>SZWC01000920.1:297196-311015 GCA_023375785.1 Penium margaritaceum
GCTATGTGTGTTCAACGTTGACAACTCATAGTACAAGTCACAAATACTCAGAGGGGAAAACAATGGTTTAGAAATACTAGTTATCGACTAGCAAGTAGAAAGACCCTGAATACGTAGCGCCACGGTGTGACTACCATGCACAATGACCAACCAAAGTAGGCATGAGTCACTGACAATGACCAAAGAATTTCACTATGTGTGCTTAACGTTGACAAATCATGATACGTGTCACAAATGGTCACAAGGGGGAAAAAATGATTTTTGAATACAAGTCATCAACTAGCAAGTACAAAAACCTTCAATGAGTAGTGGCATGGTGTGGGTACCACGTACAATGACCAACCAATATAGGAATGTGTCACTGAACATGACCAAATAGTTTTATAATGTGTGGTCAACATTGACAACTCATGATACGAGTCACAAATGATCAGATGGGAAAACAATGGTTTGGAATACAATTCATTGACTGGCCAGTACACAGATCTTCAGTAATTAGTGGCACAATGTGGCTACCATGCACAATGACCAACCAAAGCAAGCATATCTCACTGATCATGACCACAGAATTTCACTATGTGTGGTCAACATTGCCAAATCATAATACAAGTCACAAATAGTCAGAGGGACCATCAATAGGTGCAAAATACTGGTTTTTAACTAGCAAGAACAAAGACCTTCAATAAGTACTAGCACGGTGTGGCTACCATGCACAATGACCAACCAAAGTTGGCATATGTCACTGCCCACAACCAAAGAATTTAGCTATGTGTGGTCAATGTTGACAAATCATAACACGAGGCACAACTGGTCACATGGGGAAACACTGGGTTGGGATTACTGGTTATCGACTAGCAAGTACAAAGACCTTGAAGAAGAAGTAGCACGGTGTGGCTCCCATACACAATGAGTAACCAAAGTATGCATATAGCACTGACCACGACTAAAGAATTTAAGTTTATGTGGTCACTATTGACATCTCATAAAACAAGTCACAAATGGTCAGAAGGGGAAACAATGGTTTGGGAATATCAATTATTAAGTAGCAAGTACAAAGCACTTCAATTGGTAGTGGCACGGTGTGGCTACCATGCACAATGACCAACCAAAGTAGGCATATGTCCGTGACCATGACCAAAGAATATCACTACGTGTGGTCAATGTAGACAACTCATAACACGAGTCACAAACGATTGGAGGGGGAAATAAGACATTGGAAATAATTTTTTTGGTCTAGCAAGTACAAAGACCTTCAATAAGTAGTGCCACGGCGTGGCTACCATGTATGATGACCACCCAAAATATGCATATGTCACCAGCCATGACAACAGAATTTCACTATGTTTTGTCAACGTTGAAAACTCATAAGACGAGTCACAAATGGTCAGAGGGTGGAACAATGGTTTAGGAACACTAGTTTCCAGCTAGCAAGTACTAAGAGCTTCAATAACTAGTGGCACAGTGTGGCTATCATGCACAATGACCAACCAGAGTAGGCATATGTCACTGAACATGACCAAAATGTTCATTATGTGTGGTCAACGTTGACAACACATAGTACAAGTCATAAATGGTCAGAGGGGGAAACAATGGTTTAAAATTACAAGTTATCGAATAGCAAGTAGAAAGATCCTGAGTACGTAATGAACGGTGTGACTACCATGGACAATGACCATCCAAAGTAGGCATATGTCAGTGACCACGACCAAAGAAATTCACTTTGTGTCGTCAACGTTGCCAACTCATAATACGTGTCACAAATGGCCAGAGGGAGAAGCAATGGTTTGAAAATACCAGTTATCAACTAGCAAGTACAAAGACCTTCAATTAGTAGTTGCACAGTGTGGCTACCATGCACAATGACCAACCAAAGTAGGCATGTATCACTGACCATGACCAGACAATTTCACAATGTGTGGTAAATATTGACAAATCATTATATGTGTCACAAACAATCAGGAGGCAAAAACAATGGGTTTGGAATACAAGTCATCAACTAGCCAGTACAAGAAACTTCATTAGGTAGTGGCACGGTGTGGCTACAATTTCACAATGACCAATCAATATAGGCAATTTTTACTGACCATGACCAATTAATTTCACAAATTATGGTCAACGTTGACAACTCATAACGCAAGTCACAAATGGTCAGAGGGGGAAACAATGGTTTTGGAATACAAGTCATTGACTAGACAGGACGAAGACCTTCAATAAGTAGTTGCAGGGTGTGGCTACCATGCACAATGACCAACCAAAACAGCCATATGTCACTGACCATGACCAAAGAATTTCACTATGTGTGGTCAACGTCGCCAAATCATAATACGAGTCACAAATAGTCAGAGGGGAAAACAATATTTGGAAAATACTGGCTATGAACTAGCATGTACAAAGACGTTCATTAATAAGTAACACGGTCTGGTTACCATGCACAAGAACCAACCAAAGTTTGCATATGTCAGTGACCATGACCAACGAATTTCACTATGTGTGGTCAACATTGACGACTCATAATACGAGACACAAATGGTCAGATGGGGAAGCATTGGGTTGGGAATACTGGTTATCCACTAGCAATTACTAAGATTTCAATGAAAAGTAGCACGGTGTGGCTACCATGCACAATGACTATTCAAAGTTGGCATATGTCAGTGACCATGACCAAAACAATTCACTATGTGTCATCAATGCTGCCACCTCATAGTACCAGTCACAAATGGTCAGAGGGGGGAACAATAGTTTGGGAATACTAGTTATCAACTATCAAGTACTAAGACCTTCAATTAATAGTGGCACAGTGTGATTACCATGCACAATGACCAACCAAAGTATGCATATGTCACGGACCATGACCAAATAATTTCACTATATGTGGTCAAGGTTGACAAATCATAATACGTGTCACAAATGGTCAGAAGGGGGAAACATTGGTTTTGGAATACAAGTCATCGACTAGCCAGTANGAGCTTTAATAAGTAGTGGCACGGTGTGGCTATCATGCACTATGACCAACCAAAGTAGGCATATGTCACTGACCACGACCAAAGAAATTCACTATGTTGATAACTCATCAGACGAGTCACAAATGGTCACAGGGGGAAACACTGGTTTGGGAATACTAGTTATCAACTAGCACGTACTAAGAACTTCAAGAAGTAGTGGCACAGTGTGGCTACCATGCACAATGACCAACCAAAGTAGGCATATATCACTGACCACGACCATGGAATATCACTGTGTGTGGTCAACGTTGACAAATCATAAAACATGTCACAAATGGTCAGAAGGGGGAAACAATAATTTTGGAATACAAGTCGTTGACCATCCAGTACAAGGATCTTCAATAAGTAGTGGCACGGTGTGGCTACCACGCACAATGACCAACAAATGTAGGCATATGTCACTGAACATGACCAAGTAAATTCATCGATAACTCATCGGACAAGTCACAAAAGGTCAGAGGGTGGAACAATGATTTAGGAACACTAGTTTTCGACTAGCAAGTACTAAGACCTTCAATAAATAGTTGCACGGTGTGGCTATCATGCACAATGACCAAGCATAGTAGGCATATGTCACTGACCATAACCAATTTAATTTCACTATGTGTGGTCAACGTTGACAACTCATATTACAAGTCACAAGTGGTCAGAGGGGAAAACAATTGTTTGGAAGTACTAGTCATCCACTAGCAAGTGAAAAGACCCTGAATACGTAGTGGCACGGTGTGACTACCATGCACAATGACCATCCAAAGTAGGAATATGTAAGTGACCATGACCAAAGAAATTCAGTATGTGTCGTCAATGTTGCCAACTTATTATACAAGTCACAAATGGTCAGAGGGGGAAACAACTGTTTGGGAATAATATTTATCAACTAGCAAGTACAAAGATCTTCAATACGTAGTGCCATAGTGTGGCTACCATGCACAGTGACCACGAAAAGTAGGCATATGTCATTGACCATGACCAAAGAAGTTCACTATGTGTGATCAACGTTGACAAATCATAATACATGTCACAAATGGTCAGAATGGGGAAACAATTGTTTTAAAATAGAATTCATCAACTAACCAGTACAAAGACCTTCAATAAGTAGTGGCACAGTGTGGCTACCATGCACAATGACCAACAAATGTAGGCATTTGTCACTGACCATGGCCAAATAATGTCACAATGTGTGGTCAACATTGACAACTCATAATACGAGTCACAAATAATCAGAGGGGGGAAAATGGTTTTTGAATACAAGTCATTGAGTAGCCAGTACAAATACCTTCAGAACGTAGTGGCATGGTGTGTCTACCATGCACAATGACCAAGAAAAGCAGGCATATGTCACTGACCATGACCAAAGAATTTCACTTTGTGTCGTCAACGTTGCCAAATCAAAACACGAGTCACAAATAGTCAGAGGGGCAAAAAGTGGTTGGAAAATACTTGTTATCAACTAGCAAGTACTAAGACCTTCAATGAGTAGTTGCACGGTGTGGCTACCATGCATTATGACCAACCAAAAGTAGGCATATGTCACTGATCATGAGCAAAGAAACTCACTATGTGTGGTCAATGTTGATGACTCATAAGACGAGTCACAAATGGTCATATGGAGGGACAATGGTCCAGGAACACTAGTCTAAGACCTTTGATAACTAGCGGCACGGTGTGGCTATCATGCACAATGACCAACCAAAGTAGGCATGTGTCACTGACCTTGATCCACAAATTTCACTATGTGTGGTCAACATTGACAACTCACAGTACAAGTCACAAATGGTCACAGCGGGTAACAACTGTTTGAAAACAATAGTTATAGACTTGCAAGTAGAAAGACCCTGAATACGTAGTGGCACAGTGTGGCTACAGTGCACAATGATCAACCAAAGTAGGCACATCTCACTGACCATGACCAAAGATATTCACTATGTGTGGTCAACGTTGAAAAATCATAATACATGTCACAAATGGTAACAATGGGAAAACAATGGTTTTGGAATACAATTCATCCACTAGCCAGTACAAAGACCTTCAATATGTAGTGGCAAGGTGCGGCAACCAAAAACAATGACCAACCAATATAGGCATATGTCAATGACCATGACGAAATAATTTCACAATGTGTGGCTAACGTTGACAACTCATCATACGAGTCACAAATGATCAGAGGGGGAAACAATGGTTTTGGAATACAATTCATTGACTAGCAAGTACAAAGAACTTCAATATGTAGTGGCACGGTGTGTCTACCATGCACAGTGACCAACCGAGGAAGGAATATGTCACTGACCATGACCAAAGAATTTAACTATGTGTGGTGAACGTTGCCAAATCATAAGACGAGACACAAATAGTCAGAGGGTCAAACAATGGTTGGAAAACACTGGTTATCAACTAGCACGTACAAAAACCTTCAATAAGTAGTGGCACGGTGTGGCTACCATGAACAATGACCAACCAAAGCAGGCATATGTCACTCAACATGATCAAAGAATTTCGCTATGTGTGGTCAACGTTGATGACTCATAATACGAGACACAAATGGTCAGATGGGGAAACACTGGGTTTGGAATACAGGTTATCAACTAGCAAGTACAAAGACCTTCAATAAGAAGTAGCATCGTGTGGCTACCATGCACAATGAATAACCAATATAGGCATAGAGCACTGACCATGCCCAAAGAATTTAACTATATGTCGTCAACTTTGACAACTCATAACTACGCGTCATAAATGGCCATAAGGGGAAACAATGGTTTGAGAATACCAGTTATTAGCCAGCAAGTACCAATAACTTCAATAAGTAGTGGCACGGTGAGCCTACCATGCACAAGGACCAACCAAAGTAGGCATATGCCAGTGACCATGACCTAACAATATCATTATGTGTGGTCAACGTTGACAACTCATAGTACGAGACACAAATGGTCAGAGGGGAAAATAATGGTTTGGAAATAGTTTGTTTCATCTAGCAAGTACAAACTCCTCCAATAAGCAATGGCACGGCGTGGCTACCATGCACAATGACCACCCAAAACAGGCATATGTCACTAGCCATGACCAAAGAGTTTAACTATGTGGGGTCAAAGTTGACAACTCATAATACGAGTCACAAATGGTCAAACGGGGGGACAATGGTTTGGAAATACTTGTTATCGACTAGCAAGTACACAGAGCTTTAACAAGTAGTGGCACAGTGTGGCTACCATGCACAATGACCAACCAAAGGAGGAAAATGTCACTGACCATGACCAAATAAACTCACTATGTGTGGTCAACCTTGATAACTCATAAGATGAGTAAAAGATGTAATGAAGGTGGAACAATGGTTTAAGAACACTAGTTTCCGACTAGCGAATACTAAGACATTCAATAAGTAGTGGAACGGTGTGGCTATCATGCACAATGACCAACCAAAGTAGGCATATGTCACTGACCATGACCAAATAATTTCACGGTGTGTGTTCAACAATGACAACTCATAGTACAAGTCACAAATGCTCAGAGGGTGAATCAATAGTTTGAAAGTACGTTTTATTGACTAGCAAGTATAAATACCCTGAATACGTAGCGGCATGGTATGACTACCATGCACAATGACCATCAAGAGGAGGCATATGTCAGTGAACATGACCAACGAAACTCACTTTGTGTCGTCAACGTTGCGAACTCATAATACGAGTCACAAATGGTTAGAGGGGGAAACAATGGTTTCGGAGTACTAGTTATTAACTAGCAAGTACAAAGACCTTCAATTATTAGTGGCACAGTGTGGCTACCATGCACAGTGACCAACCAAAGTAGGCATATGTCATTGACCATGACCAAAGAATTTCACTATGTGCGGTCAATGTTGACAAACAATAATATGTGTCACACATGATCAGAAGGGGGAAACAATGGTTTTGAAATACAAGTCATCAACTAGCCAGTACACAGACCTTCAATAAGTAGTGCCAAAGTGTGGCTACCACACACAATGACCAACAAATGTAGGCATATGTCACCGACCATGACAAAATAATTTCACGCTGTGTGGTCAACGTTCACAACTCATAACACAAGTCACAAATGGTCAGAGGAGGAAACAGTTGTTTTGGAATACAAGTCATCGACTAGCCAGTACAAAGACCTTCAATAGGTAGTGGCACGGTGTGGCTACCATGCACAATAACCAAGCAAAGCAGGCATATGTTACTGACCATGACCAAAGAATGTCAATATGTGTGGTCAACGTTGCCAAATCATAATACAAGTCACAAATGGTCAGAGGGGCAGACAATGGTTGGAAAACTTTGGTTATTAACTAGAAAGCACAAAGACATTCAATAAGTAGTAGCACGGTGTGGCTACCATGGACAATGACCATCCAAAGTAGGCATATGTCAGTGACCATGACCAAAGAAATTCATTATGTGTCGTCAACGTTGCCAGCTCATTATACGAGTCACAAATGGTCAGAGGGGAAAGAAATCGTTTGAGAATACTAGTTATCAGCTAGAAAGTACAAAGACCTTCAATTAGTAGTGGCGAATTAAAACATTTACCACAAATGGTCTGAAGGGGGAAAAATGAGTTTGGAATACAAGTCATCGACTAACCAGTACAAAAAAAATCAATATGTAGTGGTACCGTGTGGCTACAGCGCACAATGACCAACCGATGTAGGCCATTGTCACTGATCATGACCAAAGAATTTCACTATGTGTGATCAACGTTGCCAAATCATAATACGAGTCACAAATAGTCAGGGGGACAAACAATGGTTGGAAAACTCTGGCTATGAACTAGCAAGTACAAAGACCTTCAATAAGTAGTAGCACGGTGTTGTCACCATGCACAATGACCAACCAAAGTTGGCATACGTCACTGACCATGACAAAAGAATTTCACTGTGTGGTCAACATTGATGACTCATAATAGAATAAACAAATGGTCAGATGGGGAAACATTGGGTTTGGAATACTGGTTATCGGCTAGTAAGTACAAAGATTTCAATCAGAAGTAGCACGATTTGGCTACCATGCACAATGACCATCCAAAGTAGGCATATGTCACTGACCATGACGACAGAAATTCACCATGTGTCGTTAATACTGCCAACTCATAATACGAGTCACAAATGGTCAGATGGGGAAACAATGGTTTGGGAATACTAGTTATCAACTAGCAAGTGCTAAGACCTTCAATCAATAGTGGCACAGTGTGACTAACATGCACAATGACCAACCAATGTAGGTATATGTCACTTACCAAGACCAAAGAATGTCACTATGTGTGGTCAACGTTGACAAATCATAATACGTGTTACAAATGGTCAGAAGGGGAAACAATGGGTTTGGAATACAAGTCATTGACATGCCAGTATAAAAACCTTCAATAAGCAGTGGCACAGTGTGGCTACCATGCACAATGACCAACCAAAGCAGGCATATGTCACTGACCATGACCAAATAATTTCACTATGTGTGGTCAACGTTGCCAAATCAAAATACGAGTCACAAATAGTCAGAGGGGCAATCAATGGTTGGAAAAAACTAGTCATCAACTAGCAAGTACAAAGACCTTCAATAAATAGTAGCACGGTGTGGATACCATGCACAATAACAAAAAAACGTTGGCATATGTCCCTGACCATAACCAAACAATATCACTATGTGTGGTCAATGTCGACAACTCGTAATACGAGACACAAATGGTCAGGTGGGGAAACAGTGGGTTGGGAATACTGGTTGTTTACTAGCAAGTACAAATACCTTCAATAAGAAGTAGCACCGCATGGCAACCATGTACAATGAATAACCAAAGTAGGAATATGGCACTGACAATGACCAAGGAATTCAACTACGTATTGTGAACGTTGAAAACTCATAATAGGAGTCACAAGTGGTTGAAGGGGAAACAATGGTTTGGGAATACCGGTTATTGTAAAGCAAGTACAAAGAACTTCAATTTGCAGTGGCACGGTGTGGCTACCATGCACAATGACCAACCAAAGTAGGCATATGTCAGTGACCATATGTGTGGTCAACGTTGACAACTCATAGTACGAGTCACAAACGGTCACAGGGGAAAATAATGGTTTGGAAATAATGTTCTTTGTCTAGCAAGTACAAAGACCTTAAATAAGTAGTCGCACGGCATGGCTACCATGCACAATAACCACCCAAAGTAGGAATATGTCACTAGCCATGACTGAAGAATTTCACTATGTGTTGTCAACTCATAATATGAGTCACAAATGTCTAAAGGGGGGAACAATGGTTTGGAAATACTAGTTATTGAATAGCAAGTACAAAGACGTAGTAGTACGGCGTGGCTACCATGCACAATGAACAACCAAAGTTGGCATCTGTCACTGACCATAACCAAAGAATTTCACTATGTTTGGTCAACGCTGATGACTCATAATACAAGACATAAGTGGTCAGGTGGGGAAACAATGGGTTGGGAATAATTGTAATTGACTAGCAAGGACAAAGGCCTTCAATAAGGAAAAGCACGGTGTGGCTACCATGCACAATGACTAACCAAAGTAGGCATATGGCACTGACAAGGACCAAGGAATTCAACTATATGTTGTTAACGTTGACAACTCATAACACGAATCACAAATGGTCATAAGGGGAAACAATGGTTTGGGAATACCAGTTACTAACTAGCACGTACAAAGAACTTCAATTATAAGTTGTTGGTGTGGCTACCATGCACAGTGACCAACCAAAGTAGGCACATATCACTGACCATAACCAAAGAATATCACTATGTGTGGTCAACGTTGACAACTCATAATACGAGTCACAAATGGTCAGAGGGGAAAACAATGGTTTGAAAATAATATTTTTCATCTAGCAAGTACAAAGACCTTCAATACGTTGTTGCACGACGTGGCTAACATGCACAATGATTACCCAGAGTAGGCATATGTTGCTAGCCATGACCAAATAGTTTCACTTTGTGTGGTCAACGTTGACAACTCATAATACATGTCACAAATGGTCAATTGGGGGAACAATGGTTAGGAAATACTAGTTATTGACTAGCAAGAACAAAGAGATAAAAAAAAACTAGTTGCACGGTGTGGCTACAATGCACAATGACGAACAAAAGTAGGCATATGTCACTGACCTTGAACAAATCAATTCACTATGTGTGGTCAACGTTGACAACTCATAGTACAAATCGCATATGGTCAGAGGGGGAAACAAAGGTTTGGAAATACTAGGTATCCACTAGAAAGTATAAATACCCTTAATAAGTAGTGGCACAGTTTGACTAACATGCACAATGACCATTTAAAGTAGGCGTAAGTTGGTGACCATGGCCCAAAAAAATCACTTTGTGTCGTCAATGTTTCCCTCTCATAGTGCGAGTCACAAACGGTCAAAGGGGCAAAAAATGGTGTGGGAATGCTTTTCATCAACTAGCAAGTACAAAGACCTTTCATTAGTAGTACCACCGTATGGCTGCCATGCACAATGACCAGCCAAAGTAGGCATGTTTCACTGACCATGACCAAAGAATTTCACTTTGTGTGGTCAACGTTGACAAATCATAATATGTGTCACAAATGGCCAGAAGAGGGAAACAATGGTTTTGGAATAAAAGTCATCGACTAGCCAGTACAAATACCTTCAACAAGTATTAGCACGGTGTGGCCACCACGCACAATGACCAACCGATGTAGGCATATGTACTGACCATGACCAAATACTTTCACAATGTGTGTTCAATGTTGACAACTCATAACACGAGTCAGACATGGTCAGAGGGGGGAAACAATGGTTTTGGAATACAAATAATTGACTAGCAAGTACAAAGACCTTCAATAAGTAGTGGTACGGTGTGGCTACCATGCACAGTGACAAACCAAAGTACGCTTATGTCCCTGACCATAACCAAAGAATTTCACTATGTGTTGTCAACGTTGCCAAATCATAGTACGATTCAAAAATAGTCAGATAGGTAAACAATGGTTGGAAAATAATGTTTATCAACTAGAAAGTACAAAGACCTTCAATAATTAGTAGCACGGTGTGACTATCATGCACAATGACCAACAAACGTTGGCATATGTCACTGACCATAACCAAAGAATTTCACTTTGTGTGGTCAATGTTGACAACTCATTACAAGACACAAATGGTCTGATGGGGAAGCACTCAATCGGGAATACTGGTGATAGACTAGCAAGTACAAAGACCTTGAATACGAACTAACATGGTGTGGCTGCCATGCACAATGACTAACCAAAGTAGGCATATGGCACTTACAATGACCAAAGAATTCAACTAAATGTTGTCAACGCTGACAAATCCTAATACGAGTCACAAATGGTCTGAAGGGGAAAAAATAGTTTGATAATACCAGTTATTATCTAGCAAGTACAAAGAACTTCAATTAGTACTGGCACGGTGTGGCTACCATGCACAATGACCAGCCAAAGTAGGCATATGTCAGTGACCATGACCAAACAACATCACTATGTGTGGTCAACGTTGACAACTCATAATACAAGTCACAAACGGTCAGAGGGGGGGGGGGGAATAATTATTTGGAAATACTTGTTTTTGTCTAACAAGTACAAAGACCTTTAATAAGTAGTAGCACAGTGTGGCTTCTATGCACAATGACCACCCAAAGTGGGCATATGTCTCTAGCCATTACCAAAGAATTTCACTATGTATGGTTAACATTGACAACTCATAATACAAGTCAAAAATGGTCAAAAGGGGGAACAATGGTTTGGAATTACTAGTTACTATTTGTTATCGACTAACAAGTACAAAGGTCTTCAGTAAGTAGTGGCACGGTGTGGCTACCATGCACTATGACCAACCAAGGTAAGAATATGTCACTGACCATGACCAAAGACACTCACTATGTGAGGTCAACGTTGATAACTCAAAACACGGGTCACAAATGGTCAGAGGGTTGAACAATGGTTTAAAAACACTAGTTTTCAGCTTGCGATTACTACAACTTTCAATGAGTAGTTGCACCGTGTGGCTATCATGCACAATGACCAACCAAAGGAGGCATATGTCACTGACCATGACCAAATAATTTCACTATGTGTGGTCAACGTTTACAATTCCTAGTACAAGTCACAAATGGTCAGAGGGGGAAACAGTTGTTTGGAAATATTAGTTATCGACTAGCAAGTGGAAAGACCCTGAACACGTAGTGGCACGGCGTGACTACCATGCAGAATGACCATCCAAAGTAGGCATATGTCAGTGACCATGACCAAAGAAATTCACTATGTGTCGTCAACATTGACAACTCATATTACGAGTCACAAACGGTCAGAGGGAGAAAAAATGGTTTGGAAATAATATTTTTGTCTAGCAAGTACAAAGACCTTCAATAAGTAGTGGCACGGCATGGCTACCATGCACAATGACAACCCAAAGTAGGCACATGTCAGTAGCCATGACCAAAGAAGTCCACTTTGTGTGGTGAGCGTTGACAACTCATTATACGAGTAACAGCTGGTCAAAGGGGGGGAGGACAATGGTTTGGAAATACTAGTTATTGACTATCAAGTACAAATAGCTTTAATAAGTAGTGGCACGGTGTGGCTACCATGCACTATAACCAACCAAAGAAGGCATATGTCACTGACCATGACCAAAGAAACTCACTATGTTTGGTCAACATTGATAATTCATAAGACGGTTTAGGAATGGTCAAAGGGTGGAACAATGGTTTAGAAACACTAGTTTCCCACTAGCAAGTACTAAGACCTTCCATAAGTAGTGGCACGGTGTGGCTGTCATGCACAATGACCATCCAAAGTAGGCATATGTCAGTAACCATGACCAAAGAAATTCACTATGTGTCGTCAACGTTGCCAACTCATAATACAAGTCACAAATGGTCAGAGGGGAAAACAATGGTTTTGGAATACTAGTTATCATCTAGAAAGTACAAAGACACCCAATTATCTGTGGCACAGTGTGCCTACTATGCACAATGACCAACTAAATCACGCATATGTTACTGACCATGACCAAATAACTTCACTATGTGTGGCCAACGTTGACAAATCATAATGCGTGTCACAACTGGTCAGAAGGGGAAAACAATGGTGTTGGAAAACAAGTCATCGACTAGCAAGTACAAAGACATTCAATAAGTAGTGGCACGGTGTGAAGACCATGCACAATGACCAACTAATTTAGGCATATGTTTCTGACCATGACCAGATACTTTGACAATGTGTGGTCAATACGGACAACTCATAATACGAGTCACAAATAGTCAGAGGGGCAAACAATGATTGGAAAATACTGGTTATGAACTAGCAAGTACAAAGACCTTCAATAAGTAGTAGCACGGTGTGGCTACCATGCACAATGATCATCCAAAATTGGCATATGTCACTGACCATAACCAAAGAATTTCACTATGTGTGGTCAACGTTGATGCCTCATAATACGAGACACAAATGGTCAGATGGGGAAACACTAGGTTGGGAGTACTGCTTATGGACTAGCAAGTAAAAAGACCTTCAATAAGAAGTAGCACGGTGTGGCTACCATGCACGATGACTAACCAAAGTAGGCACATGGCACTGACCATGACCGAAGAATTTAACTATATGTTGTCAACGTTGGCAACTCTTAAAACGAGTCACAAATGGTCAGAAGGGGAAACAATGGTTAGGGAATCCCGGTCATTATCTATTGATTACAAAGAACTTCAATCAGTACTGGCACGGTGTGGCTACCATGCACAATGACCAACCAAAGTAGGAATATGTCAAAGACCATGACCAAAGAGTATCACTACGTGCGGTCAATGTTGACAACTCG
>SZWC01000920.1:318680-331112 GCA_023375785.1 Penium margaritaceum
ATTGGAAGTTGGGTTGGAAGTTAGGTATGAAGTTGGGTTCGAAGTTGTGTTGGAGATTGGGTTGGAAGCTGGGTTGGAAGTTGGGTTGGAAGTTGGGTTGGAAGTTTGAATGGAATTTGGGATGGAAGTTGGGTTGGAAGTTGGGTTGGAAGTTGGTTGGAAGTTGGGTTGGAAGTTGGGTTAAAAGTTGGGTTGGAAGATGGGTTGAAAGTCGGGCTGGAAGCTGGGTTAGAAGCTGGGTTGGAAGTTGGGTTGGAAGTTGGGTTGGAAGTTGTGTTGGAAGTTGAGTTTGAAGTTGGGTTGGATGTTTGGTGGGATGGAAGTTGTGTTTGAATTTGGGATGGAAGTGGAGATGGAAGTTGAGTTGGAAGTAGGGTTGGACGTTGGGTTGGAAGTTGGGTTGGAACTTGGGTTGGACGTTGGGTTGGAAATTGAGTTGGGAGTTGGGTTGAAAGTTGGGTTCGAAGCTGATTGTATGCTGGGTTGGAAACTGGTCTGGAAGTTGTGTTGGAAGTTGGGTTGGAAGCTGGGTTGGAAGTTGGGTTGGAAGTTGGGTTGGAAGTTGGGTTGAAAGTTGGGTTGGAAGCTGGGTTCATAGTTGGGTTGGAACGTGGGTTGGAGGTTGGGTTGGAAATTGGGTTGGAAGTTGGGATGGAAGTTGGGATGGAAGTTGGGTAGGAAGTTGGGTTGAATGCTGGGCAGGAAGTTGGGTTGGAAGTTGGGTTGGAAGTTGGGTTGGAAGTTTGGTTGGATGTTGGGTTGGATGATGGGTTGGAAGTTGGGTTGGATGTTGGGATGGAAGTTGGGATGGAAGTTGGGTTTGAAGTTGGGATGGAAAATGGGATGGAAGTTGGGTTAGAAGTTGTGTTGGAAGTTGGGTTGGAAATTGGGCTGGAAGTTGGATTTGACGTTCGGTTGGAAGTTGAACTGGAATTTGGGTTGAAAGTTGGTTTGGAAGTTGGGTTCAAAGTTGGGTTGGAAGTTGGGTTGGAAGTTGAGTTGGAAGTTGGGTTGGAAGTTGGGCTGGAAGTTGGGCTGGAAGTTGGGATGGAAGTTGGGATGGAAGTTGGGTTGGAAGTTGGGTTGGAAGTTCGGTTGGAAGTTGGGTTGGAATTTGGGTTGAAATTTGGGTTGGAACTTTGGTTGAAAGTTAAGTTGGAAGTTGGATTGGAAGTTGGGTTGAACGTTTTGTTGGAAGCTGGGTTAGAAGCTGGGCTGGAAGTTGGGCTGGAAGTTGGGTTGGATGTTGGGTTGGAAGTTGGGTTGGAAGTTGGGTTGGATGATGGGGGGGAAGTTGGGATGGAAGTTGGGTTTGAAGTTGGGATGGAAGTTGGGATGGAAGTTGGGTTGGAATTTGGGATGGAAGCTGGGTTGGAAGTTGGGTTGGAAGTTGGGTTGACCGTTGGGTTGGATTTTAAGTTTGAAGTTGGGTTCAAAGTTGGGCAGGAAGTTGGGTTGGAAATTGGGTTGGAAGTTGGATTGGAAATCGGGTTAGATGTTGGGTTGGAAGTTGGGTTGGATGTTGGGTTGGAAGTTGGGTTGGACGTTGGGTTGGAAGTTGGGATGGAGGTGGAATAGAAGTTGGGCTGGAAGTTGGGTTTCAAGTTGGGTTGGAAGTTTGGTTGGAATTTGGGCTGGAACTTGCGTTGAAGTTGGGTTGGAAGCTGGGTTGGATGCTGGGTTGGAAGTTGGGTTGGAGGTTGGGTTGAAAGTTGGGTTGGAAGTTGGGTTGGAAATTGGGTTGGAAGTTGGATTGGAAATCGGGTTAGATGTTGGGTTGGAAGTTGGGTTGGATGTTGGGTTGGAAGTTGGGTTGGACGTTGAGTTGGAAGTTGGGATGGAGGTGGAATAGAAGTTGGGCTGGAAGTTAAGTTTCAAGTTGGGTTGGAAGTTTGGTTGGAATTTGGGCTGGAACTTGCGTTGAAGTTGGGTTGGAAGCTGGGTTGGATGCTGGGTTGGAAGTTGGGTTGGAGGTTGGGTTGGAAGTTGGGTTGGAAGCTGGGTTGGAAGTTGGGTTAGAAGTTGGGTTGGAAGTTCGGTTGGAAGTTGGGTTGGAATTTGGGTTGAAATTTGGGTTGGAACTTTGGTTGAAAGTTAAGTTGGAAGTTGGATTGGAAGTTGGGATGGACGTTGGGATGGAAGTTGGGATGGAAGCTGGGTTGGAAGTTGGGTTAGAAGTTGGGTTGGAAGTTCGGTTGGAAGTTGGGTTGGAATTTGGGTTGAAATTTGGGTTGGAACTTTGGTTGAAAGTTAAGTTGGAAGTTGGATTGGAAGTTGGGATGGACGTTGGGATGGAAGTTGGGATGGAAGCTGGGTTGGAAGTTGGGTTAGAAGTTGGGTTGGAAGTTCGGTTGGAAGTTGGGTTGGAATTTGGGTTGAAATTTGGGTTGGAACTTTGGTTGAAAGTTAAGTTGGAAGTTGGATTGGAAGTTGGGATGGACGTTGGGATGGAAGTTGGGATGGAAGCTGGGTTGGAAGTTGGGTTAGAAGTTGGGTTGGAAGTTCGGTTGGAAGTTGGGTTGGAATTTGGGTTGAAATTTGGGTTGGAACTTTGGTTGAAAGTTAAGTTGGAAGTTGGATTGGAAGTTGGGATGGACGTTGGGATGGAAGTTGGGATGGAAGCTGGGTTGGAAGTTGGGTTAGAAGTTGGGTTGGAAGTTCGGTTGGAAGTTGGGTTGGAATTTGGGTTGAAATTTGGGTTGGAACTTTGGTTGAAAGTTAAGTTGGAAGTTGGATTGGAAGTTGGGATGGACGTTGGGATGGAAGTTGGGATGGAAGCTGGGTTGGAAGTTGGGTTAGAAGTTGGGTTGGAAGTTCGGTTGGAAGTTGGGTTGGAATTTGGGTTGAAATTTGGGTTGGAACTTTGGTTGAAAGTTAAGTTGGAAGTTGGATTGGAAGTTGGGATGGACGTTGGGATGGAAGTTGGGATGGAAGCTGGGTTGGAAGTTGGGTTAGAAGTTGGGTTGGAAGTTCGGTTGGAAGTTGGGTTGGAATTTGGGTTGAAATTTGGGTTGGAACTTTGGTTGAAAGTTAAGTTGGAAGTTGGATTGGAAGTTGGGATGGACGTTGGGATGGAAGTTGGGATGGAAGCTGGGTTGGAAGTTGGGTTAGAAGTTGGGTTGGAAGTTCGGTTGGAAGTTGGGTTGGAATTTGGGTTGAAATTTGGGTTGGAACTTTGGTTGAAAGTTAAGTTGGAAGTTGGATTGGAAGTTGGGATGGACGTTGGGATGGAAGTTGGGATGGAAGCTGGGTTGGAAGTTGGGTTAGAAGTTGGGTTGGAAGTTCGGTTGGAAGTTGGGTTGGAATTTGGGTTGAAATTTGGGTTGGAACTTTGGTTGAAAGTTAAGTTGGAAGTTGGATTGGAAGTTGGGATGGACGTTGGGATGGAAGTTGGGATGGAAGCTGGGTTGGAAGTTGGGTTAGAAGTTGGGTTGGAAGTTCGGTTGGAAGTTGGGTTGGAATTTGGGTTGAAATTTGGGTTGGAACTTTGGTTGAAAGTTAAGTTGGAAGTTGGATTGGAAGTTGGGATGGACGTTGGGATGGAAGTTGGGATGGAAGCTGGGTTGGAAGTTGGGTTAGAAGTTGGGTTGGAAGTTCGGTTGGAAGTTGGGTTGGAATTTGGGTTGAAATTTGGGTTGGAACTTTGGTTGAAAGTTAAGTTGGAAGTTGGATTGGAAGTTGGGATGGACGTTGGGATGGAAGTTGGGATGGAAGCTGGGTTGGAAGTTGGGTTAGAAGTTGGGTTGGAAGTTCGGTTGGAAGTTGGGTTGGAATTTGGGTTGAAATTTGGGTTGGAACTTTGGTTGAAAGTTAAGTTGGAAGTTGGATTGGAAGTTGGGATGGACGTTGGGATGGAAGTTGGGATGGAAGCTGGGTTGGAAGTTGGGTTAGAAGTTGGGTTGGAAGTTCGGTTGGAAGTTGGGTTGGAATTTGGGTTGAAATTTGGGTTGGAACTTTGGTTGAAAGTTAAGTTGGAAGTTGGATTGGAAGTTGGGATGGACGTTGGGATGGAAGTTGGGATGGAAGCTGGGTTGGAAGTTGGGTTAGAAGTTGGGTTGGAAGTTCGGTTGGAAGTTGGGTTGGAATTTGGGTTGAAATTTGGGTTGGAACTTTGGTTGAAAGTTAAGTTGGAAGTTGGATTGGAAGTTGGGATGGACGTTGGGATGGAAGTTGGGATGGAAGCTGGGTTGGAAGTTGGGTTAGAAGTTGGGTTGGAAGTTCGGTTGGAAGTTGGGTTGGAATTTGGGTTGAAATTTGGGTTGGAACTTTGGTTGAAAGTTAAGTTGGAAGTTGGATTGGAAGTTGGGATGGACGTTGGGATGGAAGTTGGGATGGAAGCTGGGTTGGAAGTTGGGTTAGAAGTTGGGTTGGAAGTTCGGTTGGAAGTTGGGTTGGAATTTGGGTTGAAATTTGGGTTGGAACTTTGGTTGAAAGTTAAGTTGGAAGTTGGATTGGAAGTTGGGATGGACGTTGGGATGGAAGTTGGGATGGAAGCTGGGTTGGAAGTTGGGTTAGAAGTTGGGTTGGAAGTTCGGTTGGAAGTTGGGTTGGAATTTGGGTTGAAATTTGGGTTGGAACTTTGGTTGAAAGTTAAGTTGGAAGTTGGATTGGAAGTTGGGATGGACGTTGGGATGGAAGTTGGGATGGAAGCTGGGTTGGAAGTTGGGTTAGAAGTTGGGTTGGAAGTTCGGTTGGAAGTTGGGTTGGAATTTGGGTTGAAATTTGGGTTGGAACTTTGGTTGAAAGTTAAGTTGGAAGTTGGATTGGAAGTTGGGATGGACGTTGGGATGGAAGTTGGGATGGAAGCTGGGTTGGAAGTTGGGTTAGAAGTTGGGTTGGAAGTTCGGTTGGAAGTTGGGTTGGAATTTGGGTTGAAATTTGGGTTGGAACTTTGGTTGAAAGTTAAGTTGGAAGTTGGATTGGAAGTTGGGATGGACGTTGGGATGGAAGTTGGGATGGAAGCTGGGTTGGAAGTTGGGTTAGAAGTTGGGTTGGAAGTTCGGTTGGAAGTTGGGTTGGAATTTGGGTTGAAATTTGGGTTGGAACTTTGGTTGAAAGTTAAGTTGGAAGTTGGATTGGAAGTTGGGATGGACGTTGGGATGGAAGTTGGGATGGAAGCTGGGTTGGAAGTTGGGTTAGAAGTTGGGTTGGAAGTTCGGTTGGAAGTTGGGTTGGAATTTGGGTTGAAATTTGGGTTGGAACTTTGGTTGAAAGTTAAGTTGGAAGTTGGATTGGAAGTTGGGATGGACGTTGGGATGGAAGTTGGGATGGAAGCTGGGTTGGAAGTTGGGTTAGAAGTTGGGTTGGAAGTTCGGTTGGAAGTTGGGTTGGAATTTGGGTTGAAATTTGGGTTGGAACTTTGGTTGAAAGTTAAGTTGGAAGTTGGATTGGAAGTTGGGATGGACGTTGGGATGGAAGTTGGGATGGAAGCTGGGTTGGAAGTTGGGTTAGAAGTTGGGTTGGAAGTTCGGTTGGAAGTTGGGTTGGAATTTGGGTTGAAATTTGGGTTGGAACTTTGGTTGAAAGTTAAGTTGGAAGTTGGATTGGAAGTTGGGATGGACGTTGGGATGGAAGTTGGGATGGAAGCTGGGTTGGAAGTTGGGTTAGAAGTTGGGTTGGAAGTTCGGTTGGAAGTTGGGTTGGAATTTGGGTTGAAATTTGGGTTGGAACTTTGGTTGAAAGTTAAGTTGGAAGTTGGATTGGAAGTTGGGTTGAAAGTTGGGTTGAAAGTGGGGTTGGAAGCTGGGTTAGAAGCTGGGTTGGAAGTTGGGTTGGAAGTTTGGTTGGATGTTGGGTTGGATGATGGGTTGGAAGTTGGGTTGGATGTTGGGATGGAAGTTGGGATGGAAGTTGGGTTTGGAGTTGGGGTGGAAGTTGGGAGGGAAGTTGGGTTGGACGTTGGGTTTAACGTTTCAGAACAATTGAAACACGAGAACAATAGCAGTAGAAGCAGGCAGAAGCATCAAAACACGCAAACGTACATCAGCAGAGTGATGCAGGCAAGAGCTGTGCGAGGAGTTAGTCGCAAAAGCTGATAGAGGCTGAGACGCGAGGTAGTCGAGGTAGACAAGTTGATGTGAGAGAGAGTGCCGGCGAGATGAGTGATGGTTGGCAGAGTAATGAGAGCTGAGCGAAGAGGTGAGAGTGACGGAGCGAAGACTTGAGAGGGGCTCCCGAAGACACGAAATGCAAGGGACGAGGAGGGCGAAGACACGCCGGCAAAGCCGCAGAACCAAGGGGGAACAGGATGAGCAGAACCGTTCTGGTTGACTCAAGGGAATGAACATCCTCGGTATAAGAGGAGCAGAACAGGACAAAACAGCAAAGCAACAGCTTCTTTTCGCTAGCCAGGCGTGGGTGACAGGTGTCACTTTATTAGGGGATGACTTGGACTGGTGGGCCTAACGATTAGTTCGACCGAGAGACCGTTGCCAAGGTGATTCAGGTGAGGACCTGAACCTTTATTCAGAGCTCAGAATTTTCTGAGGAGTGACCTCTATCAGAGTCCTTTTATTTTTTGACACCCCCCTTGAATCAGACAGAGGTCACAGGACTGTCTGTCAATGGGAGTATTGTTTTTTGTCGGTTTACCTCATGGTCACTCCGCAGGAGGAAAGAAGGTGGCGCCACATAGCTCCAAGGTCTTCTGGATGGGCGTTCACTAGAGCGTGTAGGTGGGCAGGGACTATCTCCTTGAGTCAAATTCTGACTTGCTTGTTAGCTGATGCGTAGAGAGCATTTGACTCCTCCTCTGGCAATGGGTCGAGGTTGAGGCGGTCTCCAAGCACACAGTCTGTTAGGCCAAAGCCATACAGATGCAAAGGAAATAGCCACTGAAGAACCTGATCCATCCAGTCTCGTGAGGAAACTGGAAGCGGTCGTCCATCACTTTCTTCAGCTTGTTAGGTGACCATGGGAACCTGTACTGGGGCAGGGATGACGTAGGTTGCATTGTAGCATGTCCTGTCAATCCAGTTTCTCCATGAGGCTTGCTGAAGAATCCGTTCCCAAAGGAGAGGTCTGATGCGAGGCTCCAGCAAACGGTGATGGTAGGATGGATCAAGGTGAGGGCGGAGTAGATCACAGATAGTGCGAAGAGATCTCTCATATGATTGTGACTGTCCGCCACCTGTGCGCTGGTGTTCATAGTAGCCAAGGAGCATGCGATCACCCCGACGGGGATAAAGTGTCCACCATTGTGCGTGCCTGATGACAGCAAATTCCCATGCTGTAGCGTTTTCTCCATTGGCAGCAAGGACAAGAATTGCAAGAGCATGCCGGGCCATGGCTTGCATTTGAAAGGACGTTGCAGTGGACGAGGAGAATGTAGGAAGGACTGGAGTTTGAGAGGTAGGTGTGATGCTGCAGGGGTTGCTTGGTAGAGGGAGACCGATGATGAAGGAGGGTGGCAAGATGATGGAGTGGATGTTGGGGTGAAGACAGATTTGTTGGGTGGTTGTTGTGATGGACGCGGGTTGCTGTGTGTTGGCGGTTGGACTAGACGAATTCGTATGCCGAGCAACTGATGAGAAAGCTGATGACTGCGAATGATTTTGAAGGCAAGAAGTGAGTGCAGGGGTGGGACCACGTGCACTTAGGAAGGTTTTGGCGTGGGCGCAGGTCGTCGCGGAATAGGCGATGCGACTGGGCGGATCCTTGTGCCGGGTGGAGGATGAAGCGGGTGGCGAGGGAGGATTGACGATGGAGTGGGTGCAGGGGCAAAACCACGTGCACGGTGGATGTTTTCGGTGTGGGCGCAGGTCGTCGCAGAATGGGCGATGCGACCGGACGGATCCTTGTGCCGAGCGGAGCGGAAGCGAATGATGGCGGAGGAACGATGGATAATGGAGTGGGCGCATGGGCAAGACCACGTGCGCGATTGAAATAGAGGAGTAGGATGCGGCAAGGAGAAGGCAAGTGCCAACGTGCCACGAGAAATCTGCTACTGGCGTGGGTGCAGGCTGCTGCAGAAACGGGCAGCTAGCTCGTGTAGATCCTTGTGTCGTTCACAAAAGCTGATGATTGCTGATAAAACGGAGGCTGATGACGATGGCGGATTGGGCGCAGGGGCGAGCCTCGTGTGCTGAAGGAAGTTTTGGCATGGGCGTAGGTCGTCGCGGAAAAGGCGATGTGACCGGGCGGATCCTTGTGCCGAGCTGGAAGTGATTGCAAAAGCGGAGGAAGCGATTGATTGAATAGTGGGCGCAGGGGCGGAACCACGTGCGCAACGGAATGATGTTGATGAAGATGCTGGATACGAGGGCGATGCAAAGGATGCTGATGATGAGGAAAGACAATGTGAGACAAGAGCGAGTGGCTGATGGAGCTGAGAGGACTCGAGCGAGGAGGAGGAGGAGGGATGATGTAGGCGGATGAAGACAAAGACCGAAGGCTAATGATGGTGAAAGAGAAGAGAGAAAGGGAGCGATGCGAGCGGAGGGAGCCAAGGTGAGACGTGGTGCGGCAGGGAGGCAGAGCGACACAACCACTTCTTCTTGCGTTCAGGAGAGTGACATCTTGTTCCCTAGTTGGCTCAGAAATGGGAGCAGGAAGACTGGTGGTGTCCGATATTCTGTCAGCTGGAAGAGGTTGGTTGCGGCAGAGGGAGTCAGGCAGCGGGCAGAGGCACTAGATCGCTGATGTCAGGAGAGTGATGGCTTGTTCCCTAGTTGGCTTGGAAGTGGAAGCATGAAAACTCGTGGTGTCCGATATCCTGGCGGCGGGAGTTTTGGCTGCAGCTGCATACAATGCAAGGAAGCGGTGCGAGAGAGCGGCTCGAGATGATGGACGCAGACTCACAGAGGATGTCAGCAATGAAAGAGTAGATGAGCCTGATGAGGCAGGATCTACGAGAACGAGATGTTTGTGAAGTCAGCGGCAGATGGAGTGGCAGTGGATGGCAGATGGCAGGAAGCTTCCTGGTAGTTGATGGCAAGCGGCGGCTCGAGAATTGTTTGCGGCTGATGTGGGCGACACGTTACTGGTTGTTGGCAACGGGCACGGAAATGGGTGCAGGGCCTTCTTAGGATAACGAGACGTTTCTTCAGTGCGGAGAGCTCGTCACGTAGAGCTGCTGATGCCAGTACTGGTGAAGCAACGAGGCGTGAGGCGACGGTAGTAGCGGCAGAAGATTACAGGTAGAAGAGATGGAGGGAAGATGGCGGCAGAGCGATGACGTAGTTACGGGGCACCAGGTGATGCTGCCTGATACTCTGATACCATGTCAGAAGAGTGCAGACACGTGAACAGTAGCAGCAAAAGCAGGCAGAAGCGTCAGAACAAGCAAACGTACGTCAACATAGTGACGCAGGAAAGAGCTATCCGAGGAGTTAGTCGCTAAAGCTAATAGAGGCTGAGACGCGAGATAGTCGAGGTAGACAAGTTGATGTGAGAGAGAGTGCCAGCAAGATGAGTGATGGTTGGCGGAGTAATGAGAGCTGAGCGAAGAGGTGAGAGTGACGGAGCAAGAGTTGAGAGGGGCTTGCGAAGACAGGAAATGCGAGGGGCGAGCAGGGCGAAGACACGGCGGCGAAGCCGCAGAACCAAGGGGGAACTAGATGAGTAGAACTGTTCTCGTTGACTCAAGGGAATGAGCATCCTCGGTATAAGAAGAGTAGAACGGGACAAAATAGCAAAGCAACGGCTTCTTTTTGCTAGCCAGACGCGGGTAACAGGTGTCACTTTATTACGGGATGACTTGGACTGTCGGGCCTAATGGTTAGTTCAACCGAGAGAACGTTGCCAAGGTGATTCAGGTGAGGACCTGAACCTTTATTGAGAGCTCGGTATTTTATGAGGAGTGACCTCTGTTGGAGTCCATTTATTTTCTCACATAACGTTGGGTTGGAAGTTGAGTTGGAAGCTGGGTTCAAAGTTGGGTTGGAAGTTGGATTGGAATTTGGGTTAGAAGTTGGGTTGAAAGTTGTGTTGGAATTTGGGTTGGAAGCTGGGTTGGAAGTTGGGTTGGATGTTGGGTTGGAAGTTGGGTTGAAAGTTGGATTGGAATTTGGGTTAGAAGTTGGGTTGAAAGTTGTGTTGGAATTTGGGTTGGAAGCTGGGTTGGAAGTTGGGTTGGATGTTGGGTTGGAAGTTGGGTTGAAAGTTGGATTGGAAGTGGGGATGGAGGTCGGATGGAAGTTGGGTTGGAAGTTGGGTTGGAAGTTGGGTTGCAAGTTGGGTTGGAAGTTGGGTCGGAAGTTGGGTTGGAAGTTGGATTGAAAGTTGGGTTAGAAGCTAGGCTGGATGCTGGGTTGGAAGTTGGGTTGGAAGTTGTCGTGGAAGTTGGGTTGGAAGTTGGGCTGGAAGTTGGGTTGGATGTTGGATTTAACGTTGGGTTGGAATTTGACTTGGAAGTAAGGTTCAAAGTTGGGTTGGAAATTGGGCTGGAAGTTGGGTTGGAAGTTGGGTTGGAAATTTGGTTGAAGTTGGATAGGAAGTTGGGTTGGAAGTTGGTTGGAAGTTGGGTTGGATGTTGGGTTGGAAGTTGGGTTGGAAGTTGGATTGGAAGTGGGGTTGGAAGTTGGTTGGAAGTTGGGTTGGATGTTGGGTTGGAAGTTGGGTTGGAAGTTGGATTGGAAGTGGGGATGGAGGTGGGATGGAAGTTGGGTTGGAAGTTGGGTTGGAAGTTGGGTTGGAAGTTGGGTTGAATTTTGGGTTGGAAGCTGGGTTGGATGCTGGGTTGGAAGTTGGGTTGGAAGTTGCGATGGAAGTTGGGATGGAAGGTGGGATGGAAGTTGGGGTGGAAGTTAGGCTGGAAGTTGGGTTGGAAGTTGGGTTGGAAGTTGGATTGGAAGTTGGGTTGGAAGTCGGGTTGGAAGTTGGGTTCGAGGTTGGGTTGGAACTTGGGTTGGAACAAGGGTTGGAAGTTGGGTTGGAAGTTGGGTTGGAAGTTGGATTGGATGTTGGGATGGAAGTTGGGATGGAAGTTGGGTTGGAAGGTGGGTTGCAAGTTGGGTTGGAAGTTTGGTTGAAAGTTGGGTTGGGAGTTGGGTTGGAAGTTGGGTTGAGAGTTGGTTTGGAAGCTGGGTTAGAAGCTGGGTTGGAAGTTGGGTTGGAAGGTGGGTTGCAAGTTGGGTTGGAAGTTTGGTTGAAAGTTGGGTTGGGAGTTGGGTTGGAAGTTGGGTTGAGAGTTGGTTTGGAAGCTGGGTTAGAAGCTGGGTTGGAAGTTGGGTTGGAAGAGGGGTTGGAAGTTGGGTTGGAAGCTAGGCTGGAAGTTGGGTTGAACGTTGGGTTGAAATTTGAGTTGGAAGTCTGGTTCAAAGTTGGATTGGACTTTGGGTTGGAAGTTGGGTTGGAAGTTGGGTTGGAAGAGGGGTTGGAAGTTGGGTTGGAAGCTAGGCTGGAAGTTGGGTTGAACGTTGGGTTGAAATTTGAGTTGGAAGTCTGGTTCAAAGTTGGATTGGACTTTGGGTTGGAAGTTGGGTTGGAAGTTGGGTTGGAAGTTGGGTTGGAAGTTGGGTTGGAAGTTGAGTTGAAAGTTGGATTGCAAGCTGAGTTGGAAGTTGGATTGGAAGGTGGGTTGAAATTTGGGTCTGAAGCTGGGTTGGAGGCTGGGTTGGAACGTAGGTTGGAAGTTGGGTTGGAAGTTGGGTTGGAAGTTGGATTGGAAGTTGGAATGGGAGTTGGATTGAAAGTTGGGCTGGAAGCTGGGTTAGAAGTTGTGTTGAAAGTTGGGTTGGAAGTTGGGTTGGAAGTTGGGTTGGATGTTGGGATAGAGCTTGGATTTGAAGCTGGGCTGGAAGTTGGGTTGGACGTTGGGTTTAACGTTGGGTTGGAAGTTGAGTTGGAAGTTGGGTTCAAAGTTGGGTTGGAAGTTGGGTTGGAATTTGGGTTGGAAGTTTGGTTGAAAGTTGGGTTGGAAGCTGGGTTGGAAGTTGGGTTGGAACTTGGGTTAGATGTTGGGTTGGAAGTTGGAATGTAAGTTGGGTTGGAAGTGAGGATGGAGGTGGGATGGACGTTGGGTTGGAAGTTGGGTTGGATGTTGGGTTGGAAGGTGGGTTGGAAGTTGGATTGAACGTTGGGTTGGATGCTAAGTTGGAAGTTGGGTTGGAAGCTGGGTTGGAAGTTGGGTTGGAAGTTGGGTTTGAAGTTGGGTTGGAAGTTGGGATAGACGTCAGGATGGAGGTTGGGATGGAAGTTAGGTTGGAAGTTAAGTTGGAAGTTGGGTTGGAAGTTGGGTTGGAAGTTGGATTACAAAATGGGTTGGAATTTGGGTTGGAAGTTAGTTTGGAAGTTGGGTTGGAAGTTGGGTTTGAAGTTGGGTTTGAAGTTTGGATGGAAGTTGGGATGGAAGTTGGGATGGAAACTGGGTTGGAAGTTAGGTTGGAAGTTGGGTTGGAAGTTGGGTTGGAAGTTAGATTGGAAGATGGATTGGAAGTTGGATTGGAAGTTGGGTTCAAAGTTGATTTGAAAATGGGTTGGAATAAGGGTTGG
>SZWC01000921.1:0-18317 GCA_023375785.1 Penium margaritaceum
TATACATATACATATACATATACATATACATATACATATACATATACATAAACATATACATATGCATATACATATGCATATCCATATGCATATGCATATGCATATGCATATGCCCATACATATCCATATACATATACATAAACATATACATATGCATATACATATGCATATCCATATGCATATGCATATGCATATTCCCATACATATCCATATACATATACATAAACATATACATATACATATACATATACCTATACATATACATATACATATACATATACATATACATATACATATACATATACATATACATATACAAATACATATGCATAAACATATACATATACATATACATATACATATGCATATACATATACATATACATATACATATACATATACATATACATATACATATACATATACGTATACATATACCTATACCTATACATATGCATATTGATATACATATACATATACATATTCATATACATATGAATATTCATATACATATACATATACATATACATATACATATACATATACATATACATATACATATACATATACATATACACATAGATATACATATACATATACATGTACATATTCATTTACATATACATATACATATACATATACATATACATATGCATATGCATATGCATATGAAGATACATATACATATACATATACATGCACATAGACATACACATGTACATAGAAATATTCACATACATATATCCTTTCCTTTCCATTCACCGTTATATCTACATGTAAATTTACGTATACATCTAAATTTTTATTTAAATGTACACAAAAACATGATCATACATAAATATTTTCATGTACACGTGATTACTTTGAGAAGAAAGAAGTGAGCACCAACATAGTTGTTTGCCTAATTGAAGCTGTTAATAAGGTTCAGGTCTCGCGCTGGTCCACTTCGTCTATGGATGGTCTCCCATGACATTAAATCCTAAGTTAAGGAATCCATGATAACTACAACCACATCACAAAGCAGCCTCTTAACAAGACAAAGCCATGGTGCTCTTTAATCTTGTTATTTTGCATCTATGTAGGATAATTAATTATCTCAAAAAAACTAACAATAGTATTTTTTGTTATTGGGTACAGTGACTGCGTTGGGTTTGTGCTTTGATATGGCATAGTGAGGTCCGCAATTGGATAAAGATATGTGGAGTGAGAAGTTTCTTGATGGATTCTGGGAGGGGAGCGATAAAAAGTTTTTCACTATACAAGCCAGTCAAATTTTAGCAACCAGGCCTGAAGGGCCTAAGTTGTAAGATAGTTTGTGGCATGGGCAGGCTACTGTGCATGGGCTTAGTTTCGTAGGGACTAGCAACTATGCAGCGTGACTAAGTATTGCGGACAGGTAGGCCCGGACCTGACTAGCCTTCTAGCATGAGGTCGTGTGTGAGCTCCACGTGGGGACCATCTGCATAGGAAGTGCATGGCCACGACTCAACATGCTTCTCGTCTTGCCACCTGCACAGGCTACATGGCGAGCTAGAATGTAAGGTTTACGGCTTTAGAGATCCACGATTCTCACAGATCTGTGAGGAGGACTAGGATGGGAGCATTACAGCTATAGTAATTTACGGCTCTGATACATTCGTAAGAAGTTCCACAATTCAAGGACTACGGTTATGGTGAAACTTCACCGTGCATCTAAGGTTGCTTTTACATGCAAGCAAGGCAAAGAACTTGCTAGGCCCGTAAGTATAAAAGGTGGCGGCCGTGGCATATCTCAGTTTCTTAGCAAGACTAATCTTTTGTGTCACAACCTTGTAACAATTAGCACTTGGAAGTGCCACAGACCAAGGTTCTGTCGGGGTTTGCCATGGAGGCCCCTATAAGCTTGGCACTACTCTGCTAGCCTAGAAAGGAGGAAATAGTGGGTACCTGGATTCTAGTCTACCTGGAAGGCAGTGATGGACCAAGACCAGTTGCTTCGACGGCCTTGATGGTCGAGCAAGGAGTTGTCCCTTGCATGGGCCAGGAGTAGTTGTGGAGCCCATGCGCACCATCTGCTGGTTTGTCAGCTAGCTTGCTGCACGAGAAACGATCTTGGACAAGCAAGTAACCTAGTCCTTCCTGCACACCCACAAATACAAACATGGCATTAGAGCACTACGCTCTATGTTCAGCTAGTCTACCGGTAGTATCAGCAGAGTGGATTGGTGAAGCAGTCCTTCACCATCCTTGGACAATCTTGAAGAGGATCGACGTCCGCCTTCTCCTAAGCATGTAGCGTGACCGACCTACACGACCCTCGGCGTGCACAATACAAGAGCATCAAGAGAACACAAGAAGCATGGAGGCAAAGGATAAGAGAGTAGGACTCAAGAGGTCCGTTGGAAAACCAAGGACACCGACAAGAGTTAATTCTAGTTCTCAATAACGTTTAGGTCCAAGACGGAACCACCTTGACTTAACGGCTGCTCAGCCAACTAGACTGTTGAGTTTCAACTATCAAGTTATCCCCTAATAACGTGACACATGTCACTCGCGTCCGGCTAGCAAAAAGAAGACGTTACTTTGCTATTATGACTTTTTCTATTGTATAAACGGAGGATGTTCATTCCCTCCTAATTAACCCAGAACAGTCATTTCCATCTTGTTCACCTTTGGTTCCATGACTTTGCCACCATGTTTTTGCTCTTCTCGCTCTTCGCTCATTCTGGCCTCGTCATCCACTCTCAGTCCATATCCTCTCGCTTCGTCACTCTCAACTCTTCACTCAACTCCCATAAGGTTATCACTCTTGCGCGACCTCTACTTTCTCTTACCAACTGCCTGTCTATCTCGAACCTCTATTCATAACATCTCTTATCTTTGAGCTTATACAACTAACTCCTCACTACATCTCATGCCTCCATGCTTCCGTCACTCGTATGACGTGATTCCACCTGCCTCCTTGCGTCTACCTGCTTCTGCCACTGCCATTTCCCTTCAGTGCATTCTTCTGACATTCCCTAATGTGTACGTAGCACATTCAGATAAGATTATGTGCAAGGTGCTGGGATGAAGGTGCTGCCATTGAGGAGCATGGGATTTATGAAAAGGTGAAGCCCCTCTTGGTCATAACAGCTTGTTGGGGGTTACTAAGGGAGGAGTTTCTGGATGGTAAAGTTGTACAGTACAAGGGTCTCCTCACGGCCAAAGGATGTTTCCAGATACATTCGATGACGCCTTTCTCCCTATTGGGAATATCACTAGTATGAAAGCCATATCAAGTCATGTGGCTCAGCATGACCGGGAGTTCCACCAGATGGATAACATCAATATCATTTTACATGATAAACATGAGGGGAGATCTACATCATACAACCTCCGGGACTAAAACATTTTGGATCACACTGAATATGGCATACACAAAAAAAACTGTACGAGCTGAAGCAGTCTCTGTGCTTCTGGAACCTCAATATATTCACCACATTACAGCCTGGAGGGCATCATCATATCCCACTAGATTCAGTTCTATTCAGAAGTGCTTCCTCTACACTTATTTGGCTGTCTTGGTCTAAGTGGGTGTACTAAGTATCTCATCTTATCTCGGTCCAGCAAAAAACTTCCTGAGTATGGAGATTGAGCATGGCCTACAGCATCGTGTGCTGCATGTGCATCAGGCTAGTTATTCAAGGATGCTTGGGGAGACATTTTAAACCCTACTGACCGTAGTCCCCTCTACATACATTCCTATGAAGCTCTCTTGGTAGAGGCTTCTTACAATAGCAGACCCAGCTTGTCTAAGGGATCCTCCACGTGTCACAGCGTACCTCCAAGTCATTGGGTCCCTCATGGTCCCTGGGACCTCAATGCGTGTGAATGCTGCACTTCCTATGAACTCCCCCGCACAGTTCTCACAATGTCCACATTGACCCGACTTGGATGTTGTTCAGCGTGTTGTTTGGGATTTCATTTCCATCCCATTCTTGGGGTCGCGAGCTACATCATCCTTGTCAAAGGAAATTTTTGGCACTAGTGGGATTGGAGGCACCCTCAAGGATGCCTAGCTCTCACTGATGTACGTTACCAATGTTTGTAACAGCCAATGGATACCTTTGGTGAAGAGTGTGGAGCGCAACGATCACGGATGTGTATGGGTAGAACATGTTCTATTCAGTACGACTGAATTAGAACACGTTTTGTTGCTTAACATAGTGAGATGACATCAGATGCTTATAGCCTGTGATCTAAGCTTTCCAACGCATCCAAGAACGCCCAAATCGGCACAATAGATCCCCTACTACGGCCATCAAAATAACCCTTGGTGGAGCCACCAACCTTGCCTTGCATGCTAGGCAACGGGAGGCGCTTCGACGATGACTCGTCGGAGCACCTTTCCTTGCCCAGAAGTCAAGGAGATTTTCATCTTGGTCAAGGAGATCCTTCTAGTTACTTCTTTCATGCCCCTGATGCATTTGCATCTTGTTGGGGATGAACTCGGATCACTGGTGGTGGATTATCCCACCACTCATGGCGGGAAACAAATTCCATCTGTCCAACACCCAAACTTCGGACTAGGCTAACTATCAAAATACTCACTCAAACTGAGTAATTCAAAGCTTGATCATGCATGCAAAATTGCAAGAAATCCAAATCTAAAGTCAAATCAGGTGTTTGACCACTCCTTAGTGGTCGAACCAGGGAGTACGATGAACAGAACTAATGGCAAGGGGCACACCATGTCAACAATCTCCCCCTTACACCACAACCTTGATGCCCTGTCCTTGGATCTATAGCATTTTTAAACCTCACAGCATAGACCGAGCTCTATGCAAGTCAATTTGTTCCTGTCCTTGTGCTGTGCCTTGTTGATTCCATCGGTGAGCATGTGCTTAGTACCACCATATACAACAGCTACATCTCCCGTCGCCACCAAGTCTTGCGCATAGTGATGCCAGATCTCAATGTGCTTGGTCCTCCTGTGTAGCACCGGAATCTGGGTCAGGATGAACACACACATGTTGTCGACATTAGGTACCATCGGCTTCCTTTGTGGCACTCTGATCTTCTTGCCGCTATAGCCACATAACCTCCTTTGTGGCTTCTGCAACCGCGATATACTCGGCTTTGGTGCTAGACTGTGCCACACAATCCTGCTTCCTGCTTGCCCAAGAAACTACTACATAACCAAGCACAAACACATACCCCGACGTTGATTTTCTCTCATCCACATCACCAGCCCAGTTGGCATTGAAGTAGCCGACCAACTCGAGGGATTCGTTACGCGCTCCCCCTCCAAACACGAGCCACAACTGTTTTGTCACCTTGATATAGCAGAGGATCCGCTTCACTGCTTGCCAATGAAGGTGCCTAGGATCAGCACCATAGCGGCTCACTTGGCCCTCTGCGAAGGCCATGTCGGGCCGCGTCGTCACCATGGCGTACATGATGCTCCCAACCGCGGATTGGTATAGTACACCCGCCATGTCCTCCTTTTCCTTGTTTGTTCTCATCCCCATGTTCGAGCTCAGCTCACATGTTGTGGTCGTGGGTGTGCCAATGGAGTTGTACTCAATATTGTAGCGCCGGAGCACCTCTTGCACATACTTTTTTTGCCCCATCTCCAGCCTGTGTACCTTGCAGTCCCTCTTGATGACGATGCCGAGGTAGTACTCGAGCTCGCCCATGTCGGTCATTTTGAACCAACCTTCCAGCTTTTGCTTAAGGTTCACCAACTCCTCCATGTCCGAAGACACGAGGATGAGGTCATCCATGTAAACAACCACGATCTAGTGCAACCCCGGCTGCTTCTGCACGTATACGCTCTGATCTGCTTTGCAACATTTGAAGCCAAGTTCGGCCATGAATCCATCCATTTGCAGGTACCACATGAGTGGTGCTTGCTTAAGCCCATAGAGCACCTTGCAAAGGCGGCACAACTTTCCTTGCGGTGCGTCCACCCCCTCCGGCACCTCTACGAGGACCTCCTTGTCCAGGTTGCCGTTGAGGAACGCAGTTTTAACGTCCATTTTGTGGACTTCGTATTCGCACGTTGCCGCCATCGCGAGGATGGAGCAGATGGAGGCGAACTTTGCCACCGGTGCAAATTTCTATCGTAGTGTTCACCATTCCGCTGGACGTACCCCTTTGCACCCAGCCGCGCCTTATACCACTCCACCTTCACCTCCTTGGTGATATTTTGTTTGAAGATCCACTTGGGGCCAATGATTTTTGCGCCCTCTGGCCTGTCAATCAACTACCAAGTGCCATTCTATTCATGGGAGGCGGGCTCAGATATTTTAGCTCCCTCTCATTTAGCCCCATCCTTCTACTGCAACGCCTCCTTGACAGTCTTGGGCTCCTCTTCCACAAACAACACTTGAGCGAACCCTGTCCAGGTGCCCTGTGCGGCATCGTATGGTTTTACAGTCCTCCTTGCGTGCCTGCTTCTTCAAGGCTACTGCTATTGAGATTGATGCTGATGCTACTACTGCTACCCTCTCGTGGCACCACTCACACCGATGGCCTACTCCCCCTCCCTCGGGGACCGTGGAGATACGGGCTCTCTCCCCGCCTCCTCGTGCTGCTTGTACTTTGGACTCATTATTTGATCGATTGAACGTAAATCACCCGCTCCCCCATCCCCCGGATGGTTCCTGTTGGTGGTAGCCGCTCGGACGTCACCCTCTTTTGCGTCCTTCGGTGTCTCTCCCTCGAGGAGTGTCAGCCACTCCTTGCATTTGGAGAGACCCACGTTCTTGTCCGTCCACCGGCTGTCCTTGTCAAACTTGACATCGTGACTCTTCAGGATTTGCTGCCTTCGTGGGTCAAAGAGCAGATATGCCTTGCTCCCGCTCTTGTACCCGACGGAGATGCACCGGCGATTTTGCGGGTTTTGCTTGCCCCGCCCCTCTCATGCTTGCACAACCGCATGTGTAACACAGCCAAATGTGCATAGGTAAGCCATAGTTTCCTTCTATCACTCCACATTTCTTGTGGCATCCTCCACACCTTGGACTACGCGTCCTTTGTCAGTGTAGTAGGCGTCAGATTCATGATGTAAGCCGCTGTCCATGCCACCTCGCCCCAGTACCACTGCACGAGACTGGCATCAGTCAACGTGGACCGAACCATGTTGAGGATGGTGTGGTTTTCCCTCTTGGCAATGCCGCTTTGCTGCGAAGAGTGTGGCATAGTTTTCTGCCACACGATCCCCTTGGTCTTCATGCATGCCGAGTAGCCCTCGTACTCACTGCCGTTCTCGCTCCGGAACGCCTTCACCTTCAACCCTGTTTGCCGCTCCACTGCCGCCAAAAACTCCTGCATGCACAATAGGAAGTCACTCTTCCTCTTGATGATGTAGAGGTAGAGCTTGTGGATGTGCTCGTCGATGAAGGTCACAAAGTAGCGAACGCCTCCAATGGAGCTCTCAAATACTCCACACACATCAGTGTAAGCCACCTCAAACGTTGCCGATGCACACGTCCCTTTGCCATCAAAAGGCTGTCTTGTCGCCTTGTCGACCATGCATGGCTCGGAAACAGAATTTCTGGCTGTGCGGGGCTCTTGACCGTAAGACTCTGCACCACTTCCTTCCCTCACAGTTGAGGGAGTGATGTGACACAGGTGGCTGTACCACAGGTCCAGATCTCCATCGTCCTTCTTCGCGAGGTGGGTGATGTCGGGCTCCGCCCGATTGCCAAGGATCTTTGCACAGATTAGGTACAGGTCGTCCTCTCGCTTTCCACGTGCAATCACCTGGCCGTTCCCCTCCTTCCAGATGATGGCCTCCTTTTTGTTGAAGAGCACCTCAAGCTCCTTGTTGGTAAAGCGGCTCACTGATAGCAGATTTGCCCCAAAGTTGGGCATGTGGAGCAAATCGTGAATTGTGCTCGTGATAGCCTCCCTGTCCACATCCATCTCGATGTGAACGTTGCCTTCAACGACAACCAACTTTGTTTTGTTGTTGGCCACCATCATTTGCCACTCCGAGGCGCTATAAGTGACGAATGCCGCCCTATTGCATTACGTGTGGCGGCCCGATCCAGAGTCAATCACGGAGACTCCTGGATCTGTCAAGTTGGCGGACTCTTTTGCTATCATTGCAATGTCGTCCTTCTTTCTAGCCTACAACGGCTGGTCAGTCTTCCTATTGGGGCAGTTGCGTGCGTAGTGGCCTTCTTTTCCACACACGTAGCACTCTCCCTTCATGTCACATTTCTTGGTGCCCTTCTTGGCACCCTTCTCCTTCTTGCCCCTCCCCCCTCCACCTTGAGGGCGGACTGCATAGGCGGAACTTGACGTTGCCCCGCTCTCTCTCCCACCTCGCCGCATCCATTCATTGCGGACGTACTCAGCCACCTTTGGGTATTTCAGCTCATCGGTAGACCAGATTCCTAACACAGTGATCATGGGGCTCCAACTGTCCGGCAAGGCCAGAAGGAGGATCATGGCTTGCAGATGACGGTCGACCTTCCATCCGGTGGCTATGCACTCGGCGGTAAGGGACTCAATCTGCTAAAGGATCTGCATGATGTTGTCGCCTTCGTTGGCTCTGAGGGTGACAAGCCTCTTGAAGACAAAACGCTGGTTAGCAAGGTTTGTGGAATGATAAATGATGCAGAGCTTCTTCCAAGACTCCGTGGCCTCCGTGCATCCTTGAATCAGTGCACGCTGCATCGGAGCTAGCGCTAACACCAACAAAGAAAGCACCTTCCTGTTGCGCTTCTTGTAGTTGTCCACTTCCTCTGGAATCGTGGTATCAGGAGGGGAGGTCTCTCTATCGTTGACCAGCTCAAGCAGGCCTTTTTCATCGAGGTATACCTGAAAATGCCACCTCCTCAAAGGGAAGCTATTCCCGTCAAATGTCGAGACGGCGCCAATGCTCTTTTGCTCGGTCGTTGCCATGGCGCGTGGAGGTAACGTGAAAGTTGTAGAGCTAGGGTCCTTATAGGTACGTGGGCCCATAACCCACTGTTTGAACTAGTGTGTAGGCACTCTCAAGGATGCCTAGTTTTCACTCATGCATGCTACCAATGTTTGTGGCAGCCGATGGAGACCTTGGGTGAAGAGTGTGGAGCACAAGGATCACGGATGTGAGTGGTCAGAATACGTTGCATTCAGTAGAACTGAATGCAACGAATGCATTCAAGCACTCCCAAATTTGATGCATACAGCCCCTGCTACAGCCGTCAAAGTAACCCTTGGTAAAGCCATCCACCTTGCCTTGCACGCTAGGCAACGGGAGGCGCTTCGACGATGACCTGTCGGAGCTCCTTTCCTCACCCAGAAGTCAAGGAGAGTTTCATCCTGGTCAAGGAGATCCTTCTAGTTGCTTCTTTTCTGCCCCTGGTGAATTTGTAGCTTGTTGGGGACAAACTCGGGTCACTGGCAGTGGAGTATCCCGCTACTCATGGCGGGTACCAGATTCCACCCGCCCAACACTCGAACTTCGGGCTAGGCTAACTTTCTGAATACTCACTCAAATCCAGCAATTCAAAGCTTGATCCTGCATGGAATAATCCAAGGAATCCAAATCTAAATCAGATCAGGTGTTTGACCACTCCTTAGTGGTCGAAGTAGGGAGTACGATCAACGGCACTCATGGCAAGGGGCATACCATGTCACTAGAAATATGGTTTCATGGAAGAGAGGAAAGCAGGACTTTTTTATTCACAGCACGGTCAAGTTCTAGGGCATCAGGTTGTGTTTTCTCATGCAACAGCTTTGCCAGCCCATCCAATGCATCACCATCTGCTATCAAAACAAGAGCACGTGCCACATAGCCCATCATGAAAATATGTGTCACACGTGCACCAAGAACATGGATGTCGAGCATAACTTTGTGAACAAGCGTATTTCAGGTGACAATGTTTGTGTTGTTAGATTGGACACATGGCAGCAGCGAGCGGAGTTTATCACAGTAGTGCTCTACGGTGGAAAATGCAATTGTGTTCTACACAATGTCAGGCTTCTATCACAGTGTCCCATTCTGGGGAGGATTGTGCATCACACTCTTTGCTCCCTTCCCTTGCGCCTTTCACCTTGTGCGGATCGCTTACCTGCTCTCTCTTGGCAGTTTTTTCCGTTGCCCTCCAACCCCCGCTAGCTTGTGGTGTTTGGTGTCCACAAAACTTTGGAAAACGTTGTCATGTATGTCATGGTCACCACTGTACTGAACACACACACTCACTCACAAGGACTCTGCGGCATTCACTTTGTTGCTTTGGTTTCATGAGTTTAAGCTTGCATGCCCTTGTGTGTGTGCACAAGAGTGCTCATGGTTTCCAGCTTTGGGGGCCATTCAGGCCCATTCTCAGTGCTATTGCATGTGTTTGGTTAGGAAGGCAGATGCACATTCAGATGCACAGGATTCATTATACATATTTCATTCTTCTTTCTATACGTCACTCAGACAACCAAGCGACCGAATCTGCTACCGGGACAGTGACACCTGTAGTTATGGTGAATTGTTGAGGTGATCTGTGATGTTCCATGTAGCATGCATATCCACAGGGTGATGCTGTTAGGGAAAGCTTAGAAACTTCCAATGTCTACTGTTCTATATGAGCACTTTCTCAGCAAGCTGACGCCATGGCAAGCAATTAGAGCACTTCAGAACAGTTCATCTAAGAGTGAAACACAATAGTCTAAATAAATGAAGTAATGTTGTGCCAGATCAAGCTACTTTTAATGTGAATTCATATGATCTTACTGAGAAACTTAATGTTATGTGCCAACCAGGAACGCTGGATAGATGTCAGGCTGAAGATGGAGTTGATAGCTAGACATGCATTGTGGTCTTTGTGCAACATGGGACCTAGTACCCGACAACTCTATTGTTTCTGAATAGAATCACCCATAATTTCCCTTTCTAATGTTTTTGGTGTTATAATATGTGACCACATAAGAACATGCTAGGAGCCGATGCATCGAACGTGTGGAGAAATCTTACCCATAGTGGGACCCTACGGCAGGGGTTGCTTTGGGAAGTTGTGGTAGCATGAAATCCAGCTTAAGCAGAGGCAGTGGGAAACTCAAGAAGAAGCAGCATAGAGAGCACAAGAAGAGAAGACAACCATGGCTTTGACGCGCAGACTGGCCCCATCTATAGGAGAGTGCCCCACAAAATAGGTCTGTTATTATGCAGCGGCATTACTTGGAGTAGCAGGAGAAGTAGCGAGGAATGATCTGTTACACATGAGGGTCCTCCGACGTGACACGACAGCCCGAGTATGGGAGGCCAAGATGGATGTGGTTCAACAAGCATTGCACGTGAAGCCAAAATGGTGCAGACTTGGGGGAGCCCAGCAGCAAGGACCAGCACATTGATCGCCCAAAGCACTAGAAGTGCAACCAAGTGTGCCACCCCCACCAGCGCAAGGTGGATATTTGCAACCCGACAATTCCGCGGCACGACCACACCAGGTGCATCTGGGGAGGGCCCCACGAGAACAGGAGGCGCAACCATCCAGTGCAACTAGTGGGCCAATGCCACCGGATGACTGTGGCAGATGTTTTGCAAGATTTCTGAGAGATAATGGCAGGAACACTGGACGACAAGGTTTCTCATTGGGATAGGGCATGGGAAAATGTGGTGGAGTGCACTGCACAACGTCAAGCAGTGGTGGAAAATCAGTTGGTTTGTATTGCAGGATCAAAATGAACAGTCAGGAGTCCAGATGGTACGTCCCAGGTGAGCACTGCAGACAGGACGGTTGGACAAGGAATGAACGGGAGAGGTGAGGCCCATGGAGTTGCAACTGGTAGACGTAGAAGGGGTGGGACATAGAACAATAGAATGCCGGTGAGAGAGCAGGTAGAGGAAGGAGCAGAACAGGTCGTGAGCTGCCCATGGTGCGGGGAACTGGTGCATTAGCATGCACATTGGTGTACTGGCTGTGAGCAATGCATGCACTACGAGTATAGTGTGTAGGAATCTCCGGTGGCCCTCTACGCCATCTGCAGTTGTTAGAATGTTTCACATTGGCTGGGATTGTGCACAAAACCCGTGGTGAAGAGGTTGTCACATCACTCTGCAGGAGGAGCTCTAGAGCAATTCTTGCAACCTTGGATGCAGAGGGTGGACTGAGGCAACGAACTCTAACCAGTGGAGATCTTGCAGGAGGCGGCTCTTGACATTGGATGCCATGCCTCTGAGGCAGCGGAGGAGAGAGTTAAGGCATACTGCACCTACCAGCGTTACCAGCAGTAGCTCTAACATGTGTGGGAGGCAGACCGCCATGCAGGGACCTCCCGGGCCGTGACGCAGGCCGCATGCGGGCCGCTGGAACTTTTTCGCATCACGCATGCGAATTCTACGGAGTCAGTGGCCCGGTTGATGGTGTTGGCACAAAGAGCTGGAGTGAACGGTCAGGTGGCGGTAGAAGATCCCACGCAGAGGGATATGTATGGCTTGCACATGTTTTTGGGAGATGGTCAGCAACCTTTGTGTGTGATCATGCTTTCCTAGTGTTGCCCTCGTGGTTTGTTGTAGGGGCCTTACAACAACAACGCCACAACGAGCTACATCGTTGTGGCATCGTGGCATTGTAGGGCCCATACACGACTTTGGACAGACAAAACCGGGTGTTCTGGGTGTGCTATGAGCGACCACTTTGGAAGTGGGCATTTCTTCATATCTCGCAAAATCACAATCGACCTCGACACCTCACTGTCAAGAGCCTACTTTGATGGATAACAACACATCATGTACTACAACAAAGTAAGGCATGACAGTATACATTGATGCATGCATGCAATGTACAACTCAGCAAAGACAGGACACCCATTGGTGGATATAGAACCTCATCACTTAGTGATTGAGTATTCCACGAATGGCATGCCAGGCGGATAGGTTGACATGTACACCGCCGCAACCATCGAGTACAAGGTTCCTCTTCTTGTTTTTTCAAAACCCCTTATTTGCTTATATGACAAATGTTCATCATAAATATACAAATATCCGTACATTTCTTTCAAAAATCTATACTTTGCTCGTATGATTGGACAATTTGAAACTATGTTGTTATAAAAACGTTCACACATTTTGGTTGTGCAAACCTCGTTTCTATCGATGCCTTTGAATTCTTGCTCCCGCGGTAGTAGCTGATGCGCGTTTAGACAGTGTGCAATGTTGCAAAACCGTGTGTCAAATGAATGGGCGGGGAAGCCTGTGGATCCTAGGCTGTCATGCGACAAAACGGAGTTGTAGTAGTTGTGTTCTTGAAATTGCATGGTTTCTGTGGCGCCTACGCCATCTGTGAGGACCGAGGTCGAAGGACCTCCTTCACTAGACTCAGGCGTGCACAAATAGTCTTCAAAGAGACCCAATACGGTCTCCACAACGTTCGTCATCAACTAACTTTGGGAGCGCATAGCGCTCCTTCCAGCATCAACACCATCATGGTGAACATACTGAATTAACTAACCATATGCCAAAAGACGTACTCCGAGCAACCCTAGGGTTTCCACAAGCCGAGCCCGAGTCTCGTCTAGGATAGCCAAACACCATATTCAATGTTTCGTTCCACAAAAGACAACAAAGTCTTTGTTTCTGTGTCTTGGAAGACATTTGTGGTATTCTGTGAGAAAAACGCCGTGCTCTTCATGAGTTCTACGAATCCAAAACGCATGTTGAGTGTAATGCATCTCAAACAGAATGGTTTTTGCATTTTTTTTATCTCAAAAGACATATGAAGCCTGTCCACACGACAAACCATCATTTTGTCCTTTAATGACCGAGTCATGTTTCTACAATAAAAAAACAATGGTAATGTTCCGTGCAGCACACATCGTGATTGAAGTACAGCCTGTGTAAAGACAGGCATTTCTGGGATACGGAACATCATAAGATCACCTTTGCAACTGAAAAGTCTGTATAAAGCCTTACGTTCCCGAGTCACAGAGTTTTATAATCTTGTGTCACGGAAACCATGTTTTAATTTCTGTGTTAAAAAAGACCTGTCATCACGGTCCATGTCACAGATCATGTCCTAATTTTTGTGTCTCGAAAAACAGGTAGAGCACCTGTTTTTGTTTTGTGTGACTGCGGGCACAGGCGAATGTCTTGTTCATGTATCACAAGAAGCAATGTATTGGGGCGTGCCTTGGAACATGAGGCACGAAATAAAGTGAAGGACGTAAGTAGTAAGGTACATCCTGTTTCGGTCCATCCAATTAAAGGAATCGACGGTTGGAGATGTAACGACTCCTGTGCCATACCACAGTATCACAAGAAACATTGCAATGCGTTGCGTGGTCTCACCTTTCACTCTTCCGAGAAACGCAATGTTCGAGAGTGTTTCTAGATCGTTGATTGGGGAAACACAACGTTTGGAATATTTGACTTGTTCATTTCCATTTGAAATTTAACGCAATTTCCTTCCATTCATCCTATCTTTTGCAGGTTGAACCTACACCTTTAATTTTGATTTTTATTTTAGGGTTTGAGTAGTTTCACGCTCGATTTGTGATTTTTTGTTGATTTTCGGAAGACTGGAGTTGGGCTTGAAAGCGCAGGATTGAAATCCCTCCGCAATTTTTATGGGTTGTTCTCGTCTGAAGAAGATGGTCATGCACCCTGCTTTCACGAGTAGTCGGTAGCCGCCATGAGCATCAATGCGCATTTCGACGGGCGGTACGTCTGATGTAGCGAAATTCCTTGGAATGTTGTAGTGTTGAATTTGATACCTTCTTGAGGTTCTCATCGTCGGTTCGGTAACACTTCAATTGAAACCGATATTTATTCACATGTTTAGCGTTAACATCCTCATCACGACAACTTCTTTTGATTCTACCAAAAAACAGAAATAATATGTTACCCAGACGTTGGGAGACCTGCCACGTAGCCGCAGTTGGCCTACAAACCATGAAGAGTCAACGGGAGAGGGTTGATTCTACGTTTGATTCTGAAAAACTGAAAAGGAGCAATCGTAAACAGTTGCAAGCGCTCGCCAATCCAGTCACCATGACGCCTCCCGCATCCAGCTATACAATCAAAATCCAAATCGAAGTCGCCAGTTCAATGCCTTTGTCTCCCATCGCCGGGATAGATTCGGCCAGCTTGCCGAAACTGAGCCACGTCAAAAAGTGCTGATTGGATAGCCTCCAATCGCCGTCCACGTTAGGTCTGCCTAACAATGTTCCCCTTTCTTGTGTCTCTGGCCTCCTTCACACTGCCTCGTTGCAGCTCGAGCCACATCCGATGTGCTCGGCAGATTACATCGGACAAACAGGACAAATTTCTACAGACTAAACCCTCACACCGGAAAGCTTAACAATGAAATGTCATCGATTCACGCATGAATGCATTTTGCACGTCTTCTGACAAATTCCTTACACTGTTGACACATGTTTTTGTTTTACACTATCAGAAACAGGGGAGAAGTCCTTTCGCGTGCATGACCAATTACTAGGAATTGCTACTACCTTGGGGGAGTAGCAATTCCTAGCAACTCCCGTCGACGGCTCAAACATAGCAGGAAAACGTTAATTTTCCAACGTGCTCATGTAGCTGGTTTGTCCGCTTTTGCCTCCATGTGCCTTGTGAGCGAGCGTGCATCTGAAATGGGGGGAAAAAAATTGGCTCACGTTCATTGGGAGAGGTGGATTCAAACCGATTTTGAATGAGATCCACTGGCGGCATGATGTGCGCCATCAAACGTTCGTATGTCTAATTTTGCGTTGCAAACTACGCAATTGAACTTGTGCTAAACCCTTGCTTCCCGCCAATGAGATGCCATTTCCACTTCAATCGGGAGCAGTTCCAAAATCGACTAAATTGTTTGTAGTCTATCTTCATCGACTGGGACCGAAACTGGCGAGCTCTCACAAGGTCAGCCGTCTACGTCGCCTACCGGCCGTCTGCTTTGTGATGTGTTTGCGATGTTGCAATAGATTTCCCTCAAAGCTAGGATAGACTAAATAGTTAGAGGTCGGGTTATTGTCTAGTTAGTTCAAACTAGTCGAGTAAATGACCGAAGCGCTTCAGACTAAGACTGATTAGTCAGCATTTAGAGGTAATTTGAAGCTAAAAATGTATTCAAACGTGTGATGTAGATGGACGCATCTCGTCAAGGTAATTTTTAGAAAAGCTCACGTTTGAATTCGAACATTCGAATATGCGGCTTGTCATTTTGAATAGCGAATAGGCGACTCCGCCTCGGTTGCCCGAGTCGCTGCTTGCGTGTCGCCAGCGTTCAGTTCCTGAGTGCAACATAACTATGGACAAATTAGTTATGGTCTTTTGTTAGAAGCCCGTTTGACGCGGTAAAACAGCCCTTAACTATTTAGTCTAAACTTGGACCTCAAAGGCTCCCACCGGTGACTGACTATTTAGTCCAAGCGTGCATAAGTTCTAGTCTGAACTTAAAACTGTAGTCGATTTTGGAACCCCCCCTTGGTGTGAAGGACTCTTCTTTCGGGATATTACTGCACTGTCATAGGTTTCTCAAGGCGTGTGCTAATCCAGTCGCATTCCAGGCGTTCAATTCGAAGTACCTACATTCCAAGCGTCATTCCCGTGAGGCCTCAACGGAAACCATTAACTCCACATACCTTCGCCTACGCTTAATTTCACCGCATCCGTGTAGATTGGAAGGATGTATTCCCGCATGGCATATGGGATAAGATTGATATCCGTTTGCTGCCGTTTGACACTCGCCAGTGACAAACTTTGTCATATGCAGACGGGGTTATAGTAGGAAAAAGGGATTTTTAGAGAGGATTATGTTTACTATATTTGTGACACTTACGAGAAGGGTTTGCGGTACATTCCGGCACGGTTGTGCGTGAGGTAATAACGAGAACATTCCTCCTCAAATTCCTATTTCGGATTGCAAACGAAGACCTGGTTCGTGAAGTGTGTCGCTGTCGACGGACCAACGGGCGTATAGGCGTCGGTGACGATGCGAACCTACAACGGAAGGGTGAGCAGGGGTGGGAAGGGACAGGGAGGGGAGAGGGTTGGGTGGGGGTGGGCGGGTCCGCGAGGAGTACCTTAATGACGTCTGCTTCGTGGGGGATCCGGGGAGGCCGACAATGCGTCCATCTTTTTGAGCAGGAAGCTGACGAGAGAAGATTGAAGACAAATCAACCGGAAAGCCTAAAACAGAAATCGGAGGCCGTCGTAGCACAACGGCAACGAACCTAGGACAAAAATCCATAAACGAGATTTTTCAGTAAAATATGAAGCGTCGTGTAGTACAGCAAAGAAAAAATACAAAGAAATAAACTGTTGGACACAAAATGTTTTTAAAATAACCAAAAAGCACAGAAACTCGAATAGAAACATCAATTTACACTTACACATTAAGCCAAATTATTGTTTCCATAACATATACATAAGCAAAGGGCATAAGATAGATATGGTTGTCAAAATAGAAGTATATACATACATGGATATGATGCAAGTATGCAAATTTAAAAAAGTAGAAGAAACATCTTCAAATTCAAATATGATATATTTATAGATACATAATAACGTATATATTAAAATATAAAAATATATATGAATATGGAGAAAGTTATACATATAAAATACACTGGTAATTCAAAACATAAAATGATATACATACATAAATGTGGAAAACGATATGGATATAAAAATGTAGATGGAAATAAACATTCATTGATACAATATATGGATATACATATAAATATGTAGATATACATTTACATGTGCATATTGATATAGGTATATAGATATAGATATGAATATATACATAGATATAGATATAGATATGAATATAGACATAGGTATACATATACATATGGATATATGTATTGATATATATATATATATACATAGATGTAGATATAGATATAGATATAGATATAGATATTAATATAGATATAGATATAGATATAGGTATAGGTATAGATATAGATATAGATATAGATATCCATTTAGATATAGATATAGATGTAGATATAGATAAATATATAGATATAGATATCTATATAGATATAGATATAGATAAAGATATAGACATAGATATAGATATAGATATAGATATATATAGATATATATATATACATATACATATAGGTATAGGTATAGATATATTTTCAGATATAGATATAAATATAGAGATAGATATAGATATAGATATATATATATTTAGATATAGATATAGATATAGATATAGATATAGATATAGATATAGATATAAATATAGATATAGATATAGATATAGATATAGAGATATATATATATATAGATATAGATATAGATATAGATATACATATACATATAGATATAGATATAGATATAGATATAGATATAGATATAGATATAGATATAGATATAGATATAGATATAGATATAGATAAAGATATAGATAT
>SZWC01000921.1:19761-31330 GCA_023375785.1 Penium margaritaceum
TAACTATATCTATATCTATATCTATATCTATATCTATATATATCTATATCTATATCTATATTTATATCTATAACTATATCTATATCCATATCTATATCTATGTGTATTTTTGTATATCTAACTTAACATGTCAAGTCATTTATCAATATTTTTCTATCCACATATCTCTTTCTTCGAATATATACATTAATGTTCATGGCTATGTTTATGTTTACCTTTATAATCATGGATTATTGATACTTTCATGTTAACATGAGAATGTGGTGTGAACATTTAATATAATTAATATTTGTGATTGCTGTTTACCACCAAAGTATGTGGAAGAACATGAATGTAATAAATCTTTGACTTGATGCTCGTGTTGACCATAGTATTGGTACCTGTGAATACGGAGAGTAGATGGATGCGAATTTGGTAAAGTATTATTGTAGACCGGCTCTGTTGTAGTAGTGACTACATAGAAGGTTGAACAAGATAGTTGCCCCGATGAACTATCTGCGTCCATGAGTTAAGGGGCCTGTTCGATTCTGTAGAGTCGCTTTGTTTCTCTTCATTCGACTGGGCGGGAAAGTCCATGTGACCGAATAAAGAATATTCTAGAGACACTGGTATTTCGCATAGGAAAGAATAGACAATACGTTTACGGGAGAAGATCTTAGAGTATTTTTGTGTCTTGTGAAATGTCGCATGCGGTCAACCCTTTTCGCGGAACGCATTCCCAACGCGAGTACCTCGGACTTAAAGTTAGGAGGGCAACTTTTAGGAATATTTTATCCCACCGTTATGGGGTCGCGCATAGCTTCCCGTGTCGGCCCTGGTAGATCGCATAACCGCCCCTCTTCTTTTGGCCACAAACGGAGCCGTTCTCGTGTGAGTCAAGTCTATTTCGGAACCAGCATTAGTCGCGCATTGCTGCATGCTCCTTAAACGAGGGATGAGGTCCACACCCACAGCCACCACCATTGAATGAGTTGAGCTGTTGGCTGCCATGGACATGCGACCATCAAGCAATGAATGTCGCGTCTACTTTCGCCCCGTCATGAAACCGTCTCTCTACTTAATTTATACAATTACAATTTTATCTACATGTGTGTTTACAATTATATCCCATGTATACATCTATCTATATCTATATTCTTATGTATGTCTATGCATATTTTTATATGAACAAATGTCTATATATTTATATTTGTATCTCAATTGACATATCCACATTCATCTCTTGACCTATATTGATATTCATATTTGTTTGGATATATTCCCATTTGTATATCTAGGTGCATATTGATGCCTTCATCTTTGTGTACATTTATGTCACGTCTATGTCTTTACCTATATGAGCATTTTGTTTTTTAAATCTATGTTGTATCCATATTCATATCTATATCTAAACGTATATGCATTTATATTTTTTCTAGCTGTATCTATATATATGTACCTGCAATTATATATAGTTGTCATCATTTATCGTTCTGTCTGATTTTATATGTTATGTCCAAATTCTTTTTTCGCAATCATGAGTTTTGAAGTATATTTAGATAAAAATTTCTTTCTTTGTGAATATTTATATCCATATTTACATTTCTGTATTGATATCTAGTCATATATATAGATATATGTATTCTTCTCCAGTCAGTCGAAGTAGATGATACGGAATCCTTCGTATTTGGACGTATTTTGTAAATTCGTACTTATTACATCTTGGAGGCTTTGTGTGAGGCACATCTACGTTCAAGTGCTGAATTGTTGGCTTGAGTAGCTGATGAGCGGCGTTACAGGTGTTGTGCTTGTACCGTGTGTGTGTTAGCGCACATCAACGCGGAGCTTTCTCATTAGAAGGTTTTCTCGTTGCTGGTAATTATCACGGCCATTACTCTTGATGAACTTGGCCGCGTGTAGCGTCTTTAATCCGAATATACAAGGGAGCATGAATGCCGATTCCTGCGTTAATTCGTCAGTAGTAGCACAGCATTTATGTGGATGAACTCGGCCGCGTGTGGTGTCGTCATCCCGAATGAATATGGGAGCACGAATATCGATCCTTTTGTTAATTTGTCACTATTCACGTGGTATGTGTGTTGATAAGAATTTTTTTCGCAAACTATCCCGTTCGACATATTTTCAGCTTCCAAACTAAGAGTTTAACGTGGATGACACCAGCAATTTTCATTACCGACGTTAGGTGATGTGATCACCTCATGTGCGTTAATCACTTGTGGTGATTATGACGGACGTACCTGGTCACGACGTTAATGTGGCTTAACGTTGCTGCGCGTGGCGCCGTTATTCCGAATAACCAAGGAGCGTGCATGGCGAACCTTCCGTTAATTCGTTAGTGGTAACGCGACATGCGCGTCGATTAGAATGTTTTGTGCACACTGTCGCGTTAGGGAAGTTTGAGCTGTCAAACCTACATCAATTTCTTCTAAAAGTTGCTACTTAGAAGTGAATACCTTAGTTAGCCGCAATACCTTGCAGTTGGACGCTAACGCCACTGAATATTTCGGTTAAAATTTCCTCGCTTGCACTAGCATCCAAACAGTGGATTCGTACACCTGGTTTTGTTTCTGTTTGATCACGGATCAAAGGCAATGTTGAGGTGCAGTCAAGGGCCGTTGGTCCAGACACGCAATCATGGGGCTGTGGCAGACAGTTACGGGTGGCAACTGGGCGGCAGCGGCTCAACAGTAGAACGATTCACTAACCTTCTTGGCTCATTGCCGTGTTCCGCAAGTTTTTTTGTGTATTGGGCGGAGTCGAACCTGTTCATGTCAGATTATTAAATATAGTGAGCGCCTCACTAAAAAATGAACACACGCGCGAGCGGCGAGAGCGCGTCCGCCAAAATCGGCCCTCCACGACAGGCGTAGCCGGCTGCATCGTGCTTGTTTTGCGGGTGCGGGGCTTGAGCCCTTGACCTGCGAGCCACCGACAAGGCTCGCGGAGCTGCGCTCTGTCGACGCAGCTTCGTGCTCCTAGCGAGAGAGGTCCAAAATTTCAGATTTTCCTGGCTTCAAGCATTCGTCGTCGATTGCACTACTTTTGCCATCCCAGCCACCGATATTAGGTCTCGGAAAATCACAATGAATTTTTGCGACTCACAAAATGTATCGATTCTTTCTCACTGTATCGATGAGAACCGGCCTTTTGTAGTGACAAAATGTCGTGGTGGCGACGGGCGCGAACTTCCCCAGGACAAAACATAGCCTTGAAACATGGACTATACATTTGTATCATTCCGAACCAAAAACCTGTCAGTCCGAACCGGCCACGTCACTGGCGGCAGATACAAAATACAAAAAAAAAAATGTTGCGGAACACGGCACGTCTCCACAAACGGTGCCGTTCTCGTGTGGGGCTGACTTTTTAGTCGAGCACGCAAGTCTATTTCGGAACCAGCATTAGTCGCGCATTGCTGCATGCTCCTTAAACGAGGGATGAGGTCCACACCCACCACCACCACCGTTGCATGAGTTCAGCTGTTCGCTGCCATGGACATCCGACCATCAAGCAATGACCGTCGCGTCTACTTTCGCCCCGTCATGAAACCGCCAGGTGGGCGCCGCATTGCTGCAGCGCGCTGGGCCCCATTGCGCCGCAGGGACCACCAGGCGCATTCGGACCCGCATCCGTCATGGCTTTCATGGGTAATCCGCATGTCAGTGTCCGCTCGCACAAAGTTTAAGGCGGCACGGTTCCAAGGCTGGATGGATCACAGGAAGCGCGGTCCTAGGCGGCTCGGTTCCTGACCGTCTAACGACCATACGCTCTCTCACGAGAAGGTCATGCGTGGAGGCCTAGTGGGATGCCCATTTCTGCGATGTACCCATCTCGACGTGCCTGCTCACGTCCGACCTAGACTGATACACTCGTTCTTGCCACATTCATGCTCTGCACGTTTTGCGTGTGCGAGTCGCGAATGGTCACCTTGCGCTTCGTCGAGTGACTCTGGGTGCTGTTGCGACGGCTGTTGCGTGTGGCATGCTCATAAGGATACACGAACAGGGGGGTGCACACCCGGGTTTCTCACCAAGACGAGCAGCAGAGCGCGCAGGAAGTTGTCCCCGGGTGTGTGTCGTGTGGCAGGGGTGTGTGTCGTGTGGCCGAGGCAAGGATGGACGTCAACGGCAACCTTGAGCTGCACAACGGTGAGACACCCTACCCTACGGTAGGGTCCCTACCCTCCCCACTCGTGCAAAACACGCCCGAGCTGAGCTTTCTGGCTGATCCTTGAGAAGTGCGCCGCAGTGTGGGCTACGCTACGCCCTGTGCCCTGTGTGGCGCCGCAGAAAACAAGGCCTCGTTCCCTGCGCTCCAAGTGCTCGGCTACTCCATGGAGGCTGCAGCGTGCGGGAGGGAGAAACAGGTGGACATGGTGCAACGCAATGCGAGACCGACAGTGGTTGAACGATGGGAGGGTCGGCCCATGACATTTTTTGTGTGCCCCTCACGGTTCTTTTTGGGCACCAGACCTTGGAGTTCTGATGGCGGATGGGAGGGTCGGCCCATGTCACCAATGGACGCCATATGCTTTCTTGTGTTTGTTTTCCAGCTGCAGGTGTGGATCTTGTCCAGGCGGCTCGAGATGGCAATGCTCAAGACATCAGGAATGCTTTGGAGAAGATGGAGTTCGCAAGTCCCAAGGGTGGAGTGAGTCCGTGCAAGTACCTAAATGTGAGGAACGACAAATCTGGAGTGACTGCTCTCATGGCTGCAGCCAAGGCTGGCCATGCCGATGTGGTGGAAGCTTTGCTGAAAGGCTCAGTCGCAAACTTGAAAGCACGTGATGAGGCAAACGGATGGACAGCGCTTGGCATGGCTGCTGCAGAGGGCCATGAGGCTGTGGTTGCGGCTCTTCTTGCTTCGCCCATGGTGGCAGTCAACAGCAGAAGCAACGATGGAAAGACGCCGCTCATGTTGGCTGCTGAAGGAGGTCATGTTGGAGTGGTGAAGCAGCTCCTTGCTGTGCCGGCAGCTGTGGTCAACTGCAGCGATGTGGACGGAGAGACAGCGCTGACGTTGGCTGCTGAGAGAGACCATGAGGGTGTTGTGAGGGAGCTGCTGAAGTCACATGCCGATGTGAGTGTGGCCAGTGGTGCTGACGGGCTGACTGCTGTCATGAAGGCTGCGGCAAAGGGACACACGAAGGTTGTGAGAGCGATTTTCGAGAAGAGGATTGTAAACATCAACGGGAAGAGGGAAAATATTGCCAGAGGAGAGAATAAAAAAGGCGTGGAGGTGTACGGAGGAGGTGGTGAGACGGCTCTCATGCTGGCGGTTGTTGGCGAACACTTTGACGCTGTGGAGACGTTGATTGGTTTTGGAGCGGATGTCAGCATCAAAGCTCAGGATGGAAAAACAGATGCACTCATGCTTGCCGTGCAGAAGGGTTACTTTGAGATAGCAGGCATGCTGGTGAAAGCGGGTGAAGCTGATCTCCACAGTGCACTCATGTGGGGTGTTCGCAACGGTGTGTCATCCGCTGTGTACTCAATGGTGAGGCTCGGAGCAGATGTGAACGGAGCCAATGGAGGTGGGCCACACACCACTCCACTTGCTGTGGCAGCAGTGGCAGGCGACAAAGAGATTGCCTCTTTCCTTGTGGCTAGTGGAGCTGAGATGCAAGGCCCCTTAGTGTGGGCAGCAGGGGCTGGTGACTGCAAGGCTGTGAAGCTGTTGCATGTGGAAGGCGCAGAGGTTGACGAGCCAGACGCATCAGGAGATCTGGCGCTGATGGTTGCTAAGGAGAATGACCACGAAGATGTGGCACAGTACCTTTTATCTGTTGGAGCCAGTGCTGAGAAAAGCAAGAAGAGGGCAGAGGAGAAGCGGCTGGAACTGGAGCGGAAGAGGGGGGAGGACAAGTTGAAGCAGGAGAAAAGAAAGCGGGAAGAGGAGACGAAGAGGGAAGAGAACAAGAAGAGGGAAGAGAACAAGAAGAGGGACGAAAACAAGAAGAGGGAAGAGAAAAAGAAGAGGGACGAGGACAAGAAGAGGGAAGAGAAAAAGAAGAGGGACGAGGACAAGAAGGAGCTGACCCATGGGCACCAGTCGCGCATTGAGAACTTTTCAAAGGCCGGCTCGTCATTGAACACTCAACCTACAGTGATCTTTGCATGCTATTCCCGGTAAGTTCCATTCAAGAACGCATGTCAGTCCCAACAACTTCCTCCCCGTTTTTAAGAAGGTCGGTCCTGGTAGCCAGTCTTTAATCTGTAAATTTCTCTGCAGAAAGGAAAGGGCCAGCTTCTTGGGAAAGTGGCGTTTTTGGTACGTGGGTCTCACTCTATAAGTTGATCCAGACAGAAGGATGTGGTGCATTGCACCAAAATGGACACTAATAGCTTCTCCTGTTCTTTCATCTTCTCAGTTCTGGTCCTTCACCCTGTTCCTTTACTCCTTCAACCTACTCCTCCTCCCCCTCCTCTTCCTCCTCCGTGTCGTCCTTCTCGTCCACGGCCTCATCCTTGTCCTCGTCCTCCTCATCGTCATCCTCCTATTCCTCCTTCCATCCTCTTTTCCAAGTCCTACTCGATAACCTTCCTCTTCCTTGTCCTGATCCCTGTTTTCCTCCTCCCTCCCCCCTCCCCCCCTCCTCCTCCTCCTCCTCCTCCTCTTCCTCCTCCTGCTTGTCATCCTCCTCGTCCTTCTCCTCCTCTTCCTCCTCTTCCTCCTCCTCATCCTCCTCTGCTTCCCTCTCCCCTCCTCTGCTTCTTCCTCCTCCTCATTCTCCACCGTCGCACCCTCCTCATCCTCCTCTTTTCCTTGTCCTCATCTTCCTCGTCCATGTCTTCGTCGTCGTCGTTGTCCTCCTCTTCCTGATCCTCCTCCGCTTCCGTGTCGTCCTTGTCGTTGTTCTCCTCCTCCTCCCGAGGATGAAGTGAATGCCAACTTTGTAATGGACAAACATAAGAAAGACAGTGTCTTCGGCAACAGTTGCCGAAGGTGTAATGTCCATGATACAGATTTTTCCATCCTGCTGGATAGAGTGGTGAAAGGTAAAGCTAAGTCCATGGCCTTGAACGAGAGTGAGGTTGCTGGGGGAAGGGTATGCAAACCACGCCAAGGATGGGTTCCTCATTCACAGTTAGGGTGGAGGGAGAATGCCATTTTCCAACATGGAGCAGGGTCCCAATGAACCGGGGTACCTTCGACTTTGACCTCATCCTTTGGATGTCAACTCCACCACCGTCCCTATTCTTCCCTTGTCCTTCCTTTTCACCCCAGTCTATAGGGATCACTCGACATGGAACAAGGGTTCCAAGATGTGACCAAGAAGGTCACACAATGACATACTATCTTGGCGCAACTCCTCTGTATTCATATGCAGACGTTGCCAAATGAAATGACTGCTGAAATATGATGCTACTCTACCACATTTCTTAAGAAAGCCATCAGAACCAAGGATTGGTTCTGCATGTCTTTGGATGTGAAGAATCTCCAAGAAGTGGTTTTTTAGGTCAATATGGATGTAGGAAGTCCAGCATTTGCTCGTGGTAATTCTGCCATAAATTGAAGTGTCCGCTGAAACCGCAACCCACTCCTTGAGATCCTTCACTCTCATATCCACGTCCTTTACGAGCACGGCATGTCCTCTGACTTGATCCAACATCTGGTATCTTCTGCAAAGGGATGGACGTGCAGGTACTGGTATTCACCCTTCAACAGTTTCTGGTATTCACGATGGCATGATTATGAGGCCGAATAACCAGAACGTTTTGTCCTTGCTTCTGTGCTGCTCAGTCCCCTTTTGAGTTGGCAATCAAAGAAGTACTTTTCTGCAGGGCAATGGAATCGGCCACAAATCTACCAAAGTTCCTTTGTTACTTTTTATCCTTTCTCCCTCCTGCTAGGCCGTAATGTCTGCACTGCAGGTTCACAAAGTGGATATGCCCAGTTCATGCAAATGGCAGAACTTCAAGACCCATCACGTGGCTACATTGTCAACGACACACTCGTTGTGGAGGCAGAGTTGCACGTGAAGAAATCATCCAACACACGGTGAATTTCCAGTGGATTGGTGTAGGTGCAAAAAAAGAGAGTCATGTGTTTGAGCCAGCAGAGAACTGGTACTGTCAGGGTTGCATTTCATGAATAGCCCTCCTAGCGGAGATAGGGCAAGCCTTTCCTTTGTACCTCTTTGAAAGATCCAACTTTTCAACTGTCAACTATCATGCCTCAGCTCTCACATTCGGTCTGAAAGATTTTCAGTTCTCCATCCAAACAGTGACAACCAGCTGCTGCTTTTCATTGACTTCCTCACTGCAATGTTTCATGACAACATCACCCACATTCACCATGAATGGACATTGTTCCGTGGATATTTCCTCTTCAGGTCAATGCATGAGAAGAGCCTATCACCAAACTCAATCTGCAGAATGTCCCTTTCAGAACACCTCGTCCACGAGCTGTGGAAAGTGCACAAGAATTTGCATTGCATATGTAGCTTTCTGTGTGATGATAGCAGAGTGAGGTGTTCCTGTTTCTGGCTGTTCTTTGTTTTGGAGTGACCTGGTATAGGTGGTGCTCTGTTGTCTTGGCTGGTCTGTCTTGACCACAGGAGAAATCAAAGTAATCAACAAGAAACAAATTCATATGCAGGAGGTGAAATAAGGGGGAATGACCAAGTCATCCAGAATTGGTCTGGTGCAAAACGGAGAGAATCGGATTGCCCAAGTACAAAATTCAAGGGGTGTGTAAAATGTACATATTGTCAGTTATTGAACTGGATGTTAGGTTGAATCACAATTCATTGTGATGTGCAAAAGTAGTTTCTTGACCGTCAAGCATCAAATAAATACGTTTTTTGGGTATCTAAAAGAACAACTCATCTGTAATTTTTGCAGGTTCACCTGAGTAATAGGTGTACATCGTGCATCGTCGTCAAGAAGATGGATAAACTTCCTCCTTCTGGTTCTCCCTCGGAAAAATGTTTTTCCATTCAGAAAATGTCCTTTTGCTGAACAAGAAACGTCCTCCTCTGCTTTTCTGTTCCGAGCCTGTTGCACCAAATAACTACTTCACATAAAAAAGCCTTGCATGCGCGTTGAAGGGACCACGTAAAATTCTAGTGTGGGGCATACCTTGATATTGCACCGTAGAAGTCTGTCATTCCAGTTGAATCCAGGTGGGGTGAGCTTTCAATCAAGTTATTGGTGAATACGTTGAACAGATGAGAGCTTTATTTACATAAGGGTTAGAGTGAATACAAAGAATGTCTTTTCCACGTAGTAAGAAAGGAGTGCATTTATGTATGTAAGTGCAACAGAAATTCCAACAGCTCTAAGAGCCCAGGCTGCATACTTCACGTGCACACAGTGTCAAACATTTCATTAATTACATAAGAAGATGGGGTGTGTGGGGGGAAGGGGGAGCTTTCAATAGCTGCACAGACTGTGCACATTGCAGGGCTATCCCTTGGTGCCAATGGATGGGGCCAGATTTTACCTAACTGCATTATTGGACATCCTTGTGCACCTGGTTGTGTGCCTGCTTCTATCATGGTTGGAGCCTGAGTTACGCTACAGCCGGGCTCCGACTGGCTGCATGACTATGGGGGGTAAGCAAAATATGGTTTTGATCTCAAAGACCCATTCTAGCAACGTTTCTGAGGTAAGCACAGCTTTGTTCCTATGGCTGAGGTACGCTTCAGAGTGATTTCTTACATTTTGAAGAGAGAGTGGTGCCCTGCATCATACATCTGTCTCATACATAAATTAGTATGTACAATAGGTGTGGCTAAGGTCCGGGAAAAACAAACAGCACAGATCTCTTGAGAAATAACTGTTTCTCTTTGAAAACCATCCCCATTGGGCTTCTTTAGCTCTTCATAAGCCATTGGGGGAAATTCTACTAAACAGCAAATGATGCTTCTCAAGCCCTGTTGCAAATATGGGAACCACTTATTGTACAAACCACCAACTCTAACCTTCAACGCATTTGCTTCCATGCCATTGTAACAGCCTCATTTTCCTCCTTGAAAAAATGTGCTTCCAATCTGAGTGGGTTGAGGGAGATGTACCCTCGCATCCGATGCCCAAGTGAATTCATTGCTATGAGGGAACCGAAACAACACATTTTCCAGCGCATTGCTACGTCTCTTTACAGTTGCACCAAAAACATGTAGGCATGAGAGAGCAAGGAGGAAAGAAAGCAAGGCAGGTGGCACTGTTCAGAACGTGAACAAGTAGGAGGACCATGATAAGCTCCATCCACGTTCCGCATCCTGTGAAATATTTCTGATTTTAACATTACATGATTTATTTGCTTGCTGAAAACCATGCGGAGCAGAGGCAGAAACCATTGAAAGTGTTTAAACTGAAAGAAAATTAACCTGTTTCCATGGTCAGAAACCATGCCTCTGATAATGTCTCAAGCTTGACAAACAACAAGTAGAGAGCACAGGCCTCACCTAAGCCACCAAACCCCCACTTCAAGGGAGATGGAAAACTGTATGGTGGCATGTGGTGAGCAGGGAGAGTATGCTCTCAGAAAGGGGCAGGGAAACACAGGATGGGGCAGGGGTGAGGATGAGGAGAAGCAGAGGAGGAGGAGCAGGATGAGGAGGAGGAGGAGGAGGAGGAGGAGGTGGTGGTGGTGGTGGAGGAAGAGGAGGAGGAGGAAGAGGAGGCGGAGGAGGAGGAGGAAGAGGGGAAGGAGGAGGAGGACGGGGGGGGGGAGGAGGAGGATGTAGTCCCGCAACGCCCTACAGCTTTTCCAAGCCTAGCCTGTTGCCTTTGTGGTGGTCTTGTCCTTCAGCTTCTCACTGGCAAGACCCTCACGTAAGTAATCAAGCACCAGGCACTCTAGGTCAGTGTTGTTCTGGCCACCCCGAACCCCGGCACATCGATTTCCACCCCGGCACATCGATGTGACCCTCCTCACATCGGCCACCCCTGAACAACGGGCTTCACTGGGGTGGAACTGTGCAGTTTTTTGGCTTGTTCTAGCTGCCGTCTGCACACTAAATCCCTTCTTTTGTGCTGATGCAGTGCCGGGACGTCTCCGTGGTTGCTTGAATCTCCACACTTTTGCGTGGTCAGCCGTTCTGACTCATGCTGGCAGCACGAGTCAGCGCGGCTGACCACGTGCGGCTGACCACTCGTGGCTTGTTTCCAGGGCTCTGCCAACCGGCCATTCAGATTCATAAGTGCACTTCTGTCAGGTCAAAGTCTGACGTATTCTTAGTCTACCGATTATAGATGCGATGGTTGGATTTTGGAGTTCAACCATTGAAGTGCGTTGCTCTCAGGTCAAAGTCTAACGTTCGAATGTTAAACCGCGATGGTCAAAGTTCTGAATGTGAGATTTTGGTCATTGAGTTCTAAATTTCGGAATTCAGACTTCAAAGTTCGATGTTTGAATTTTGAGGTTCGAATGTCTGACTTTGAGATCTGCAGTTTGAAGTGCGATGTTCAAAGTTCATAAGCTGATTTTGGTTCTCGAGGATTTGCATGTGGATTGTTGAACTTCGCAGCACACATTGTACCCAAGTTTACAGGCAAACCTTCCGTAGAATCAGTGTTTGGTCTCTGAATCTGGAGGTCTTTTGGCGGTGGGGGGGGGGGGG
>SZWC01000921.1:31405-71833 GCA_023375785.1 Penium margaritaceum
GGGGAGGGTTTGAGATCGCCCTGCATTTCCGGAAGAGGGGCTCAATGACTTGCCGTGGCAGACCTGGTCGGACGGCAGGGAGGGGGGGGGAGGAGGAGGGACGTGGGGGGGGGGATACTGGTGGACTGACTCCGAGCGGATGTCGAACGCAACCTAATCCACATCGATGCCCCATCAATGTTGACTACGGTTCCACGGCCGCGATGATAGGGTCAACCCGGAGCCCCGGGTGAACATTGCTCTAGGTACTTGAAGCTCTGCGTTCCATCGCCCTCGGTGAAGCTTTCAGCTTCCTCCACGTGTGCGGTGAACTTGCTTAAGTAGAAATGGAGCGAGCTACCCAACTGCATGAATTCCTTGATCTCGTGGAAGGCATGCTGTGCCTCCTCACGCTGGATGCACTTCTTATACATGATCATGCAGAAGGCCTGCCACGGCATGGGCTGACACTCGAGATGCGGCTTCTGCGCACCCCACTCCTTGAAAACATACTTGAAGAGCTTGTCTTCAAGCCGCATCGTGGCAAGGTCGCCCAACTGACTGAGTGGAACCTTCTGGACAAGGAGAACGTGCTCCATACAATTCAGCCAATCGGTTAGCTTCACACCCTTCCGGAATATCTCCACATTGTAGAGGAAGGACGTGTTCATGACCGGTCCCAAAGTCGTCGAGGCAGGCAAGTCGTCACTACCACCGGTGGTGGCATCGGCTGCTGCAGCACACTACGATTGCTGCTGCATTCACACCTGAGTCACACTCTGGAACACCTTGTCGAGGTCATTGCATCAGCATCTTGCCTCGAGAGTGACGAGGCACTATAGCTGGCGATCACAGTCGAGGTCTATGATGCTCTGTCTGACGTGGGCGAGCAGGTTGACGAACACAAACTTTCGCTCTGATGTCATCAGAGCATTAACAACAGCATCAAGGGCCTCGCACTATCTATTTACCTTAATCCACTGTAGGAGGATACGGTTCGCGTACACACCTCCGTTGAGTCCCACCTTCTTGAGAATGCTTTCCTGCGCGACGACGCTCACTTGGACATTGGTTTGCCCCATTGTTGCCATATCATAGGAAGGGGGATCCGTCCCCACTCCTCTGGGTGGTGTTGCGTTTGTATCGTTGGTGGTGATCTTGAGTCTGCCCGCCATCCCGGCATCTAACTCGGAAAGCCTCCCACTATATTCACGAGTTGCCTTCGTGGTGACGTCGTCCGACTTGTTCTCAGGAGAACTTCCTGCATGGCTCATTTGGACGCCCTTGCTGCTGTCGCTAGCTTCAAGCGATCCGGCGAGCATCTTGCCTTTCTTGAACGATCAACTAAAGTTTGTCGCACGACGGTGGCGATGATTGCGATCCTCGTCGCCTTTGCCATCGTTGGCATCGTACCCTTTGTCGGGGTCAACGCCCGGGTGGTCTTCCTCGAACGTGTTGTCCATTCTGTGGGGGTCATCCATGTACACGCCGACGTGTTCGTTGAGCACTTTTCTGGCTTTTGCAATCTCATCGGTATCGCCGAGGTTGGTACGGGTTTCCTTCGACGGTATGGTTGTGATTGGTTTGGCAACCGTGCTCACAGCGACGGCTCCCAAAATTTGGAGTCCGCCAAGGGCGTGTGGTGAGAAAGTTACCACCTTGCCCTTATTGGTCTATGAAGGTCTTGCACTTGTCATCTCGTCGCTGGTGGAACTAGCACGTGAAGACCGTTGTGAGGATCACCCCACAACTTTGAGGAGGAATCGCCTCACAAAGTCTCCTTGCTCTCATGATTGGTGAGGTAATTATATATTTAATTTCTGTTTTCCTATGCCACCACGGTTGGTACAAGGGCATGGATTTTGAAATTAGTCTTCCTAAGCCGTGACTCATGGTGATTGGTAGTGACTAGAATCTAGGAAAACATAAATTTGAAGTACAAGGGAGTGACAAGAGATGTGACTGCCGCTCACAAAACTGTTGAATGTTTTTGCCCCTTGTTCAGTGTTGTAGGACGGATCAGGAATGTTCTGCCCCTTGTGGAGGTATGACCCCTAGATCCGTTGTAGTGTGACTCAACTATGCTCTATCTCTTGTGAGATATGACATGTGAGTACACCATGTGGGTGAGTGGTTACCTTGGCCATTTTGTTGATTTGGCCAAGTGAGAGGTCATGAGGTCGATCCTGGCCCCATGCATATCTTGTTTGCTGTGGAAGCTTCCAAGAAAGAAAGTCCGTAGCTTCTTGGACGCTACATGGTTGGTCTGTCACCTTGACACTAGGATGCTTATGTGTCAAGCCCACAGTGCAAGTCTATTGGTGATGTGGCTGGTTCAGGCAACTTCCCAGGAATGTGCTTTTGAGTTCTAGGACTGGACAGACAGCTATAAAAGGACTTGTCTTGCATGCTGATCACTCAACCCTTGCTTGATGCTCTCTTGCGTATTGACGACTTGAGCTCTTCTTGAGATGTAATGCTAAGGCGTTAGTACTCTTGAAGGTGAAGTGTATGCCTGATTAAGTTTGGGGTGTATGAAACATGTCAACAAAGGAAGAAGGCCTAAAAATCTTTGTGAGCTTTTTGGTTTCGCGGCTTTTCTACCAGAGGTGGTTAGCTCAGAAGCTAACAAAGGGTTATGGGCCCACTCCTCTGGTTAGAGAAGTTTCACACACGCAACCGCTAAGGTCACAAGCAGTGAGAGCGCCTTCGCTCTCACCCAACTTCTCTGATTGCAGGGAAACATCAACAGGAGGAGAATGCAACACATCTGCACCTTTCTACCTTGGGAGCTGACATCAGCCTACATCAGCCTACATCAGCCTACATCTTCTTGCAACGGCCAACGTTAACAGGGGAAGCAGTTTCCTCTTCTCACCAACAGCCTACAGCGGCCTCAAACACAGGTTCATCGGCATCAACAACAGGTGCAGCAGCTGAAGCAGTTGCAGTTGTAGGGATGGCAGGGACAGGGGAACCAGGGAATCATTCACCCATCCTCAAGTTTGATGGAGAGGGGTTTGCACTCTGGAAGTGGCAGTTTGAGATCATCATGGATGACAAAGATCTGCTAGAATATTTTGACGGAACTATCCCAGCACCAAAGGAGGAGGGTGCTGACCTTGTGGCACGGGTCAAGCTCAACAAGAAGGCTCTCACCATTCTTGTGTCCTCCATACAACCCTCAGTCCTTTCACACATGAGCGGTTGTACAGTGGCAGCCGCGGCATACGCCAAACTCGGCAAGGTGTTTCAGTCCTCCTCACTTGCCAACCGTCTCTTCATTCTACAAAACCTCATCAGCATGAGGCTTGGTGAAGGGGAGGATGTCTCCGCCTTTATGCAGAAGTTTGAGACGCTCTTGCAACAAGCCACCGGCATGGGGTGGGACCTGAAATCCGACATGCAGGCCATGATTTTTCTGATGACGCTGCCGGAAAGTTGGGGTCCCATGATAACGGTGATTGGAGGGTGGACTGAAGATCTAGTTTCCTACACCACCGTCTTTGAGTATGTGCGGAATGAAGCCATGCGTCGTAGTAGTAGTGAAGCAAACATGGCTGCCTTTGCCTCACGGAGCAGCGGCACCTTCCGCAATACCTCATCCTCTGGGTACAAGGGAAACAATAGTACTAGCAACAGTGGAAGGGGTGCAAAGCGCCAAGGAAACTGCCACAACTGTGGCAAGGCTGGACACTGGGCTCGAGAGTGCCGTGCACCCAAGAGAGAGGGAGGAGACGGGGATGAATGGCGAGGGGGAAATGGTGGGAAGGATCCCACAAGCTTGATGTCTGAGTGTGCCTCCAACAAAGGGAGGGGGATACTCAGGCCAGGAGCCTATGGCCTTGAATCGGGCACAAACGAGCACACCACTTACGAGAAGAGAGACTTCATCTCTCTTGCTCCATTTAACAAGAACTTTAGAGTCGCCAACGGCAAGGTTGAGGCGGCTGAGGGGATTGGTGAAAAGCTGGTCACAGTGGGTGTCAATGGTGGAGTTTCCGAACTCAAGCTAGAGGGGGTGGTCTACATGCCCTCCTTCACAGCCAACCTGTTCTCCGTCTCTGAGATAACTGACCATGGCATGACAGTGGTCTTTACAGAGAAGGAAGCGGTGATAGTTCCTACCAAGGACATCAACATCTCCTACTCTGCCAAGAAGGTTGTCACACAGGTTCCTCGCGTTGATGGACTCTACGTCTTACAGACCAAGACGACAACTTCAATGGCTAAATCTTTGGTCGAGAGTGATGATGAGGAGAGCAGCGATGCAGACTCGGATGAGGAAGCACATGTTGGAGCAGCAGAAGCAGTGGTAGCAGATGATTCTGCAACAAAACCGCAAGTAAATGCAGCCACCGGGGCTGTTCATTCTAGCCTATGCACATCCTCCAAGAACCTGTGGCACATGCAATTTGGGCACGTGGCTCATCGCACATTGGAGCTCATGGGAAAGCAGGAGCTAGTGCGTGGGATGGAGCTAGGTGATGAAGTGGAGGGAGCGCAGATCATGTGTGAGCCATGCCTTCAAGGCAAGGCGAAAAGGAAACCCTTCAAGCGCAATGGAACACGTGCTCTCGCACCTCTTGATCTCATCCACTCTGACGTATGTGGTCCCTTTTGTATACCATCGAATGGAGGCAGCAGATATTTCCTCACATGCATCGACGACAACAGCCGCAAAGTCTGGATATACTTTTTAAAAAAGAAAAGCGAGGTGAAGGAGAATCTGCAGGCCTTTGTCGCTATGGTTGAGCGACAGAGTGGAAAGAAGGTGAAGGCATTCAGGACGGAGAACGGGGGAGAGTATGAAGCTTGCAGGGAGTGGCTCAACACAGAGGGCATTGAACACCAGAAAACTACGCCCTACTCACCTCAAAGCAACGGCGTAGCAGAGAGGATAAACCAGACGCTCCTAGGCATGACAAGGTGCATGCTCTTTGACGCCAAGCTTCCTCCTAGGTTCTAGGCTGAAGCAGCACGTACGGCTACCTACCTTGTGAACCTCACACCTGCAGCAGCTCTACGAAAGAGAGGCAAGAAGAAGCAGACACAGCAGTTGAAGACGCCTCAAGAAGTATGGTCAGGCAAGAAGCCGAACGCCTCCCATCTCAAGGTGTCCGGTTGCACCGGGTTTGCCAAGGTCCAAGCCGGTGAGGGCCCTTGAAAGCTCGATGCAAGAGTACGAAAGTGCATTTTCATCGGCTATGACACCGCCCACAAAGTTTATCGACTGTGGGACCAAGGAGCCAAGAAGGTCATCCGCACCAAAGACGTGGATTTTCACGAAACGTCTCTGAGTAAGGGAGAGCATCTCGAACTCGAGAACGCTCCAAAACAGGGAGAGTGGCTCACTCTCCTAGAAGAGGGAGACAAAGAACCAGCACAATGGCATGGGGTAGGTGCTACAACAGGGAGAGGAGCTCATGAAGATGAATTGGAGGAATCAGACTCTGATTCTGACGTATTCGATCCTCCGGAACATGAAGAGGATGCCTCTCCTATCATCAACGACGAACCAGACCTCCAGCCTCCACATCAACAGCACCAGCCAGCAGGTTCAAGGAGCAGTTCACGCCTCAAAGTACCTCGGCAGCATTACGACGCAGATAGGGGTCAATGGACAGGCTTCAACTATTCATTCTTGGTTCAAGAGGAGCCAACGTCTGTCGCAGAGGCACTCACTTGGCCTGAAAAAGCAGAGTGGGACGAAGCAATTCGCAGTCAACTCAGCTCCATAGAAGAGAATGGGACCTGGGTGCTTGTGGACAGACCTGCCGGGGCTCACGTTGTGGGGTCCAAGTGGGTGCTGAAAGTAAAAAGGAAACAAGATGGCAAGATAGACAAGTACAAGGCACGGGTGGTAGCAAAGGGGTTCTCCCAACGGCCTGGCGCAGAGTACAATGAGACCTTTTCCCCAGTTGTGACGTTTGCCTCCATCCGGTCAATGCTTGCCATTGCTGCTGCCGAGAACATGGAGGTCCACCAGATGGATGTCAAGACAACCTTCCTTTACGACAAACTTGACAAGGAGGTATTGATGGAGGTTCCGGAGGGGGTTGATGCTCCCGAGGGCAAGGTGTGCAGATTGGTGAAGGCACTCTATGGACTAAAACAAGCGCCAAGACTTTGGTACCAGGAGATGGACACGTTCATGGCCAAGGAGTCCTTCATGCACTGCGACAATGACCCTAGCATGTACGTGCATGAGAGTGACAAAGGGACTATGTTGGTCGCCTTGTACGTTGATGACCTGATTCTATGCTCCTCTTCGACGCAAATGCTAGACGATCTCAAGGGGAAGCTGAGTAGGAGATTCAAGATGAAGGACATGGGTCCTCTTGACTTCTATCTTGGAATTGCAATCAAGCGCGACAGAGCAGCAGGTACCATCAGCCTCAACCAGACAAAATACATCGACTCCATCCTCAAACGATACAACATGGCAGATTGCAAACCTGCCAGCACACCCATGAGCTCGGAGTGCAAACTCTCCACCTCCATGTCCCCATCCAACGAAGCGGAGAAAACTGACATGCTGGGCATCCCATATCAGTCTGCAGTGGGTAGTCTGATGTATGCCATGGTCGCCACCCGACCAGATATAGCCCATGCTGTTGGGCAGGTGAGCCGGTTTGTGGCCAATCCCGGTCCACTTCACTGGCAGGCCGTGAAGCGCATCATGCGCTACCTTCAGGGGACGCGGCACGTGGGGCTCCAGTTTGGAGGCATCACGAGATCCGCATCACTCCGTCTCATGTGCTACATTGATGCTGATTGGGGAGGGAATATCGATGAAAGAAAATCCACCTCCGGCTTTGTGTGTATGTTGAATGGAGGTGCAGTCAGTTGGGCAAGTCGCAAGCAGGAACGTGTCTCTTTGTCAACAGCTGAAGCTGAGTACATCGCCTTGGCTGAGGTGTGTAAAGAGATGCCGTGGCTACGAAGCTTGCTTTCTAAGATGAAGGTACCACAGGCAACGGCGACGGTCATCAAGATTGACAACATGAGCGCAATTGACATGTCAAAGAACCCCGTCTCGTCCAGGCGCACAAAGCACATCGAGATCCCCTACCACTACGCTCGAGACTTGGTCTACAAGCAGACAGTGGAGCTCGAGTATGTTGGTACCAAGCTCAACCGGGCTGACATGCTTACAAAGCCACTGGACAAGGATCTCCACCAGGCGGGCAGGCAAGGTGTCGGCATGGTCAACGCAAGTGATGACGAATGATGATGGTCACTGACGCAAGGTGCAAGGGAGAGATTTGTTGAATGTTTTTGCTCCTTGTTCAGTGTTGTAGGACGGATCAGGAATGCTCTGCCCCTTGTGGAGGTATGACCCCTAGATCCGTTGTAGTGTGACTCAACTATGCTCTGTCTCTTGTGAGATATGACATGTGAGTACACCATGTGGGTGAGTGGTTACCTTGGCCATTTTGTTGATTTGGCCAAGTGAGAGGTCATGAGGTCGATCCTGGCCCCATGCATATCTTGTTTGCTGTGGAAGCTTCCAAGAAAGAAAGTCCGTAGCTTCTTGGACGCTACATGGTTGGTCTGTCACCTTGACACTAGGATGCTTATGTGTCAAGCCCACAGCGCAAGTCTATTGGTGATGTGGCTGGTTCAGGCCACTTCCCAGGAATGTGCTTTTGAGTTCTAGGACTGGACAGACAGCTATAAAAGGACTTGTCTTGCATGCTGATCAATCAACCCTTGCTTGATGCTCTCTTGCGTATTGACGACTTGAGCTCTTTTTGAGATGTAATGCTAAGGCGTTAGTACTCTTGAAGGTGAAGTGTATGCCTAATTAAGTTTGGGGTGCATGACACATGTCAACAAAGGAAGAAGGCCTAAAAATCTTTGTGAGCTTTTTGGTTCCGCGGCTTCTCTGCCAGAGGTGGTTAGCTCAGTAGCTAATAAAAACAAGGACAAAGGGTGTGAGAGGAATTGTAATAATTCCTATCAACTCCTTCACTTCCTCTTCCAACTTCTTTTCTTCCTTCTTTCTTCTTGTCTTCCTTGGCCTCCTCTTCACGTTCCTTGAAGCCACTCGCATTCCTTGACAGCGTCTCCCTTGAGCCGGCGGCGTTGGAGGAGCCATAAAAAAATCTTCAAGGTGTCACCCTTCTTCTTTTTAGGGTGCTCTCAGGCCGTGAGAGTCCCTTATCTGAGGAAAGGGCACTGTCCCAATTTATGGATGAAGGAGAAAGGAAGGAGTCTTGAAAGGAGGGGAAAACTGGGTGGTTTGGGGATGGAGACTCCCCATCCCGTCACACAAAAATTCAACCAGTCCCCTGAAGGTAAGAGGAAGACCAAAGGAAGGAGGCTGGTGAAGAGCTCCTCAAGAGCTTTCTAACGCACTTTACCACACTTGAAACAGATGAGTGTAGCTGTCATACCCCCCTGTGGTATTTTTTTCTCCTACTGCAATTGCTCGTGGCGTTTTATATCTAGCGTAGCCGCTGGAACCTTCACACACTTGGTTGCGAGGGACGTCCTCCTGTGAAAAGCACTGTAATGGTTGTATCTCCAGCTCCTGTACTTAGGTCATTGTTTGAGTTTGGAGAATGGCATCCAGAGCTCGCTGGAGGGGTTTTCCCCTCCGCGTCATTCTGGGGGCAATCTTCATCAACGACCCGTACAGGGAGACTTGAATATTTCAAGTCTCTGGAGGCCCATTTCTCTTAAAACCTCGCCCCTTCATTCTGGGTCTCAAACAAGGGGGGGCATTCCTTCAAACTCGTGAGTTTGCACGAGTTTTGTTTCTAAAAGAAACTCAAATTTCGTAACAAACAAACTTGAGTTATATTTTTTATGCGACGGCACAAAATCGTTGTGTGCGAGGCACGTCCTGCGATTTCACGCCGGCGCTAAATACTTCTCTCGCGCCTCACTCCCTTGCTCTCTATCCCTCGCCTTGCTTACTTGAGGAGGCAAGGAGGAGAGAGCGAGGACAAGGGCTTGAGGCCACAGGCATCCGCCCTCAAGGCCTCGCGGCCTCTAGCTGCCGATTGGCCACCAGCTCGATCGGCGGCTGGTGGCTGGCAGGCGGGTGGCCGGCCGGTCACCCAGCCCGCCCGCCGCCGGTCGGCCGGTAGCCAGCGGGTGGCTGGCCACCGGCCAACCCTTGCAATAGTGAGGGGTGGCTTGCCACCACCCCCTAGCTATCGCGAGGTGGGAGGGTCGAACGGGCCCTCCCGCTACACCTTCGCACCAATTGTCATGAAGTTAAAATTTCACACAGACACATATATTATCTGTTCAACGTCACTATTCTTGTATTGGGTTACGTTCAAGTATCATATATACATGTATAAGGTTCATGACTACTATGTAACCCGTTGCACAAGTATTATGCAACCTTTTTGACCCGTTTTTTTGGGGCTATCTCATGGAGGAGAAAAAAGACAAGAGGCGGGTCTTAACGCAAAGCGTGCATAGGTTTACATAGTAACCCTATACCTACATGTATATCCAATTATGAAATATGATTTTCCTGACATCTGTATCAGTATCACTGTTCATTAATAAACATATAATGTATGTAAATATCTGTATTCACATGTAGACACAGATGTATACATGTTTCATCTATGTGTTTGAATACAAACATCCAATCCATATCTACATATTCGATGCAATTTTATTCGCCTATAAACAGATATGCATAACCATATATATATGTATATATTGGAGCGTATATGAATATTTAGAAATATGTATACATATCTTTACATGTACATCCATAGCCATATAAATGTCCATTCTTACATCCAATGTTCTATATATGTTTATCCAAATCCATGTCTTAATTCTACATTCATAGATATCGTTGTATGCCTACATCAACATATACGTCTTTGTTTGCATGTATATGCGTATCTTATTTATATCCATGTTGACATCCATATCCATATACATTACTTTATATATGCCCGATAATCTTCCTTTATATATCTATATGTATATCCTCTTATACATTTATACGTCTATGTTAATTATATGTAGATGTGTATCTACGTCCATTTTTTCATTGACATCTACACATATGTCCATTTTGCACATTATTACGTTCATATGCTTATGACTACATAAGGTCGTTAGATTCCCTTCCTTATCTCTTCAATTGACATCAGACTGGTGTCAGAAAAAAAAACATCCATTGTATTGGTCAGGTACAACCAGGGACTACCAAAACCCCCATTGCACTGGTTGGCTCAACTTTACATGCCCACGCATCCCTGCCTCGCCTTATCCACATTGTGTGGAAGGGCGAGGCATAGGAGGGGTGGCTTTTACGTCCTAGTCTTGAGGTAAAGGAAAAACAATTTTTATGTCTTCGTCTCATCGTCATGAGGGTGTGGGCCGCTCTTTTACCACCGCCCTTTCCAACACCGTAAACCACGAGACAGGATGAGGCTGTATAACCAGGAAGCACGTCAGCACCCACGTGGCAGTCAAAATCACGTGGGTGCTACTTGTTTTTTCCTGTTCGGTGCTACCAAACTAGGTTTCTCTGTTTGATGCAATGGGAAATTCCTGTTTGGTGAATCGACACGAGGCATTTTTATTTGAAGGAACAAGAATTTCTGTTCTGTGGGATGAAATAGGAGCTGCTAATCCACCGACGAAGAGGAATTTTCCATTGATGGAAATGGATTTCGCTAATTTGCTATACAAAACAGACATTTATTTTCCATTTCAAACAACCAAACTAAAAAAACTTGTTTCATTTTCCCAATAGTTTCCACGTGGCAGCTTCTCAAAAGCTTGCGTCAACTGCCACGTCAACCAATTTTGTTGAGCTCTACAACCACATATGATTCCATATTTTTCTCCGCGCAAAACTCTTAAGTGGGAGGGGAAGGGTGAGAGAGGGTGAAGGGGAGTGGGAGGAGGGTGAGGGAGAGGCGGATGGGGAAAGGGGGAGGGGGAGGGGGAGGGGGAGGGGGAGGGNAAGTGGGAGGGGAAGGGTGAGAGAGGGTGAAGGGGAGTGGGAGGAGGGTGAGGGAGAGGCGGATGGGGAAAGGGGGAGGGGGAGGGGGAGGGGGAGGGTGAGGGGGCAGGGGAGGAGGGGAGGGACAGGTGGCGGGACAACGGGAGGAAAAGGTAGCTGGGGAGGGTGGGGGAGGTTGCGAGTGAGGAGAAGGAGAGGGTGATGGGGAGGCGTGCATGCATGAGCTTGTGCATGTGTGCATGCATGGACGTGTACGTACGGGCATGCTCGACCGCTTGCATGCGTGTGTGCGTACGTGTATGTATGTGTGTGTGTGTGTGTATGTGTGGGTGTTCGTGTGTGTCTGTGTGGGTACTTGTACACGTGCACGTGTGTGTGCATACGTTTATGCGTGCAAGTCTGCGTTTGTGTGTACGTATGTAGGTGCTTACATGTTTGATGCTCGCAACCATTTTCATGGTCGCAGCAAGCGTTTGCAGTTGTGGCAGGTCCTGCTATAACCGTGAGGGATTCTTCTTTTCGGGCAGATCCTCCAGCGTCAACTGCTGTTTATGGCAGCAAAGACTGAGGCCGTTGTTTCAACTGTGATTTTTCTCCTGCCTGCCAGACCAGTTGCGGTGCTTCTGGGGCAGTTGCAATGAGCTAAAGGCCGCTGAAAATTTTCTGTTGTTCTGTGATGATGCTTCTTAAAGATGCCTTTGCAAAACGGCCCACACCATCCCGTGGTCCATGATAGCCGCGTTGACTTGATGAATGATGACCTGATGCTACGCCGGATTGTTTTGCTTCCGTCGATGTTGTCTCTTGGACCATGAAGTATGTGAGATCCGTGTGCGTAAAGCTGGCTTGTACGATGGCGGAGCTTCGTGTGTTTGAATTCCACGTCCCCTCCACGACTGGCCGCTTCTGCACGTACTGCGAGAGGGTATTGGAGGTGAGACCACACTACTCCATGCACCTTTAGAACACGTCTTTCGGGACGCTCATTGTCAGAAAGTCGGGTGCTTACTTTATGCCTGGCACATGCACGAGTTCCATCGTGCTGTCTTTGACCTTTGAATGGATCCAGTGCCCACAAATGTCAATGTGCTTCATTCGGCCTTGGAATTTTTTCGAGTTTACAAGGTCAATCACAGACTTTTTGGTGACAAAAAAATTCATCGGCTGCGTTTGAGCAAAATGCAATGTCCTCCAGGAGGTTATGGAGATATATGACCTCATGTGCTGCTGAGGAGTAGCCACGTACTCAGCTTTTGCTGAACTGATTGTGATGAGGTTCTGTCGCTTGCTGGTCCACGACAATCCTTTACCAAACAAGCACACAAAATCCATTGTACTCTGACGATCTTCCTCCGTTCCTCCAAAATCTGCGTCCACGTAGCACTCAAGGTCGAGGCTGGCTGCTGTCCTAAAAACAAGACTGGTGTCACCTGTTGTCTTTAGGTAGCCTAGAGCTCTGTCGAGCTCCTTGCACACCACCTCTTTACAGGTCTCATTGCCGCGTGCTAAGTTGCTCACGAAAAACTGTAGATCTGGCCATGTACAACTTGCTACCTGTATCAGCGACCCGACTATGTTGCGGTAGTTGGTCTTGCTCCTCCCCATCTGTCATTGATGTGTTAGCTGTTACTGTGACAGAGGTGTTGGTACATGTCGATCGGGAATGTTGAATAATGCACAAACTTTGCGAGCGTACTTCTGCTGGCGCAAGTGAAACGTATGCGTTTCGTGGTCACGTTCGATGTTCATGCCCTGATGGTACTCAAAGCTAGGCATGAGTGTCACATTGACTTCCTACGCCATGGAAGCTGCTATTGCTTTGATAAAATCCGCCGACGGGCCAATGATGAGAAGGTCTACAATGTAGACCAGCACGTAGCAGCCTGGCTTCGTATCTGGTGATGGCCGATGCAGGAAGAGGTAGTCGTTGTATGCTGAAAACTCAAAATGTAGAGATTCTAGCACTACTTGTAGTTTTCTGTACCAAAGCAGGGGACTCTGCTTCAGTCCATACAAACTCTTCACCAGTTTTGCACACTCTGCCACTCCCATCGTCATAGCCCTCAAGTTGCTTCATGTAGACGGTCGTATCCATCTCACCATGCAGAAAGACATTTTTTACATCAAGCTACTGTACCTCGTAATCTATCACTGCTGCAACTCCCAGCATGATGCAGGCACTGGTGTAGCGGCTCACGGGAGCATAGGTGTTGAAGAAGTCTTTCTCCTCCACTTGCGTGAACCCCTTTTCCACAAGGCGAGCCTTGAACTTTCTAATGCTCCCATCGGCTTTTGTCTTGACGCAAAACACCCACTTCACTCCCACAGGTCGAGACCCAGATGGGGGCTCTGTGAGCTCCCACGTCCCTTGATCCATGAGACTATGGCATTCTACTTCAAGCGCTGCTTTCCATTCTGCAGCATGCTCATCCTACAGTACTTCTCTAAGACTCTTAGGCTTTGGAAGAAACATGCTCGTTGAGACGGGAGTTCTAAGGTGCGTGGTGGTGAAGTCTGTTAGGACATCATCCACCACTTTGTAGATGGATCAGGCCGTGATAGCTAGTTTTGCCTTATTGATCTCTTGCTCTTCTTCTTGTTACAACTGTTGTCGCAGGAGGCCCGTGAGGCGTCGCGGATGCCCAACAGCTTGATCATGTGGTTTCCCCGCCGCATGTGCACCATCCTGAACTCCCACGGTCTTTGTTTTGTCATGAGGTACTACAAGCACCTCATAATTAGCTGTAATGCATTCATCAAGGGGCACACCTGAGGCCACTTACTACTGATTTGCCTTATCTAGATCAAGAAAGGTGAGCGGCACACTGTCAGCTTCCCCCTCCTCTAGCGTCTCCACGTAAGAGTCGTCAAAAGTCTGGAGTAGAGCAGGCTCACTAGACTGCTTAGTCTCCTAAGCAGAGTGCGTCAGGTTCTCAAAGAGTATGGCGTCTCTGCTTGTAATAGTCCTATGGGAGTTTACGTCATAGAACTCGCACCCCTTCATGTTATGGCTTTGTCCGAGGAAGACACCCCATGTTGCTTTGTCTGCCAGCTTCCGCCGACATTCCTTTGGGACATGGAGTAGGGCCATGCACCCAAAGGTGCATAGCATGGAGATGTCAGGCTTGTAATCGTGCCATGCGTGGAAGGGTTTCATGCTTGGTAGTGAAACGTGTGGCACATGGTTGCGTACCCACACAGCTTGCCGGAGTGCACATGGCCACCACAAATTTTCAAGTTGCACTCCTAGCAGCATCAACTTCAACGTCTCTCGCATTGTGCGGTTTGCTCTCTCTGCCACACCATTCTGCTATAGAGTGTATGGCATAGAGAACTGTTGCACGATGCCGAGATCCTCCAGCTCTGTGGCAAACTCGGTGTTGGTGTACGCGTCAGCATTGTCTGAGCATAAAACCTATAGTTTCCTATTGCTTTGCCTTTCGGCCATCACGAGTCACTTGAAGACGCATGCTGGACCTTCGTCTCTTGTACGAAGAGGATAGCTCCACACCATCCTTATGGCGTCATTAACAAAGAGCAAAAAGTATTAATGTCCTCTGTAGGCTGTGGCCTTTGGTAGAGGTCCACACATGTTAGTGTTGACAAACTTCAGCTTCTGACTGACGTCGCACTTTGCTGCCACTGGAAATATCTGTCGTGGTAGTTTTGCCTGCATGCAGTCTTCACAAGGCTCTACTACATCCTTACTTCCGCTTCCCTTGATATCAAGTCCGTTGACCTGCTCGTGCTTCTCCATTGTCTGTATGGTATAGTTAATGATGTGGCCGCGCCGTTTGTGTCACAAACTGAGGTCTGTGCCAGTAACCTGGTAGAGACTTGCTGCTGTGAAGGTCGTATCCAACCCTCTTGTTGGAGCGGGTGCTTCAAAATCAAGCTCAATCATGCCATGTGGAAGAAGGCAACCTTCTGCAAAGGTCTCACCTTCACAGCTTTTCAAGGAGACATGTTGTTCGTTACTGACAATTCGCGCACCTCTCTTCATCAGCTACCCGAGTGAGAGGAGGTTCAGCACGATCTCAGGTATGTACAACTCGTCCTCAAACTTGACTTGAGCACCGTCGTACCCAGTCACTGTTAGCTTTCCTTTTCCTAAAACAGGCATTTGTCGCTTGTTAGCCAATGTGAGGAAGCCTTTAGAGCAGGGTTCTTGCTCATGGAGGCAGGCCTTGTCATGGGTGATGTGCGAAGTACATCCACTGTGAAGGTACCACACGTAGGTAGAATGGACGAGCTCATCACTTTGCTTGGTTGAGAGCTAGAATACAGATCCTGTGTAGTAAAACTACTTCTCCTTGCCTCCATCCTGCTTCTTGGCCTCTGTTTTCTCCCCTCTATTTGGCTGCTTCTCCTTACTGCCAGCTGCCTTCTTCTCCCCCTTTCTTCTCGAGTTCTTTGCTCTATAACGTTGTTGTAGCCTTGCTTGCTCCTCATCCTACATCCTTTTCTTGTACTCCCCCTTCATGTGCCCAATCTTCTTACAATAATGGCACTCAACTATAAGATGTGATCCTACATTCTGGCAATACTCATCGTGCTTGTTGGTGTTCAGCAAGGATTGGACGAACAACTGGGAGGACACAGACTTCTTGGTGGACTGGCTGTTTTATGAGGGTTGAGAGGAGGACACGACAGTAGTCATGTCCTAGTAAGTTGCATTGGACAGAATTGTCTCCATATCTCTTGTCATCTGCCGTTCACGCGGCTCTGACAGAAGCATTTTCCAAACGTATGCTTATGTGAGCTATGCTTCATGCTTGAACTTGAGTACCTTCTGGACGTCGTCCCAGTCCCCAGCCAGTCTGTTGAGGAGAAAGGTCACAACTACAGGCTCCGAGACAAGAATGTCTGTCACAACGAGTTGATCATGAAGTGACTTAGCCTTGTTGATGTAGTACTCGATGCTTTCAGAATTGTTGAGGTTGATGTGTGACAGTTCAGTCAGGAGGTGAGATTTGAAGGTTGAGTCGCCAGACATGTAGGTCCTTAGCAGGTAGGACCAAGCTTGGTGAGCTGGCTCATCAGTCTCCTCATACATCCGTATGGCTTACTAGATGCGAGGAGTGAGATGGTCGTCCAGCACCATGAAAGCAGCTCAGATGAAGTAGTTGTACTCAGCCACCACGCTCGATAGTGATCCTGGGGGCGGAGGCGTGTAATACCCGTTGTAGAACTTCCTCATGCCGTGTATCTGGGCCACGTTTTTGAACTCGTGTACCCAATGTGGAAAGTTCTCGTCGTCAAATTTGTCAACCTTCATCTTGTGCAAATGTAGTGAGGCTGCTACTTGGGACACACCGTCCTCCAGGCCTTGGTATGCCTTGCCCGGTACAGTTGCTTGTGAGACTGGCACAAAGCCTTGTGCCGCAGGTTGCAGCACATGTGGTGGTCGTGCTGCTCCCACGTGGACTGGTATTGGTTGCACCACAAAGGATTGTGGCACTTGCGCTTGGTGCTGTTAGAATAATGCAAAGAGCAAGGACGACAAGAGCAGAAGCAAGCAGAAGCACTGAGACAGGTACGAGCACGTCACTGAAGTGACGGGAGCAGAGAGACATGAGTAGTCCTGAGGAGTTAGCCAGAAATCTTGGAGAGAGACGAGCCACCGAAGATGCGAGGTAGGCAGAGGGTTGGTGAGAGAAGGCGTCACCGAGGCGAGTGACGGGTTGATGCATGCTGAGCGAAGGATGGCAGAATGAAGAGAGGTGAGCTGCAAATGGTTGGCAAAGGCAGTGGGAGCGAGGAGCGAGTAGAGCAAGAACACGACTGTGAAGCCGCGGAACCAAAGGGAACAGGATGAGCAGAGCTGTTCTGGTTAAACTGAGAGCGAATGAACATCCTCCTTATAGCAAGAGCAGAACAGGATAAGACTGGACAACGGCTTCTTGTGCACTAGCCGGATGTGCTTGCAAAGGAACCACTTATTAGGGGATCACTCGGTATCATGCCGTTGGTCGTTTGACACTGTCAACGGTTCGTGTCAGATTGTTTCGTGTTGGTTCGTGCTGAAGCTGAACCCTTATTGAGAGCTTTCTCGGAATGTCCAAGAAGGGAGTCGCACATCTCTTGGAATGTCCGAGATACTGGTATTCGGCAAACCTGGGTTGGGTGGTTCTGCCTTGACGGATACCACATTCTGACACCCCCCGTGAATCTGTCATGGTAGAGGATCTTCTTTGATCGTGCGTCTCATTGTGTATGAGATAGTGTCACAGGTTCGTGATGTGGGACGATGGAGAGTTCCTCCGGATTGCTGAAGGACAGTTTTCCACATGAGCCTTGGGTTCCCTGGATGGAAAGCTACCAGCGGGTGGTGACTAGGATCCACCAGAGAATGGAGTCCATTGCTTAGTTTTTCTTCAAAGCGTTGTGCCCATTCAGAGAATTATTCTCTGGAGCAATGTTCGCTGAAGTAGAGGTGTCCTTGGATCAGAGACCCCACGATGGAGAATCCATCGAGGAGGACAAGATCCAGCCTCTTGTAGCAGAGTTGCTCCCATTCTGCTACGTTGGTGACTTGGACTCATGTAGCTGCATTCTGGCCAGCGACCAGTCTTGGAATTTCCAAACCAGTTGGGAAGGTGCTGGTATGATAGCACCGGAGGTAAAAGGAGCATCTTGCCCAACCATGGTATTGGAAGTAGTACCATCGTTCCGCTGCTATTTATTCAAGGTCTTCAAAGGAATGATAGACTAGGGCAAGATGATGGTCCAGATGGTCCCAGATTTCATGGAGGGTGTTGGTGTAGTTGCGGCGACTGCTCTTTGGAGTGTGAAGATGGTCGTTTTTTCCAAGTAGAAAGTCAGCCACGTTGTACTCATTGATGTAGACGTGGCGAGCGTTAGTGAGAATGCTGTCTGTCCAGGTGAGGAGATTGTGTGCATCAGCTGCGAGAGTGGGGCATGGGCTCCAGGCGGATGAGAGTCTTGCCATAGTGAGGAGGATGAGGGATTCAGGACAGTCAGGTACAGGGAGTGTATAGCTTCCTTAGATGCTTTTCCACCGAGAGACTTGGCAAAATTGGCTCGTGCAGCCGTTGATGCTGAAGAGTCCTGGGGTAGGGCAGAGACGGATGTTGGCGAAGTCTTGTAGGAACTGAGGTGATGCTGATTGATGCATTGTAGAACGTTGTTGACATGGGCGCAGGTCATTGCGGGAATAGCGATGCGACTGGGCCGATCCTTGTGCTGAGAAAATGAAGGCGGATGATAGCGGAGGAGTGATTGATGGCGGAGTGGGTGCAGAACCAAAACCACGTGCGCTGCTGTAATAGAGGAATAGAATGGAACAAGGGGAAGGCAATCGCCGACGCGCCACAAGAAATCTGCTGCCGGCATGGTTGCAGGCTACTACGAAGCGGGCAGCTAGCTTGTGCAGATCCTTGTGCTGCCTAAAGATGCAAATCATTGTTGATGAGGAGGCGGAAGCTGATGATATAGGAGTGGGTGCAGGGGCAAACCGCGTGCGCTGCGTAAGTTTTGGCATGGACGCAGGTCGTTGACAACAGGCGATGCAACCGGACAGATCCTTATGCCAAGCAGAAAACGATGCAGAAGTGGAGGAGGAGATGATGACTGAATGGGTACAGAGGAAAACCACATGCGCTGAAGAGGTTTTGGGCGTGGGTGCAGGTCATCGTGACACAAGCGATGCGGTCAGGCGGCTCCGTTTGTCAAGCAAATGAGGAAAGCGAATGATGGCAAAGAAATGAGGAAGGCAGAGAAGCGATAGATGGTTGAGTGGGCACAGGGGCGGAACCACGTGCACTACAGAATGATGCGGATGTTGATGAGGAGGAGGCTGATGCTGAAGGCAGGCTAAAGGAGATGATGAATGCTGACTGGTGATGAGAGGATGTGTGGAGACTGATAGAGAGGAGGCTGATGCGGATGACGATGTCATGGTGAGGGATGACAATGAAATGGCAGGAGCAAGATGGTGAAGCGGTGAAGAAAGCGTGAGTAAGTGTGGGGGAAGCAGCCAGCTGCTCTGTTGTCAGGAGAGTGACGGCTTGTTCCCCGATGGCTGGAAGCGTGAGCCAGAAAACCGGCGGTGTCCAATGTCCTAACAAAGAGAGGAGGTTCGTTGCAGCGGAGGAGGTCGTGAAGTGAGCAGTTATGCTGGTCCCATGTCAAGAGAGTGACGGCTTGTTCCCTAGTTGGCTCGTAACAGGTGCAAGAAGATTGGTGGTGTCCGATGTCCTGACGGTGGATGATACGTTGCTGCTGCTAACGACGCGAGAAGGCGATGTGAGGGCGCAGCTCGAGACGATGGATGCAGGAGAGATGATGAGGATGAGGCAGATGGAGAAGATGAGGTAGCTGGAGCGGATGAGGAGGATGAAGTCGTTCACAGCGGCTGAGATGACGAAGGGAGGACAGCCGGTGGACGGCGGGAAGCTTCCAGGAAGATGGCAACAAGCGGCGGCTTGGGAGCTGTTCTCAGTTGTTATCGACATCATGTCACCAGCTGGGCCACGGGCGCGGAGCTGGGTGCAGGGCTTGACCGGGATGACAAGGTGTCGTTTCTGTCTGAGGAGCAATTGAGGTAGTGCTGCTGACATCAGCTGCTGACAAAGCGGAGTGGCACAAAGTGGCAGAGGCAGAGCGATGACTAGGTCACGAGGCACCAGGTGTTGCTTTTTGCTCCAATACCATGTCAGAATAATGCAAGGAGCAAGGAAGACAAGAGCAGAAGCAAGTAGAAGCACCAAGACCGGTACGAGCACGTCAGTGAAGTTACGGGAGTAGAGAGACATGAGTAGTTCTGAGGAGCTAGCCAGAAAGCTTCAGGAGAGGCGAGCCATGGAAGACGCGAGGTAGACAAAGGGTTGGTGAGAGAAGTCATGATCGAGGCGAGTGACGGGTTGATGCGTGCTGAGTGGAGGATGGCACAGCGAAGAGAGGTGAGCTGCGAATGGTTGGCGAAGGCAATGGGAGCGAGGAGCGAGTAGAGGGAGAACACGGTGATGAAGTCGTGGAACCAAAGGGAACAGGATGAGCAGAGCTGTTGTGGTTAAACTGGGAGGGAATGAACATCCTCCTTATAGCACGACCAGAACAGGACAAGACTGGAAAACAACTTCTTGTGCACTAGCCGGATGTGCTTGTAGTGGAAATGCTTATTAGGGCATCACTCGGAATCGTGCCGTTGGTCGGCTGACACTGTCAATGGTTTATGTCAGATTGGTCTGAGTTGGTTCGTGCTGAAGCTGAACACTTATTAAGAGCTTTCTAGGAATTTCCGAGAAGGAAGTCGCACATCTCTCGGAATGTCCGAGATACTGGCATTCGGTGAACCTGGGTTTGGTGGTTCTGCCTTAACGAAGGTCACATTCTGACAAGTGCATCTGCTAGTAGTGTACCATGGTTGGCACCATCGCAGCAGTTCGTGGCTGTTGAGCCACAAACCACTGTGGCATGCCTCCTTGTGGTGGTGTAGCGGGCTGCACCTGTGGAGACATGGCTGGTTGCACAAATGGTGGAGGGCTTGCTTGAGGTTGGTGCGCAAACAATCCTTGTGAACCCTGTTTCCATTGCATCTGCTATTGTTGTTGGTGCTGTTGTTGAAGCTACTGCTGTTGAAGCTGTTGTTATTGATTCCATGCCAGGTGCTGTTGAAGTTGTGCGATTTGGGTTGCTTGAGTCGCATGTGACAGTTGTAACTGCAATGTCTGCGATGTTTGAGCTACATAGGTAAGCTTCTCCTATTGACGTAGGAGTTCTTGAGTGGCAATCTATTGCCTCAGCGCCTCCCTCTCTTGCTCCACAGCTCGACATGGTAGAGCTTCTTTTTGTGCCATACGTTATGCCTTCTCAGTCAAGCGTTGCGCCTCTTAACCTTGGTTTTGTGCATAGTCTATGACATGGCGCGCCTGCTCTTGGCTCATGCGCATGCCATGCAAAACGGATTGATCATCAAGAGCAAAAGAAGCTGACTGAGCGTTCTCCTCTTCCATGTTGCTCGTGCTTCTGTGCAGGTGCAATGCCGCTCACGAGCGTGAAGTGGCGTCACCTCCGCCTCTGACCCAGCTGTATAGGACTGGTGGAGAACGTCTCCACCACCCAGTGCTCTGATACCATGTTATTTTTTTAAAACAGGCAGCAAGGGCTAGGACCCTTGCAGGTAGGATCTTTGGGTGATCAACAGTGTTGCTTGTACAACAGCAGGGCAAGGGTTGGGACCTTTGGACTGAAATCTTGATTGATACAAAGTACAAGTATGGTACATGAAAAAGCTAAGCGCACTAGGCTAGCACAGCTCCTGGCCCACAGAGGGGCAACGCCTTGCTAGGCCTTATAGGTCGTTGTGGAAAGGGTCTTGGCGTAGTCTCGAGGTTGACAGGCCTCCAGGGTAGCCTCCACCCAGGCTGGCAGGCCTTGCCAGGCTTTTAGGGACCTTGGAGGGATCTCCAGCAAATTCTTGGTCTTGGGCTCCAGAGTTTGAGGCTTGAACAGAGCTGAATGCTTGCATAATGCTGAAATAGATGTGAACTGAGAGGAGCTTTCCCTTTTATACCTGTGGACCTGGCAAGTTGACCACCTGAAGAAGAAGCTTCCTTCAGCTGGTTCAGATCTGCTATCTCTTGGGGAAGCTTCCTTCGAGGCGAAGCTTCCTATAGGTCAGAGTTGTTACTTGTATCCCTGTAAGTTCCGGGAGAAGCTTCTTTGTTTCATTAGGTGTTCAGGTACAGCTTCTCCTCTTCCGCAGACATCCTCGGACACACTAGAGCGTGCCTTCATGGCAACAGCTCTGCTTGCTGAAGCTGATACATCCAGTTCATTCACGCCTCAAGTCACTCGGCTCTGGCACCACCGACTGGATTACATCAGTTTTCAAACTCTTGAAAAAATGGGAAAGGAGGAGATGACCTTGGATCTACCCAAGACACTTGCATCATCTATCTCTAGCTCCCCATGCAGTGGAATTCTCACAGCCAAGCATCATCAAAAATTGGTTTAATAGCTACATCAGCCTAAGTACCTCTCGGCCATTGGAACTCCTGCACATGGATCTGTGATACATCAAAGAGGCCTCCTTGTCCAAGAAGATTTATTTCTCGGTGATCTTGTGCGACTACACACACTATGTCTGGGTCAACCTGCTATGCTACAAAAATGAGGCTGCTTACATCATCAAGATCTGGGCCCGCCAAGTTGATAACACCACCAACATAACAGTCAAGAATAAATCTGACAGCTGCGGTGAGTTCGTGAACGCAACTCTCCGTGCCTTCTTCGACTCCAAGGGGATTCAACACCTGTGTACCCTACTTCATACTTTTCAACAGAACGGCAAGGCTGAGCGCATGAATCAAACTCTCCTTGAGCAGACGCGCAGCATGCTACACACTGGTGGGCTACCCTCTCTCTTCTGGGGTGAATCCATCACAACCGTAGCTTATCTCACCAACCGTCTGCCAACTTCAAAGCTTCCAGGTCCCTCCAAACGCCATATGAAGCATGGGAAGGGCATCATCCGCATCTCAATCATCTGTGCATACTTGGATACACGGCACACATATGACTTCATCCCGACCTTCGCTCCAAATTAGAACCTCGTTCCAAACCTTGCATCGTCCTGGGCTATGAGGATCACAACGATCTATACCGAGTCTGGGAACCCACTACAAAGATTGTACTTCATACACGCCAACCAAATCTTGATGAAGGATCATTCAGCCCAGGAAACGCACTCTAACACAACTCCGTACCTCATCTATCCAGAGACAGTTCGTGAGCCTGTGCAAAAGGTCTCAGCTGATCCCAGAGAAGATGATCATTATGGAGTCCTTCCTCCCGTCGTGTCCAACGAACATGTTCCAACTGCACAAGACAATGTCGTTGCTCCTCCTGCCATTCCTGTGCTACGTCGCTCTCCGCGACAACGTAAACAGCTAACACCTTTTCAGTTGAACTACCTTGCCACGTCTCATGACCAAGACGGCAATGACAACATAGCCCTTGTCACCCAAGTTGTCGATCCTGTCAGTATCAAAGACGCCATGCAGCGTCCTGATGCTGCAAAGTGGCGAGAAGCTACATATGTTGAGTATGACCAGCTCATCAAGCAAGGGACTTGGGAACTTGTACCCAACCCAGCTAACTGTCAACTAGCCTGAGGCGAATGGACTAGAAAAAAGGGCCGACACAATAGCACATGCCATCCGCTCCTAGCATTTCAATTAGGAGAAGATATCACCCTCAAGATCACGGTTCCATACTGAGCAGCTCCTAGGCAATCACTTGCTAACAACTGTGTCCACTTAACACTTGGTCACTTTCGCGCGAGGTGCTAGAAAAAGACTAACTCCAGAGGCTTGGACCAACCAGTGCCTTCTTTATACTGTTCCTTAGTTGGACAGTCCTTTGAGGAGCATCTGAGGCCAGATTGTATGTTTAAAATGAGGAATGAGCCTGGTACATATAGTCCTAGGCCTGGCATCTAAGGTGTGTGGGCAGTGGCACTTTTGGGGGTGGCCACTCCACACCCCCTCAGTAACTCGCCAATTGGCGCATCCACTGGCCGCCAAGTGGCACATCCTCCTCATGCATGAAGAAATATCTAGGAAACTTCCTCTGTGCAGGAAGGTAAAAAAACCTTCCTGCTCACATCAAGGCTCGATAGCATCACCTGTTGTTCCTAAGTCCACCGTGCTATCCACTGCGCTACACTGCTAGCGTCTCACTTGGAATGGCACCACGAACAAGATGTGGGGACTTACTCCAAGGGAGCAGTGCATGCCCAACCTGTTCGCTAAGCTATGGCAGTGGCCAAAGGGGCATAAAAGAACAACAATCTCTCCCTTGTACCTCTGGCCACCTGTCGTAGTAATTCTCTTCCACATGAGCATGTAGCTCTGCACTATGTTTGTGCACCTCAGTTGTCTTGGGCAATTAGTCTTCACCTCCTGCATCCACCATGCCAATTCCTCGAGCTCCTGCAGCATGCAAGTCACAATCAAGCAGCTTAGTTAAGAAGTTTGCAAGCATCCTCTTGGTTTCGACATGTTCTAGTTCCATGACACCCTTGGCGACAAGGTAGCGTGAGTAGTGGTACCAAATGTCGATGTGCTTTGTCCGCTGGGAGATCATGTCGTCCTCTGCCATAGTGATGGCGCTCTTGTTGTCAACGTGAATGACAGTTGCTTCCTCTTATGGTACCTTGATCTCATCGAGAAGACTCTGAAGCCATTGTGTTTCCTTGCACACTTCCGAGAGTGCGATGTCCTCTGCCTCAGCAGTGGAAAGTGAGACGCAGTCATGCTTCTTGCTCGCCCATGAGACCGCACCACCATTGAGGAGGCAAACAAAGCCAGAGGTGGACTTCCTGTCGTCAACCTGCCCTCCCCAGTCAGCATCGGTGTAGCACATGAGTCATAGCGAGTCTGATCCTTCAAGACCTCCAAACAGAAGTCCCACGTGTCATGTCTTTTTGAGGTAGCGGAAGATCCGCTTCACGGCTTGCAAATGTTGTGGCCCAGGATTAGCCACAAACCTGCTGACCTGACCTACCGCATAAGCAATGTCATGTCGCGTCCCCACCATTGCGTACATGAGGCTCCCGATGGCGGAATGGTACAGGATGTTTTGCATTTCCCGCCGCTCCGCCTCATTGCTTGGCGTCATGGAGGAGGTGAGCTTGCACTCGGAGGCCATGGGGGTGCTGATGGGTTTGCAATCCTCCATGTTGTAGCACTTCAAGACATCCACGATGTACTTGGTTTGGTTGAGCACGATGGTGTCTGCTTTGCGGTTGCAGTGGACGGTGATCCCGAGGTAGTACTCGAGAGGACCCATGTCCTTCATCTTGAACCTGCTGCTTAGCTTCTCCTTCAGGCCCACAAGGGCCTCGTGCGAGGAAGAACACATGATCAGATCGTCCACATACAACGCTACAAGCAGCAAGCCACGCTCGTCCTCCCGCACATAGACACTCGGATCATTCTTGCAGTGTGCAAAAGAGATCTCAGCCATGAAGCTATCCATCTCCTTGTACCAGATCCGTGGGGCCTGTTTCAGCCCATAGAACGCCTTCACCAGCCGACACACCTTTCCTACGGGTGCGTCCATCCCCTCCGGCACTTCCATAAGCACCTCTTTGTCCAACTTCCCGTAAAGGAAAGCTGTCTTGACGTCCATCTGGTGGATCTCCAGGTCTTTGGCGGCAGCGACAGCCAGTAGGGTCCTGATGGAGGCAAACGTGACAACCGGTGCAAAGGTCTCGTCGTACTCAGACCTTGCGCACAGTGAGAATCCCTTCGCCACGACCCTTGCCTTGTACTTGTTGATGCTGCCGTCCTGCTTCCGCTTCAGCCTAAGCACCCACTTAGAGTCCACCACGTGAGCGTCCGGGGTCTGTCCACCAGCACCCATGTACCATTTTCTTCAATGGACGTGAGCTCGCTGTCCACCGCCTCCTTCCATTTGGCCGCATCGGGCCTTGTCAGCACCTCTGACACAGTAAGCGGCTCTCCCTGAGCCAAACAGGACCAGCTCAGGCTGGTCCAGCCTCTGGTGTCAGCGTCATACTGTGGCGTTTGTTTTCTTTGCCGCGTACCATGGCGCGGCATTGCTGGTGCTTCATCTCTGCTCTGCCGCTGCTCCTGTGGTGCAGGCTGTCCTGAAGTTAAATCTTCCTCTGGTGAAGAGCCACTGGCCTTTGAGCTGGTCTCAAAGGCCTCGGACGTCTCTGCCTCCGTGTCGGAGCCCGCCGCTACGTCAGCCTGTGCAGCCGCTCTCCCTGCTACACCATTCTTCTCTGTGGCCTGCCGTACTGGCGCCACTTGCCAGTTTCTAGGAGCTTGATCTCCCGACTCCAGCACCACCAACCACTCTCCCTGTTTTGGAGCTTGTGTGGGATCAAGCGGCTCTCCCTTGCCTAGTGTCCTCTCATCAAAGGTCACGTCCCGGCTGGTGATGAGCCTTTTTGCTGTCAGGTCCCAAAGGCGGTAGGTCTTGTGGGCAGATTCATAGCCCACCATAACACACTTCCGTGCCCTTGCATCCAGCTTGCCGCCACCTTCTCCCGCCTGGACCTTTGTCCATGCGGTGCAACCTAAAACCTTTAGGTGTGAGGCATCCGGCTTCTTTCCTGACCACATCTCCTGTGGCGTCATCTACTGCTTGCCCTTTTTCCTACCGCGCCTGCCAAGAGCAGCCACAGGAGTTAGGTTGATGAGGTAGCATGCTTTTCTTCCAGCTTCCGTCCAAAAGCGCGGTGGGAGTTTTGCGTCGAAGAGCATGCTCCTCACCATGCTGAGGATCGTCTGATTCATCCGTTCAGCCACACCATTGCTCTGTGGCGTGTAGGGTGTCGTGGACTAATGGTCAATGCCGCGTTGCCGTAGCCAGCCCTTGCATGCCTTGTACTCTCCGCCGTTGTTGCTTCGCAGCGCCTTGACCTTCTTTCTAGTCTGCCGCTCAATCATGGCGACAAACTCCTCAAGCTTCACTCCCACCTCTCCCTTTGTTTTGAGGAAGTATATCCACATCTTGCGGCTCTGGTCATCGATAAAAGGTCAAGAAGAACTTGCTGCCACCAGTTGATGCCGTGCAGAAGGGCCCACACACATCGGTGTAATGAGGTCCAAGGCGACTTCCACACGACGGCCGTTGCACTCAAAGCGCTTTCTCTTTGTCTTGCCTTTGAGGCAAGGTTCGCACAAGCTGCCACACCCAGCCGTATTCTTTGTGCAGCCCTCCATGCCGCGGACAAGCCTTTGTTGCTGCATGACGTGGAGCGTGATCTTTGCAACATGCCCAAAGCATCTCCACAGCTCAGTGTCTCCGTCCTTGGTGACAGAGGATACCTTCAGAGTTGCCGTTGATGTGTACTCGTGCGTTGGTGCCACGACCACTGCCTCCGCCGCACTTGCATGACCCTCGTCTTTCAAGTTCTCTGCCGCGGTTGTCTGAAGCACATAAAGCTCGTCGACTCGTGGAACCTGAGGTACGAGGTCTTTGTTGGCGTAGAGGACCTTGATGTCCTCGTTCTTGATGATGACCGCCTTCTTCTGCGTGAACACCATCGTCATGTTGTTGTCAGTGACTTTTGACACGGACAGAAGGTTTGCCGCAAACGAGGGCATGTAGACAACGTCACACAGCTGTAGATCCTTCTCCGCACCATTGAGACTGATTCTCACCACCTTGTCTCCCACACCCTCTGCGTTCACAACACTGCCGTTTGCGCATCTGAACTGCCGCTCAATGGGACCGATGAAAACAATTCCAGCCTGGTCATTGCTAGAGTGATGGTCGGTGCCGGAGTCGAGCCCAAAGGCTCCTGGCCTGAGCAGAGCTGCTCCCTTTGCTGGAGGTGTGCTCTGAGCCATCATATTGGTGGCCTCTTTGCCAACTTTTTTGCTGCCTTTGTTCCCACTGCTCCCTCCACCTTCCTTCTTTGGCGATCTGCACTCTCTTGCCCAGTGCCCAGGTTTGCCACAATTGTGGCAGTTGCCCTGTCGCTTGGGAGCCTTGCCGCAATTGTTGCCTCCGCCGCCACTGCTTCCACTGCCGCCGTTCTGACCAGAGGCCGACCCTTTGCTCCCGCGGCCGTTGTAGCATGCGGCATAGGCAAAGAAGTAAGCCTCACTGCCGTGGCGACGCGTGGCCTCGTTCCGCACGTACTCGCACACTGCCGTGTACGTCAGGTCGTTCTCCTTCCAACCAGCCATGACAGTGATCATTGGGCTCCAGCTCTCCGGTAGCTCCATGAGGAGGATCATGGCCTGTATATTTTCATCAAGGTCCTAGTTCATTTGGCGAGCCTCGCCAAGGAGTCCTTCAAACTCCTGTAAGAAATCAGGGATAGTCTCCCCCTCATTCACCCGCATGCTGATCAGCCGTTGTAGGATGAATAATATGTTCGCGAGGGAGGTGTATTGGTGCACACACTTGAGCTTGGCGAAAGCATCCGAAGCCAGTGTGAACCCCGCAATGATGGGAACATACTTTTTGGCTATCGTTTTGCTGAGGAATAACATGACAATATCATTTTGATCTATCCAGGCCTCATGCTCGGGTGTGCCCTCCACGGGAACCTGCTCCTCTCCCTTCCGTAGCTTGATGAAGCCGCGCACTTTCATCGCCAGCTCGAACGGCCATCTCCAAAGGGGGAATTCAATCCCCTCAAAAATGGGGATTCCTCCCAAGGGTCCAAGACCTTGTGGCAGTGATGTTGCACTCACATTTGCTCCAGTGGTCTGCCCTGTGGTAGCCACTGTTGAGTTTGAGGACTGCCCTGCGGCAGTCCCCACTCCTCCTGATGGGTCAACCCTTTTTGTTGCCCTTATCTGCTTCCCGGGTCTCTGCTGCGTTGAGGCCGATGTAGGCTGATGTTAGCTGATGTCTGCTTCCAGTTTTAGGATGCAGATCCGTTGCTTACCCCTCCGGCCGATGTTCACCTGAAGACAGAGAAGATATCTACACCAGCACACCTAGGGTCTTGCCTCCAAGGGCAGAGCTTGTCCTGGTTGGGACACAAGGGTCGTGCCTCCAAGGGTAGAGCTTGTCCTTGATCCCTGTGTGTTGAGTGCAGACCCAGCAGTTGGAGCTGATGAAGCTGATGGAGCTGATGGAGCTGATGGAGCCGGCGTGCGCACTTGGAGAGAGTGTACCAGAGTTGAGCGAAGTGTGCCTCACAACTGGTCAGTGTGGACCCATAACCCTTTGTCAACCGGCCTGAGCGAACGGACTAGAAAACAGGGCCGAAACAATAGCACCTGTCATCCGCTCCTAGCAATTCAGCTAGGAGAAGATATCACCCTCAGGATCACGGTTCCACACTGAGCAGCTCCTAGGCAATCACTTTCTAGCAACTGTGTCCACTTGACACTTGGTCACTTTCGTGTGAGGTGCTAATCAAAGACTAACTCGAGAGGCTTGGACCAACCAGTGCCTTCTTGATACTGTTCCTTAGTTGGACAACCCTGTGAGGAGCATCTAAGGCCAGATTGTATGTTTAGAATGAGGAATGAGCCTGGTACATATAGTCCTAGGCCTGGCATCTAAGATGTGTGGGCAGTGGCACTTTTGGGGCTGGCCACTTTACACCACCTCAGCAACTCGCCAATTGGCGCATCCACTGGCCGCCATGTGGCACATCCTCCTCATGCATGAAGAAATGTCTAGGAAACTTCCTCTGTGCAGGAAGGTCAAAAAACCTTCTTGCTCACATCAAGGCTCAATCGCATGACTTGTTGTTCCTGTTAGTCCACCGTGCTATCCACTGCGCTACACTGCTGGTGTCTTGCTTGGAATGGCACCACGAAAAAGATGTGGGGGACTTACTCCAAGGGAGCAGTGCATGTCCAAACTGTCTGCTAAGCTATGGCAGTGGCCAAAGGGGCATAAAAGAACAACACTAACGCTCTCCTAGTTACCTGCAAGTGGGTTTTTCATACTAAGCTTGACAGTGTAGTCAAGGTCGATCGCTTCAAAGGACGCTTGGTCGCTCGAGGCTTCAGTCAAACCTTGGGAGTCAACTATGGCGATGTCTTTTCTCGAGTCGCCAAGTACTCTTCGATCCGTGTGATCGTGTCTCTGGCTGTAGCAAACAAGTGGTATCTGCATCAAATGGATGTCAAGAGTGCCTTCCTCAATGGCGACCTCAAGGAGGTCATCTACATGACACAACCTGAAGGGTTTGTCACCGACGGACAAGCTAATCTCGTCTGCCACCTCAAATGCTCCCTGTACGGCCTCAAGCAGGCTCCTCGCAAGTGAAATCTCAAAATCCACAAGTTCTTCATTCAGCAAGGTCTGACCAGGCTGCACTCCGATCACTCAGTCTACTTCCATAGTGATGGTGTGTCCCTCGGCATCATCCTCTATATAGACGACCTCATCCTCTTTTTACCAGCTCTCTCTGACATCACAACACTCAAACAACAACTCTCCGCACTTTGAGATGAGCGACACGGACCAGCCGCGCTACTACCTCGGCATTCAGATCACCCATGATATCATGGCTCCCACAGTCTATCTCTCTCAAGCCACCTATGCTCAGTGGGTTGCTGAGAAGTTTGGCCTCGTTGCAGCCAAGCCCATCACTACTCCTCTCAACACTCAACATGGTCTCACCAAGCCCTCAACTGCAGCTGTTCTACTGCCTCCGACGGATGCCAAGACCTTTCCAAGCATCATTGGCTCTCTGATGTACGCTTCAGTTGCTACTCTTCCTGATCTTTCTTACGCTGTTGCATTCTCAGCCAGGGCTGCCAAAATCCCACAGCTGCCCATCTCGTGGTCGCCAAGCGCATTGTACGCTATTTACGCTCAACTGTGACTCTTGGGATTCTCTACCAGTCTGGTGCCAATCTCCTCATAGGCTTCGGCGACGCCGATCTCTGTGGCGTTCACACCACAAGTCGCTCCACTTCCGGATATGTCTTCATGCTCAACGGTGGACCTGTCAGCTGGCACTCAAAGAAGCGGTCTCTGGTGGCCCTTTCCAGCACTGAAGCTGAATACATTGCTGGAAGTGAGGCGACCCACGAGGCCGTCTGGCTGCGCATGCTTCTCTCTGAGCTTGGTTTTGACCAACTCAACGCCACCGCAATCTACTGTGACAATGAGGGAGCAATTGCCTTGAGCGAAGATCCTGTCCTCCACGACCGCAACAAACATGTTCACCACCAACATCACTATGTTTGCGATGCTGTCGCAGATGGCGAAGTCTCTATGCTCTACATCCCCACCACTGATCAAACCGCTGAAAATATCACCAAGGCCCTCTCGACGGATCGCCATGCTGCCCTCTGTGCTTGCCTCGGTCTTGTTTCCACGCTCTCCGAGCCCTCTCTCTCTCTCTCGGTCGTCTCCCTCCGTTCCCCCCAAATGAGGCGATGGAACAGACGGAGGCGGCTGTTGACAACACCGCCATCGGGCTCCGTTTCCGTGCCCCCCACATGAGGCGTTGGCATGGAACCGGGGCTCGTAAGGCCGCTCAGTCCCTCTCCTCTATCGCTCTGCTCCTTCCCTCCTACTCCTTGACTGGCCTCCCGGGTCCCCCCACATGAGGCGTTGGATCTGGTGGTTGTTTAAGGTGTTGTCGTCCTTACCTCGCTTAGCTTTGTTTGCTTCTGCCTGCCTCTGCTCTCCCGTTCGTATTCTCTCTTGCGCATCCTGTCTTGACCCTGCGTTTCCCTGCTCGCGGCTCCATCCTCACTTCCCAACAACCTCCGGGTTCACTTCTTGACTCGTTGCCAACTCGCTTGCTCTGTCCTTCTCGCTCTTCCAGGACATCTTTGACTTTTGTCCGCAGGCCTCCTGTCCTCTCCCCATTGGCCGGTCGGCCTGCTGTCGTGTCTCCCTCCGCCGATGGCCGCCTATGCCACAGCGGCCACATTCGCATCTCTGCGTTCCATTTCATCCTGCTGCTCGCGTTCCGTTGTCACTCGGGTAGTTCGGGCAGGGGGGTATAGTTGGATCCTCGTATCTGCCGTAGGGCTTGGCCCAGGCAATGACCCTGTTGGGTTCACAAAGTCCTTCGGTGCACCCCTGTTGCCGTTTTTGTTTCTTTTTTTCTTTTGGAGGCTCAGTTCACCCGGGAGGGGAATGACAATGCTGGCGTGTTTCTCCGTGCCTCGCCACCTCTGCCCACTCATTGCTCGTGGGGGGGGGGGGGGGGCACTCTGTTGTGTACCCACAGCTGGCGCAATTTGGGGCACAAGGGGGGGAATGTTGGAATCTGGCCTAGTTTGCGCCCAAACTCGTGCCAACCTGGCCTGGTTTTGGGCGCATACTTCCAGTTCCCAAACATGGCATACTTGGTGTCAAGTCACACAAAAGAGAAGCACGAAAGGCTATGTTAGACTGGGGACGGACGAGCAGTTGAGCAAGAGCTCCTATCGGTCCAGCATCCTTGGCACACAACCAAGGAACATTGGACAGACCAAGCGTGCAAGCAGGGCTCCGCTGGGTGTCCGGTTGATGAAAGGAGGAAGCGGACCGAAGACGTGCCGGCCGTTGAAGATGCAAGCGTACTGGAGACTGAAGGACCGACTGGAACATCTGATGGTGTGATGATCAATTGCAGCCATCTAGCAACCGAGGGACGAGCGTCAGCTTTGTCCAGCGTCGCCGTTTGAAGATTGACAAACCACTGAGGAAATCGAGACTACGATTTATCTCCACCGTCGACTTACCGAGGATGTTGGGCATTAGCCAACCTCGGATGCACAGCCGGGTACAAATTTTGTATTTCTGCTATTTCTGGTTTTAGTTGAGTCTTGTGTAGCGCTCATTACAAATAGCTGTTGTCTTAGGAACATCAGTGCTTCGTCTGTACTTCACCATTTCAGTAATGCATCACACTGTTGGATTCAGCAGGGGATGAGCCATGTACCTGTGCAGTGTGTGAGCTCTCTTGACAAGTGTGTAAGACACATTATTCAGTTGAAGTGTACGGAACTTGTCTGTCGTATGTACCACACAGAGTTTGAGTATACAAGTTCAATGTGGAGTGTTAACCTGAGACACCTGAGATTCTAAAAGGCCTACATTTCTAACACTCCCACCACCACCATGACTACATCTAGTGTCCTCAACGGCACGTGTGCATACACAAAAGGAGTTAGGACGTGCTCCCCAAACAGAAGGATCAGTCAAGTCCTTTCGCCCATTGCCATTGGATCACCCAATGATGTACGCTATCACTTCCACCCCTTCCCCCGCCTCCCTTGTCCCCACTGTCCCCTCCTCCACACCCTCTGCCACCACCTCCACCCCCTCCACTACCGCCTCCACTGTCCCCACTCTGTCCACCACCGCCCACGCCTCCAATGCCTGTGTCGCCTTTGTCACTGCTGTTGCAATTGCCACCACCACCTCTGCCGCCTTCGTCGTCTATGCTGCCTCTGCCACCCCCACTTCCCTCTCTTTGATCCCCTCTTCTGTCACCCAAATCTGCCTGCCCTTGTCCTTCCACACTACCTCCATACCTGAGAAGAAGGAGGAAGGATGTGGCATTGCCACATCCATCTTCCCGACTGCACCCCCTGTCCAAATAATACTCCAAATGCCCCAAGGTGCAGAACGGACTGCTCGAGAAGAAATTACTGATTTGCCCAAAGAGAATATCCACACGGTCTGGAGCACGTCCAAGCTCTGAGAAACTCAACAGACATGGCGGGCAATGACAATCAACAGCCAGCCGAACCAGAACAACGGCAACCGGTGGTAACCCCAACAGGCGGTCCGGTACACACAAGATGACAACGATGACCTCGGTGTAAGAGGCTCACAAGCAGGTGTGGAGTCGCTCCGCGACTCTTTGTACGGCAGTAGCATCTACAGCGGTGGAGCGCCTAAGGCGCCATCAATCCTACAAACCGCCTTAGCGAGCGGTTCCAGCTTAGGCTAGCTGTAGGGGTAGTACTTAATGACTGTGTACTTGCATGTTACTCTTTAACCAAGTCTTTCCGTGCATGGTTCACTTCCTTCGCTGCTGCCTGCCTTCGGGCTGAGGCACCTCTCTGTTGCACTCTCTCCCTCTGCCCGCCTTGTGGCTGTGGCACTCTGCTTCCATCAGCTTTGTCTTCCTCATGTTGAGCCCGAGTACATCTTTTATGTGGCCACACCTTTGCGTATCCATTCCGTCCTCTCACTCTTGGCCTCCTCCAAAAGTGCTGTGGTTGGGAACACTGCTGTCCGCACTGTGATGCTGTGGGCAGCACCATCCTAGCTTTGCCTTCGGCTCATCGCTCATTCACTTCGCTCACGTGCGGCCCGCCTGTGGATGCTGAGGCTTGTCCTGCTGACTCGCCCGCACCACCGTGCTGTGGTCATCACCATCAATACTCATCTCAATTGCACGCTTGTGGAAACTACCATTTAACCCATCTGCCATCCACTAAGGCCCGCTTCCTTGACTTTGGCCTCCATCTTGTGATCTTGCGCTGTCGGCCCGTGCTTTGTCGCTGCGGCCCTTGTACCTTTCCGGCCCGTGCCTCAGCGCTGCGGCTTTTTGGCCGGTGCCTCGGCACTGCCTCCACCACTCCATGCTTAGATTGCCCTCATACATACCCATTTCTCTATTCGTTTGTCAATGCTCAAGCCTGCGCACAGCATCCACGTTCATCTTCAGTGCCTTATCCTCCCTTCAGTCTGCCTTGCCTGATCCGTGTGCAACCTCTTCCAGTTTACTTACACCCCCCACCCCCTCTTCCACGACGGGGTACCCCTGAACCCCTTCCTGTCATCTCTGCCCATGGCCCTTCACCTGTAGCGCCTGGCCCTCGACTGTCAGCCACCTGCTCCACCTTTTGTCTCATATCACAACCTCGTGCATGTGTCCCAGCTTCTCGGCCCTTCGTCCCTGCTGCTGCTCCAACGCCTCTAGCCTCCGCTTATCGCTCCAACCGCTCTCCTAATTGATGGACCTGATCAACTCACCCCAGGGTCCTTCCTCCCTGTCCATCAATCCTTTGATGCCAACCCAGAGAGGGGGCTCTGAGAAGAACACACAAAGGAGGAAACACATGGCCTCTGCATGGGCGCCATCATGATCTTGTTCATCAGTCCCATCATGAACCCACTCTGGTAGTCCTTCCTCCCTCTTTGATTTCATCTCCCCCCTCTCCTCCACTCATCCACTACCCTACCTCTAGTGCACCAACACTGCCTATCCCTGGTCCCACAACCTCCTGCTGCCGTTGTTGTCCACTAGTTTTGTTAGCCCTCCGATTGCATCCTGCCACTACGTCATTCGTTCCATCTGGTGGGGTCAACTGGGAAATCTGATGGAGGCGTCTTCATCCCTCCATATCCACAACATTTCCCTCGGTCTCCTAACCTTAAACCCCTGGGCAGGATCCCCAGTGTCCATGACCCAGTCTGGCCATCCCTAGGCTCCACCGGGCGTCCACTCTGAGCTGCACACCCCCCGCTTTATCCGACTCTCAGCGGGTCCCCTGGTGGGGCAGACCCTACCTCTTCACTCTGCTACCTCTCTTGTCCTTCTCGCTACCACAGAGCTTGCTGGGCTTGTAACAGGCAGGTCCGATAGGCCTGCTCCTGTGTTTTTTTATGCTCTTATATCCGATGCCGCACCACCTGCCATCCCTCCACCCCAAGAACCTGCTTTGAATCTGCCAAACCTGCATCGAGTGTCCGTCACTCTGCCAAACACTCCTGACGCTCTCGTGTGTTGTCGCGCTGGTATTTTCTATGCTGTGGTGCCTCTGTCCCTCTCAACACCCTCTCACTCTGGCCCCAACCATGCTGTGGGGCCTCTATCCCTCTCAACACCTTCTCTTGGATACAATACTGGACTCCCTACATCGTCGCTGTCATGCACCAGCCCCGGTGGCCGTAACCTCCGTGTACACTCATTGACCTTTTTCTCTTGCCACCAAGTCTGAATCGTATCCATGGACACCACCATGGCGGGACCCATTGTAGTGGAGACACCATAGTCCCTCCACCATGTGCTCCCACAGCGCCATCGTCAGTGGTCCTGGCGTTGCTCTTCACCTCGTCTGGTGTCTCACCCTTGCCTCCAATTGCCAACCGAGGTGGCATCAGCCCGTGTCCTGTGCCACTCCCACACGCACTCTCCCTCTTGCCTCCCCTCTGGTTCTCTCGTTCCTCCTCCCTCTCCCTCTAATCATCCTATCCTCCCCATTTTCTCTCACTTCCTCCCGTCCTCATCATAACCTCTGGCCTATCCCGTCCCTCCTTTGAGTACTCACTGACACTGCTCCCTTCCACCCATCCTTCCATGGGCGCCTCCCTACTGGTGTGTTTCCATGGGAACGGATGCGGGCACCCATCGTCTTCACCCTCCCCCTGCTATATGTAGCCGGGGGGTCCAGAGAAGCGCCCCCACAACTGGATTCCACAACTAATCAAATCCCTGCTGCGTCCTCCCTACGGTCCCCATAGTAGCGACTCGACCAGACCTGGCCTACGCCGTGGGCCAAGTGAGCAGGTACGTGGCTGATCCAGGGCCACTACATTGGCAGGCAATGAAGTGTATCCTCCTCTACTTGCAGGCAACGCGGCACGTGCGCCTGAGGTTCGAAGGCAGGCGGACCCCTTGCGTTTGGTGTGTGACACAGATACAAACTACGCTGGCAATGTGGACAAGCGGAAGTCCACATCCGGCTACATGTTCTTCCTCGTTGGTGCAGCGGTCTCGAGGCGCAGCAGGAGGTAGGACTGCGTCACCACCTCTACGGTGGAAGCAGAGTACATTACGCTGGCCGAGGCGGTCAAGGAGGTGGTGTGGCTCCGCAGGTTGCTGGGGGAGCTGGACGTGCAAGAGGACAACACCTGATCCATCTTGCTGACCAACAATCCAACGCAGCACAGGATGATGAATCACATCGACGTGCATCATCACTATGCACGGGACATGGTTGAAAAGGCACAGGTGGTGCTATAGCAGTGCAGCACGCACAGCGTGCTTACGGATTTCTCGACCAAAGCGCAACCCACAAACCGGAACCCGATGAGCGTGGCCGGACTAGGGTTTATCAGCTATGATGGGCTGGAGGGAGCAGCGGAAGATGACTGAGAGCAAGCTAGAGCTGCGGGCATGGCAAGTGCAAGGGGGAAAATGTTCCCCTCCGCATGCCCAAGTGCGGTGCCGAGAGGCGCCAAGGAGCCGCCAGAGAGATGAAATTCCTTGCAGTTGGATCTACCAGCTCTGAGATTGCAAAATGGAGAATTACACATGAAATTTGACAAGTTGCTGAATCTGGTGGAGGTTGTCTCACCACAATCGGACAAGTAACAAGGGAGATATGTGCTTCCAAAGTCTGGGTGTGCCCGGCTCTGGGAGCCGACCGCGACTTCAATTCTTGTGGATAATCAACCGGACCGAGTAACAAATGTCCATCTGGAGATTTTACTCCAGAAAGACTGCCAAGGTGTCCGGTGAATAAACCACCAAATCCAGTAGCACAGGTTGTTACTGAGGGACTTCGCCAAAATCCTGGCTCGACGTCCGAAACTCAGTAGTACGTTTTGTTACTCGGGGACTTGGTCATAATTATGACTGCAGGTCCACAGAAAGGTTTTAAACCTCGTTACACCCCTTGAACCAAATCGACCCAAAACTGGGAGAGGTGCATTGAAACAGTGCAGGAGACCCCTACGTCACGTGAAATGGGATCTGCACCTTGGGAAAGGCACTTTACACGTGAACGGAGGCGCCACGGCTTGAGCGCACCATGGAGGCGTTATGTGTTTCAGTGGTAGGTGAAACCTGCGCTTTGACAAGCTTAACTTGGGCTACGCTTGGCCAAATCGCACACGGTTTGGCGCAGTGAAGAGCTCATGAATAGCCTTATAAACGTTCTGATCATGTCCATGTATAAAAAAACCAATGCAAAATGTCGTTATTCCCTTTGAAAACGGATTGTCTCTAAATTCCTACTCACATAGCGTGAGACGACCAGAAATCTCGCACTCAGTCTCACATTTGCCCAAAACAAAAGATGTGAACCATTAGAGAAGATCAACCAACAGTCTGAATCACACCACATGGAGTTTCACGACAGGAAGTGTTATGTCCCGCACATACACGAGTCTTTAAGCTCTGCACGTAGGGCATTTGTCTCATTACATGTCTGGCCCACCGCGCGTCGACCCCGGGATTTTTACACTGATTGGCCGATGGCATTTTGGCCACGTCGAGAAGCTGACCTCCTTTTCTTTGTTCCAGAAGGTTTTGACAACTTTGACCACCTTCCTGAATGGTTGATAAAAGATTCAAGAACCGTATTGATGTCTTGATATTGTTCAGTCAACTTCGTGTCGACGCTGTATACTTGTACTTCCGCGTCTCGATATCTTGAAGCTCCTGACTTCTTGGTGGAGCTTCTCAAAGCAGCCACTCATGGTGCAACGCTGCATATGGCTGCATATGGCAGCATACGCTGTTGCTTGGCTCGAGCACCTAGGACCCAGCATATGCCTCATTCTAATTATTGTCATGGTATGTATGTGCTCGACTCACTTGACACTTGTCATCAAAGTACAATTACTGCTAGATTATCTATTTGTCCAAATTCCTCGAATTGTCTTTTGTTCTGCACCTCATCCCTGTGAACAACCTGCATTCCACTCACTATAACACATGAGGGACACAAAAAGAAATGTATGCATACATGAAGATTTTTTAAGTAGAGGTTCATTCATCAATTCATAATCAACCATTTCACCCCTTATTTTAGTGAGTGGTGGGTCTTCTATTGCAGTAATTGTTTTTTGTGAATATCAAGTTATTATGTCCTAATTCAAGATATGTTGAAATGTATGTTCTCAAATTAGATTGAACCCTTTCATTCATGCAAAGGCTTCTCATAGAAAAGTTTCCATGATGCGACATATACATTATACACATGCGGAATAGCTGATTTAAAATAATTACTGGACATTTTTCTTAAAAAAATCAATAATTGCTTAATGGTACAATGAGATTAGACATCCTGGGTTCTAGGCCTAGCCACCGCTCAACTACAGTGAAATCTGACAGATTCTTAGCAGAGTTAGTTGTATATTCTGATAGCATAGGAAAGAGCAGAAGACCAGTAGGTGTCTGGGGCTCCTTGTGTGTACCAGAAGGCTGCAGAATAGAGTGATCCGTACACTGCTGCTAGATTTGCCATGCTGTTTTGTTCAGGGTCCTGAAGAAGACTCATTTAATTCCCATAGCTCTTTCAACGAGGAATTCTTGGAGTTCATAAGAGTGGAATTCTGCAACCCCATCAGTCCAGGTCTTGCCATTGAAGTGTTCGATTTGATGTTTAGCCCCACTTGGTAAATGCTGGTTTGACATTGACGTTTTACCTTAGAGGCATTGTGGCTCCAAAGTGGGAATGGTCATCCACAATAGTGAGGAAGTCCACATGGCCTTCTTGGGAGGACTGGTAAATAGGTTCAACAAGATCCATGTGAAGAATTTCAAGTGCTGGTGCATTACATACCTCTTGAGGAGGGTGAGGAGGGGCCTTCAGTTTCTCCAGAATGCAGGCAGTGCATGGGGGTCAGTGAGTTTGGTCAATGGTGGAAGTGATAGCAGCCCACAAACTATCTGCTTGGCTTGGCCAAAGAGAAGGGCGTTGAATTTTATTTGACAATGGTGCTGTAGAAGAAAGGGGGTTAGAGGGACTTAGGCATTTGAAGGAAGGAGTGGCTGCAAATGCTTCGACTCGAAAGATGGAAATGGGTTGGGGAATGCTCTGGTGATAGGAACTATCGCAAATGGTAATGGTTGTGGGGGTATTTTTTTCTTTCATGTATAAGCAAGCTTTGGATCCATAGGCAGGAAAGTAGATTATGAATCCTTCCTTCTGGATTGAATGAACTGACAGGAGGTTCTACCTCAAGTCAAGAGTCTGATACCCGCGTTGGTGGCCACAGTGTGCAGCAGGAGAGGCAAGTGTTGCACAGAAGCAGCATTATAGAGTTATGCCTTTCGTCACGCATGTGATGGTTACTGGAAACGTGAGATGCATGGTGACATTGGTTACCTTGAGGGAATAGATAGTGCATCCAAAGTCCAGCACTAGTTTAGTGTAATGAGAACCAGGTTTTGCAAGAAAGGCTGTAGGAGGTGGACCACCTTCTTGGACTGTAACGTGTGCTCTGTGCAAAAGGACTCAAGTTGCGTTTCCTGACAGGGGTGCATCATCTTTGTCACTGGGACGAGGTGGAGCTTGGATGTTGAAGCAGGTGGCCCACGCAGAAACAGCCGTGAAGGTGTACATTAGTTGCAGCATGGCTGTGACAAGGTGCAGGGCTTGGAACATACTGCTCTGATGCCGTGTGTAACTTAAGCTACTAGTGTTGCAGGTCCAGTTGGGCGGAGAAAGAGCACTTGTAGACATGAGCAGCGTTGAGGCTTAATGCTATGGTATGAGATGGCCAGTCACGGGTTGCTGTTGGTCACGGGTGATGTGATCAAGCGCTTATGAAGGGTATGATTGACTTATTCATAGGCAAAACTTCACAATACGTGGACTAGTTTGCCTAAAATCATTGTTGGTGTCACTCTACTGCCCCTGCAATGTGGAGTGACTTGTTTTCTAGTGCTGTGCAACATACGATGGTACTGCTGCAAATTTCGTACTAGCTCACAATCCTGTGGTCTCTGTTATGGTTGCATCAGTGCAGAAATCTTTGTTGGTTTCTGACCCTCTGGGTTCGTGCAGTTGTTATTTTCTGAGGAACAGAGGTGTTCTGGTAGTTCCACTTGTTTCTCTTCGTTATTTCTGACACATGGGACCCAATTTTGGAAGCCAAGATTAATAATAGATAGTGATGCAAATTGTGTGTTATGTAAATGCCTGCTACATATGAAAGTTAAATGAGAGAAAGTGCACCTTGGGCTTCCAGTGTATTCCAACCAAGGCTGCTTTGTTTGGGCATATAGCAAGCCAAACTCTCTCTCTCTCTCTCTCTCTCTCTCTCTCTCTCTCTGTGTGTGTGTGTGTGTGTGTGTGTGTGTGTGTGTG
>SZWC01000921.1:97545-110103 GCA_023375785.1 Penium margaritaceum
GGGGGGGGGGGGGGGGGGGGGGGGGGGGGGGGGAGTGTTACGTCCGTGACGTACACGAGTTAGTCACGAGTCTAAATTTTGCGAGGAAGAATGGTTTTCCATACATTCATGGCAAACTGCATAAGGACTGAAGGGTTTGCACGCCATCCAGCCAAGGGCATTTTGGCCAACTGCCCCAACAACCGGTGTTCCGTTCCATACGTTTTTGAAAGCTTCGACCATCTTCCAAAATGGTCGACCAAAGTGTTACGAACTCCATCAATGTTTTGATATTGTTCTTCTGACTTCTCAGCGGTGTTAGATTTTAATAGAGAAGCCCCACACTATTCTCGAAGCCCCCCAACTTCTTGGTGTAGCTTCTCAATTCAGCCACTCACGGTGCAGCCTCGCACGCTGTACTCGGCTCAAGCGTCGAAGACCCAACAGATGCCTCATTCTCATTCTCAGTATTGTGTATATGTGCTCGAGTTACTCGACACTTGTTATCAAATTACACTTACTGCCTGATACAAATTATCCATTTATCCCAAACACCCAAATTATCTTTTGCCTCGCACCACCTACATTCTTCTCAGCATTACAGAGGAGCGGGGGATTAAACTTACGTCCCTAAAGAACATAAGTCCCTCAACTTTGTGAGTGGACATTTTTTTCATTACATTTGCAGCCATTTCTGTGGCAACCTCAAGATTTTTTACGCCGTTTGTTTGAGGATATTTCGGTCACCTGTCCCGACCTCTTGTGTTCCATTTGAGAAGTTTCAGACAACTTCGACCACCTTCAAGAAGGTTCGACAGAGGTGTGGTGAATTATATCAACAATTTCATATTGTTTTGTTGACTTCTCGATGGTGTATGGATCTTTCTAAAACTGTGCCTTGATAGTATTGAAGCCCCTCGACTTCTTGAAGCAGCCACTCCCAGCATGAACTCGCATGCGCCATCTGGCTCAAGCACCGAGGACCCAACATATGCCTCATCATCATTCTTGGGACTGTATGTATGTGCTGGACGCACTCGGCACTTGTCATCAAATTACGCTTAATGAAAACCATCCAATTGTCCGAAATCATCGAATCGTCTTTCGTTCTACACCTCATCCCTATGAACCACCTACGTTCCGCTTGGTGTAACACTCGGTATCACAGTGTAGTGACACTGGCGGGGAAACTGACACATTGACTACCTTGTGACTACCTCTCACAAGTCTTCAGCATATCTCCACCATTAAGGAGTTCACAGACTTTGCAATGACAATTGTGAATGGAGCGAGCACACCCAACTACAAGCAGTAGTAAATGGAAAAGACTCCTGCAATGGATGATCAACAACACAAAAACAATGACGCTCTCCAGGTGAACCAAGCAGCAACAGTAACTTTTGCAATAACTGGCACAACACCGACAAAGCCAACAGCCAACCCGGTGACAAACCCCTTAGGTTTGGAAAATCCCTTGCCACTACTGCTGCCCGCCAGAACGACATCTAGAACAACAAGCACGCATTAATGAAGACCTGTACCGGACATTGTCGAGATTCAAGAGCCTCTTGAACCATCTGCTCCAATAACTCAACGTGGCGATGGAGGAGCTTTGGAATTTACCTGTGTGTGAAGCAGTGTTCACCGAGAGAAAAATTCAACTCTTTAGTGAGCCCCATATTTGATCGGCACTTCCCAAGCCATTTGATTCCCCAAACTCCAAGGGACCCACTAGTTTGGAGGCATACTTCATCGTTGTTGGGGTTAACAATGAAAAGAAGAAAATTGACCTCATGGCGTAGCTTTTGCGTGGTATACCTTTGAGTTGGTGGTCCAATCTGAAGACCGTCAAACGGCAGCAAGAGACTGTAGGAGCTGGATCAACGACTCACACGACCGCTCTCACATCGTGGACCGCAAGCGTACTACTTTACTGCCTGATGATTTCGTTCATTAAGCAGTTACAAAATTTGAAATCTTTGATTTCGTTGTCGGGTTTATGTTGCCTTGTTTTCTTTGTATTCATCAAAAGTCAGGAGGCTCACCCTTAATTTCAGTGAGAGTGTGCGTTCAATTTTCCCGTTTCGGTGAACAGCACAGTCATGGAGCAGATTCACCCGGCGGAATGTCAGGGTTGGCCTGAAAGATCGCGCATACGGGCGCGCGATCTTCTAAGCCAGCTCACATCTTGTGCCTGGCTTGATCATGACATGTCCACGTGGTGCATTTTGACCGCGTGGACAGGACACCCCATGACACAGGCATGGTTTAGCGTTTAAAAGCGCCGAACCATGCTTTGCTCGTGGAAGTCGAACAACGTCTGAGGTCGAGTGCAAAAACTGGAAAATACTCTCCTCGCATGTGTGTAATGACTTCTCTGTAGTGAAATTTGCAGGCTGATGACCCCGGTACGGAATTATTGCAGTAACATCTTAATTTCGAATTTTTTTCCTCTTTTTTTTTGGTGCCTGGTTGAATTCATCGAAACAACTAATTTTTCAGAATTTGACTAGTTAAAATCAAAATCATCAGGCAGTAGGGTACCTCTCATGCAGAAACGTTTGACGTGGCACGACTCTCGCATGCCACCAGAAACGTGGAGTGACTTTGCCCGTGCCACACTCTCTTGCTTTGGGCAGTTGAACGAGAAGTTTGACGCATGTTATTAACTCCAACGTTTGCATCATCAGTCCAACATGGCAGAGATCACTTGACGTTTCCGCAGAATCATTATGGGCAGTGATCGTGCTCATGAAAAACTTTGTTTCTACCACAACGATGGCCTTAAGCACGAAATTTGGTGAGCAATTACCATTTTTGCCATCCAGGAGGACTTTCTCCAAATGATCGCACCAGCCAACCGCATCGGCAGTGCCGACTACAACGTTCACATGTAGGAATCTAACGGCTGGCAACCCCAAAACCAAAATTCTTATCGTAACGCAGGGAAGTCACACTTGGTGGAGATATCATCTTTGATGGAGAATGATACCATCGATCAATGCGATCAACGGCTCTGCTGGGCTTGCGGGAAGGTGGACCCATATCTTGCACGACTGTTGAAAGCAGCAACAACAAACCAACAAGGAGGGGGGGGGGGGAGTTGCAAAAAAGAGTGAGGTGTCCTGAAATGGCAAGGAGCAGGAGTAGACAATGAGGCTCTTTTCCAGTCGGAAAATTCTGCACCGACAGATCGCCCTTCTGAGCGGCTCTCATCACCATAGACGAGGGTTCCTGATATTGCAACAAGGGGTAAGAGGAATACCAACCGGCGATAGTTGTATGGGTACAACTAATGAGTGGTAAAAGTCACAGCATGGTACCGACACCACTGGATATCGTTGCTCGCAATTTTGTGAGCAACATCATGGTTCAGAAGCTGGTTTTGCAATCCAACCCAGGGTTGTTTGAAGGAAAAACCGTTGATGGATGACTGTAGATCTGTCAACTTTGCAAACCAATGCAACTTCAAATCAGGGATTTACACGGCATACACGGTCTGGAGGACTTTCCCAAGAGCAGACACAAAATCATCATCGGGAAAGATTTATTGTACAAGCACTCTCTACATGTTTTTTGGAGCAGCGGATCAGTCTCCAGGTTTCTGGTCGCACAACCCACGACGATGCGGCGGTTACGAAGCAGCAGAGGTGGAAGTAGCGGAGGAAGTTATGACAGCCACAAAACACCAGAGGATATCTCGAGACGTGGCCAGGGAATATCAAGTGTGTGCAGCCCAAGTTTGGCTAGTCCACGTGGAAGGGACGCAGAAGAAAGCACTGAGGGAGTTTGGCCAAGGCAACAGCAACAGTCTCGACACCTGAAACGTTTACAGCAGTACCGAGGGAGTTTGAGGAGCTCATTTACGAGTTTGAAGGGGTTTTTCCCAACAAAATTCCCTGAGAGCTACCACCGCAATGCAGTATCAACCATCAGATAGACCTGCAACCAGGCAGCAGACCAACAGTGGAAGGAGACCTATGGGATGAGCGATCGCAAGCAGACCGAACTCAAGAACCAGCTGGACAAGATGCTTGGTCAGGGGTTTCTCAAACGCTCCATGTCACCTTACAGAATACCTGTACTTTTTGTGAAAAAAAAAACCAGGTAGATGCAAATGTGCGTGGACTACCAAGAATTTAAGTACATCACCATCAAGAACCAGTACCCCCTCCCGCAAGCAGGTGAACGTTTTGATCAACTCCTTGGGACCCAAAGTTTCAGCAAATTGTCCTACGTAGTGGCTAACATCTTATCCATGTATCTGAGGAGGACGTAAAAAATACGGCATTCCGCACCGGATACAGACAATTTGAGTTCACAAATATGTCTTTCAATCTCTTTAATGCCCCGGCAATATATATGGTGGAAATGAACAATATTTTTCTCCCGTGTCTTGACGAATTTGTCGTCGTGTATCTCGAAGACATCTTGGTGTACAGCCGCACCCCGGAGGAGCACAATGGATACCTCTGAAAATTTCTCCACATCATACCAAGAGAGAAACGTTTCGGAAAACTCTCGAAATGAAACTCTGGTTGCTGTTTGATCGAGTTTTTGGACCACATGATTGGCTGCGGATGAATCACCATGTACCTGAAAAGGGTGGAGGCGGTTGCTAACTGGCCAATACCCACAAATATCGGGACGTCCAGGTCTTTTTGAGCTTCTAAAACTACTACTGTCAATTTTTAAAACCCACGCATGCGTGTTAACGCCTCTCTCCGATCTCACTTGGAAAACCACTGAGTAAAATTGGGGGGGTTGAAGAACAAAAAGCGTTCAACTCTTTGTGAAACACTCTGACCTTGGCGCAAGCCTTACGATTGGAGGATCAAGCGATGGATTATATCATGGCCACTGGCGCATCGGACTGAGCCGTCAGTGCTGTTGTCTTCAAATACAACGGTGGAGAACAGCTGGTTGCGGACATGTCGCAAAAACTACTCTGGCCAGAACATTAAGCTACGCGGTGCATAGAAAAGAGATGCTCATGGTCATGTACGTGTTCAAGACATGGTGGTGCTTCATGCAATGCTGGTGATTCATCGTCCGCACCAACTACCATGCCCTAAAATATCTCAAGACCCGATCAAATCATCGACAAACTTGATAGATGGAGTTCCTCGAATCCACCTTCGACTACAACATAGAGTATAGACCTAGAAAACAAATCAAGTGGATGCCCAAAGTTGGTTACCAGATTTGATGACAGAGATTTGTACGTTGTTCGTCAAACAGGACCCGTACCTATCAAAGCTATTCGCGAAGGGTTACACTGAGTTAGGCGGGTCAAAAAAAACCAAGTTTTGGTTCGATGACCCCTATTGGCAACGGTGATTCACTCTTCAGTTCTCCATTGCTCCAAATGAGAAACTGCAAAGGATGCTATTGGATGAATGCCATCACACCAGTCCAAGGGGACACATTGGCGAGGACAAGATGCTCAAGAAGCTGGCAAAGTAATTCTAGTGGGATAAGATGCAGACCGACGTGGAGGTCTTCCAGTAATCATGCGACACCTGTCAGAGGCAAACTGCTCTTCACATGCGGCCACCAGGTCTACTCCAACCCCTACTCATTCCGACAGAATCGTGGGCCGACATCAACATGGACTTTGTCACCCAGCTGGTCCTCGTCACCTGCATCAGCATAATCTCGGCCCGCGTATCCGCTCTGCGGCCCTCCTCAACACTTCATCTTCCTGTCGGCCCACGCTTCACCGCTGCGGCACTTTTCCTCTGTGGGCCTGTGCCTCAGCGCTGCGGCCTCACGGCCCGTGCCTCAGAACTGCCCCCAACACATCCTCTTCAGATTGTCATCATGCTGTTCTTCTACTCAAACGCTCTCTCAGTACTCATGCATTTGCACCACACCCAGTTGCATCATCTTTGCCATCAATATTGTCGTGCTCACCTTTCAAACCACCCCCACTGCACTCCGTTGCTTCTCAGTAATGCCTTGCCTCTTTCCCTCACTCATGGAGTCATACTTTTTCTGACAAATGTTTTGCACGTACCTCACCAACTTTGTCATGGTGTATCTGGAGGACCTCCGGGTGTATGACCATATCCCGGAGGAGCACAATAGACATCTTCAAAATGTTCTGGAGATTTAAAAAAGAGTAACTTCCTGGAAAACTCTAGACATGCAACTTTGGTTGCTGTTTGTTCGAGTTTTTAGGCCACATCATCATTGGCGGACGGTTCACCATGTACCCCAAAAAGGTGGAGGCGGTCGTCAAGTGGCCAACACCCACAAATACTTGGGACACCTAGTTGTTTTGATTGTTATGCAACTACAATCATCAATTTGTAAAAGTCTACACACAAGTGTCAGCACCTCACTCCGATCTCACCCGGAAAACCACTGAGTGCAACTGGAGGGACAGTGAACAAGAAGCATCCAACTCTTGTAGAAACATTGTGACCTTACGGTTGGCGGATTGAGTGGTGGATTATATCATGCCCACCGACACGTCCAATTGAGCCATCGGTGCTGTTCTCCTTGAAGACAACGACAGTGAAGAACAGCCGGCCATATACATGTCGCAAAAACCACGAAGGCCTGATTTCAACTTACCGCAGCACGAGAAGGAGATGCTTGCGCTCCTGCACGCGTTCAAGACTTGGCGGTGATGCATTGTCTGCACTGACCATCACGCCCCCTAATATCTCAAGACATAGCAAAATCTTAGCCGTTGACAAACTCAAAGGCTGGAGTTGCTCGAATCCAATGCTGACTACGACATCGAGTACCAGCAGGAAAAACAGATCAGCAGATGCTATAAGTCAGCGACTACATGTAATGGCTGAGGAACCAACATATGCCTCATTGTCATTCTCGGCATTGTATATGTGTACTGGACGCACTCGACACTTGTCATTGAAGTACACTTACTTCTTAATACAAAACATCCATTTGTCCCAAATCCTCAAATTGTCATTTGTCCTGCACCTCATCCTTGTGAACCATCTACGTTCTGCTCAATTCAACACTCGGTATCAGAGTGCAACGGCGCTAGAGGGGCAACCAACGCATTAACTACCTGGCAACAACCTCCCATTACAACAGTAAAGGGAATAAGCATACCCGACTATGAGCAGCAGTAACCGGTGAAGAATCCGGCGATGGAAGTTTAAGAGCACGTGAACAATGGCACTTTCCAAAAAACACAGGCAACAGTGGCAAATTTTACGGTGAATGTCGCAACACAGACGAACCCGACCACCAACCCGGCCACGAATTTCTCGGGCTCGGTGAATCCCTTACCACCGCCGCTGCCCGCGGAGACAACATCTGGCACGACAAGCCTGCATCAATGAAGACCTGTACCAGACGTTGTCAACACATAAGAGCCTGAACAGCCATCTACTCCAACAACTCAACGCGGCAATGGTGGAGCTTTTGAATGCTTGCGTGCGCAAATTAGTGCTTACCGAGAGAAATGTCCAACGTTCGAGCTGACCCCATATTCAGTCGGAACTTCCCAAGCTGTTCCATCATGTGAACTCCAAGGGATCGACGGTCAGGATGTTCCTGACAAGCTTGGAGGTGTACTTAAATGCTGCTAGGGTCAACAACAACAAAAAGAAAATTGACCTCGCGGCCTTGATTTTGAATGGAACGGCTTTGATTTGGTGGTCCAATCTGAAGATCATCCAACGGAAGCAGGAGAATGCAGGAGCTACATCAACGACTCATGCGACCACTCTCACATAGTCGACCGCAGGTGTGCTATCTTTTGAGCAGATAAATTTGACGTGGCACAACTCTCTCATGCCACCGGAACTTGGAGTGACTTCACACGCGCTACACTAATTCACTTTGAGAAACTGGAGACGTTTGACACACGTAATTGACTTCAACGTCTACATCAGCAGTCCAACATGGCAGAGTACAACTGACATTTCCACAAAATCATCACAGGCAGTGACCTCACTCCCAACTGTGTTTCTACCATAGGAACAGCCTCAAGTACAAAATCCGGTGAGCAATTTCCATCTTGGGCATCCAGGATAACCTTTCAGAAATGATCGCAGCAGCCGAACATATCAACAGCACCGACTACAACACTCAGATGTAGGAATCCAATGGCTCGCGGCCCAACAACCACAATCTTTATCATGACGGAGGGAAGTCATAGTGGACAAAAACCTCATCATTATATATCAATGTTCATTTACCACCCATGTCCTCACACACATCCCCATACACTGACCACATACAACTTTCAACCCCCACCCACCATCCTTCACCTCCACTTACGTTTGTAACCCGTTACAATATTACCTTGTATAAATTTTCTACCCATATCTCCTTCCACTCTTTGTCAGAAGAATAAAAGAAGCGGAAAGGGCAACGGCAGAAGCAAACAAAAGCAGAGCGAATCGGAAGGCATGGAAGAACGCTGACGAATGCGAGGAGCTGCGAGGATCCAAGGAGTTGGTCGGAGAGGACAAAGAGCACGTTGTGGAAACTGACATAGATAGCTTATATGGACAGGAGTGTGATGAGAGAATGTTGCAGTGGAAATGCTGAGATGATGTGTAGTGGAGAGGTAGTTGAGCGATGCAACAAGAGTGACAGAGCGAAGAGATACTGGTGTGAGAGACAGGATTAGGTGGCAAGAGAGGAATGGGTGATGGGCGAGCAAGGCGAAGACACGACTGCGAGACCATGGAACCAAAGCGAACAAGATGAATAGACTGTTTTAAGTTGAGCTTGGAGGGAATGAACATCCTTCGTATATACAATAGAACAGGACAAATGAGTATAGAAACAGCTTCTTTCCGCAAGACGGACGCGGGTGGCACATTTCACTTTATTAGGGGGTAACTTGCCTATTGACTACGTTCTCATAACCGACGAGCCGTTAGTCAAGATGGCATGGTCCAGGACCTAAATCGTATTGAGATCCTTCATCGGTGAATTTAATTTCTATCATCCCTCCATACACCAATAAGAGAAGAATAGAAATCATCTTATTCAGAGGAAGAAGAATTTTATGAGAGTGTGGATTCAAACTCTGGTGGAGATGGATCTGGGAGTGGTGGCAGGGCAGGAGAAGGAGGCAGTTCACTTGGTAGAAGTCCTCTTGGTATGTATGCTCTTCTCCTCTTGAGGGTTGGCACAGGGAGGTTCTCCAAGGACACAGCATTCCTCATTGCTTACCACAATGCCAGGGATGTCCAGTTCTCTGGAAGTGATAATGTTTTGTTCTGAACAGTGGTCTGAGGCGGATGCCTCGTACGAGGACACGTTGGGTGACACGTCACAAAATTTGGTACCACTCGATGAAGTTGTTTTTTTCTTCATCAATGAACTCCAGCAAGGGGATCTGTGAAATGAGTCTCTGAATTTTTGGGTCCATGGATGGAGCACAAAGGTCTGACCACGGTTTGTGTAGTGGAGCCCTCGTCCAAACATGTTTGAGAAAAGTGAAGAGGATGCTGAGTGTCGTATGGGCGTGGTGAAGTTCCTTTGTCCGAGGCTCACGTTGATAGAAGGGAGGTGGAGGATGAGCTATGAGCAGGAGGAAGTACAGATGGAAAACTGTATCTGGGCACAGGGGCGAGCCACGTGCACTGCTGCGAAGAATTCAGGTGCAAGTCACCGCGAGACTGGCGGTTCGACCGGGCGAATCCTTGCGTTGAGCAGAGGCTGATGATGAAGGAAAAGGGTTATGAAGGAGAATGAACTGGGTGCAGGGGCGAGACCACGAGCACTTTTTTAAAGGAGGGATAAAGCTGAGGCAAGGGGAAGGTGGAACCTAACGCGCTGTGAGAAATCTGCTGCCAGCGTGGGTGCACCCGCTGCAAAAAGGGCAGGTAGCTCGTGCAGATCCTTGTACCGATAACAGATGCTGATGATAGCGGATGAGAAGGCAGATGATACCTGATGAAATCAGGGCACAGGGGCAAACCGCGTGCGCTACAGAGAAGTATCGGTGTGGGTGTAGGTCGCTGCGAGATTGGCGTTTCGACCGGGCAGATCCTTTTACGAAGCAAAAGATGACAATGATAGCGAATGATGGCAATGGATAGCTGATTTGAGGATGAGTTGGACGTAGGGGTAAAACCACGTGCACTGCTGATGAGGAATCTGAAGAGGAGGAAGCTGCCAAAGAAAACGATGATGCAAAGAGGAAGTAAAGAACGCTGATGACCCTGATGAAGTAGATGACAAGGATAAGGAAGAAGGTGATGATGATGCAAAAACATATGAGACTGAGGAGGTTGATGGATAGTGAAGGCTGGCAGAGGAGAAGGAGCTGCTGAAGAGGAAGGAAGAGAATGACAGGTAAAGTATAAGAGGACCCCTGTCCGCCCATGACCATCCATTAACCTTTCACCGACACAAACACAACCTTTGGCGTCACATTAACTGGTGTCCTCGCCCATTCCTAACTGGCTGTGACCGTTGCCTCTGCCGGGACCTCTTTGGACTCCATGGTGAGCACAGTACAAGAAGCAGCAGTGGACCTTAGCCAAGTGGGCTCAGGTTTTTCTCAGGATGTTGCTCGTAGGTTGCTGGCAGTTTCTGTAGGCCGACTGGAACTGTTGGCCTCCTTGACTGTGACCCTCTGTTGCTCCCAAGGAAGAGGACAAGACTTAGTACAGCCAGCATGATGTCTGGCCTTGTGGGTATGGTGGGCTGCTGGCCACCGGTGCTGTAAGAGGGGGGAAGAAGTTTCATTAGTAAGGCTGTTTGCCTCTGGCAACGTGATGTTAAAATTCTATAGACCAGAAACTCAACGACTGAAGGTACTCCGGCAGGGGATGGAGATGCTTCTGGGGGTTCTTGGGTATTTCTTGCTTTTACTCTCACGTAAACACAAGAGGGGTCAATTCTTGTTGTTTTCTCTAACTCTTACACTTCCGTGCACGGTTCCCAAGGATTTCACGATGTTGCTTGTCGATTGTGGATCAGGGCACAGTGGACTAGTGAAATAATCTTTCAGGAGCCAGGAAGGGTGCGTTTGATTGTGCTCTCTTGCACTGTTATCTATGTGCATTAGTCTCAAGATGGGTGTTAGGCATAAGTATTTGTCCTACACGGTTATGAGAGCCATTTCAGGACCAACCATTTGTAGAGCATGACATCGATATCTGTGCATTTTTCTGCTTTGTGTGTGGATTCACATCCTCAGATTTTAGCATGTCCAATGTTGTTGAAGGGTTATCCCACTACTCAGAATATTCAGGTAGGGTGAGACATGTCACCCATGTGATACATGTTGGCAACGTGCTCTGCGTCTGGAGGTGTGGGAAAGTGTGGGGCGGAACACCTTTGTGCATCGGAACCTCTCCCACGTGCAACAGAGAAACAACAAGGAGGATGCAGGAGGCAGCACTGCTAGACAAACATCAGAGAACATGTCGTCATCTCCAATGCAGATTTTGATGGTTTTGATGATCCAAGCAGACCCAGTCCCTTGCATACGGAAGTAGCGTGGAAGAAGCAAGCAGGTTAGCAACTGCGTCATAGCTCCGAATGCACAGCCTCTGAAATCCTTTGAGCGCAGTCGCAGTTGCTGCATTGGGTTTGTAATAGCCTCGGGCAGCTGCAAAAGTTTGACCTCAACATCATAATCGTTTCCCAGAGAGGTTTGCGGAAACGATAGGACAAAAGCCACTTGTTAACTAGCTCACTGCTTCATATTGAGACATGCCACGGAATTCCAAAACATCTCCCGTTTGTTTTGCTTTAAGGAAGGACAAGGCCCACATGTCAACGAGCTCACCAAGTTCTTACATCTCACTGTGCCGCATACATTTGGACCTGTGCCTTCAATTTTCTGAACATTTACCTATAGGTACATATGCATTTGCCAATTTCAGGGCAACCACAGCAATGCCTTTGTATTATGGAACTTCCAACTAGTCTTCAAGTGGCTAGATCCAGGAAGCAGGGAGGAAGGGCTGGTTGGGGGGGGTGGGGGGGGGGGAGGAGGGGTGGTGTGGGGTGACTAAGATGGAAATGACCAGAAACAGAAAATCTCCTGAAACACCTCATATGTCCATCCATAGAAGGTCCTACCCACACCACTAATCGGGCTGGCAGCTTTTCACAGGATGGGGTGCTCTCTCGCATCGTCGTCAGATTGAGTCCGCCACAACCGCTAGCCGGCCCAGCCATGACGACACACCACTCACTCGTCCAAGCAAACAAGACCACCCACCGGAGCTCCCCAAGCACCAGCGCAGCACCACCCAACACCACCAGTGTGCAGAGGACCACCCACCGGAGCGGCCCTGGGGGTGATCAGGCGTCTTGAGAGCTCCGGCGACTTCCATCTTTAAGCTTCTACCGGCGGCGGTGACAGCGGCTGCAGTTGGCCTCGTCCATCCAAGAGGCCACGACTGCGCCAATGCACGGCCCAATCAGAAGCCCATAATGACCGAAAAGCAACAGTCCCCAGAACAGTCCCCCGGCTATCATTCCTGTGTACTTCTTGAAGGCACTCTCTCCTTTGTTGTTCCTGCAGCTGCCATGGCAACAGTGACAACAGTGGCAGCGGCTGTCTTCTGTGAACCAGCCCATGGCAGGCGCACCCGAGCGAGGTGGGGGGGGGGG
>SZWC01000921.1:110307-140161 GCA_023375785.1 Penium margaritaceum
CTCCCCCTCATGTGAAGCTTGTCGGATAGGAGCCACGCGCCATCGGCATGGCGGCTCGATGATGAGCCAACAAGCGGCGAGTGTTGTTTGTTTTCATGTCAAACGCCGCTTGAGATGTGTGACGTAGACAGACATCCCACCCTGGCAGACGCGTCTCTTGACGCTCATTGATTGTTTGTTCCCAAAAAATTGCTTTGAACCCAGTAGTTGGTATGGTTTGAAAGGGGAATTCCGGGCAGAATTTGCGCACCAGCATTTGATGAACGCTTGCCTGCGTGCGTTGCCGCTTGGTGGGGCCGTGCCCCTGTTCCTCTTTCCACCCTTGGCGTCCGTACTCGAGTAAGTCCCCGCTACAGCGGCGCGGCTCTGGCCCGTTGCTGTGCCGCAGAGATGACACAGCCACGGCCGCTCGGACGTTGCGGACGCCCATACCACCTACGTTCGGTGCGTTTCTCTGGGCATCTGCTATGTCAGCAGCATGATTCCACACCGTGCGATTGCGGTTGCCGGGTCCGTTGCGATGTTCATTTGAAAAAACAGCCTGTCGTCTTGAAAGGCAAAACCCTCCCACCTAGTACGGCGACATTCTGCTTCATGACGGAATCTGGTCATGCAGCCGTGTTTGCGATTTTCCCTCAAACCGAAAAGGCAGCAGCCGCGTCATCATGCAGATGCTTTGTGGAAGCTGTAGGTCGGCGACTTGCCTCAACAGCCAGGGACGTGGCGTGTGTTGAAATGACCGATCCCACAACAAACACGACTGCTTGACATGACAAATAGTGTGTTTTCCATACATCACGTGATGGGGCTCCCGCCGAGTTCCACCTGAATAAAATACAAATAAGTGGACATATCAAGGAAAAGAACAGGCCCAATTTTTCTATCCGTACATGTATTCACAGAATTTGTCTCCCGCTCCATGGAAGTTCCGGACGGGTCCCTCGCGTGATGGAGGCAGGGATGGCAAACCACGCTATTGAGTACAGCGTTACAAAAGTACCGTGTTACTCAAGTACCACGGTATTCGTACCGCCGTCCCATAGTTTCTTGGCGGATCAGTACCGATACTGGTACCTCTCCCGCATTACCAATGGTACTCGTCGAACACCGCGGTATTCCAGTCGTACCGCAATACATTCTATATCATAGATTGTAAAGCCTAGTAGTTTAGTGCGAAAATACTGCGGAAATCCCAGTCTGAATTTACTCTAGAAATCCACTTCGGAAGTGGAGGACAAGCGAAAAACAGTTATCAGCGGTACAATCTTACCTGGTTGGCCATTAGTCGGAAAGTATCGCGAGTTGATACTACGGTGTGGTACCGCGGCACAGAAGAGGGGTACCCCTTAAGGTGAGTAATGATACCGTACTGGTACTTCCAAAAAACTGTAGTATACCGCGGTATCGGTAGTACCGTTGCCATCCATGGATGGACTTCATCTCCAGCCCCATCGGCCTCAAGGCTCGATCGGTCATCGTAGCCAAAAGAATGCCTGAGACTTGCCTTATTGTTTCCAAATCAGAATAATGGAAGAAAGTAGAGGATCGCAAACGTAGGCTACTATTCAGGCCCATTATGCAATGGTGTGGGCCCACGACAAATTGGGAGGGAAGCCATCGCGACGGATGCCTGTACGGACGCTGTCCATCTATATCGTCCAATGTCACGTGATGCATCGAAACACACTCAATGACGTGACAACGGCTATTACGTGAGATGGGATTGAGTGTGTTATTTTTGGGTTACGAAAGGGAAGGTTGGCCCGTTGGGACTAAATCGAGGTGTCTCCAACCGTGAAGTCATCGAGTCAGTGCTATATCTGATGAACGTTAGCCACAACAAAAAAGAACGTGTGATGCACAATCATAATCGTGTAATCATGCAGAATATTTCCACAAATACTGAAAAATCGTTATGTACGACAAATATCATCCTGGGTCATCCATTTCGTCACATCAGGCACGTGCGATCTGACCTCATTATGAATTCGATGAAGCATGTCATTAATGTGCATTGGTTTCCGATTGGATATCCCTAGAACCTGGATTGACATTCAAAGAGCGAAATACTATCAGCGATTGGAACGTACATCGACTATTGATGTTGAATAAAACATCAATAGTCGATGTATTGCATGACATCAACAATCAATGTATTGTCTTACATCGATAATATTTTTATCTGTAGCTTCATGCAAAAGCATCCCTCTTGTATTAACCTGAATACATTGGTGGGAATATCAGCGTTCATTTGTTGATCGACATCATTGAAAAAATATTCCATTATATGAAAAGGACAAATCTTTTGTGCACCTTAGATTTAGAGGAGACTGCCACATGTAGTCAATTCGACCAAAGTTGTGAAAAGAAAGGTGTTGCGCATGTGATGTGGATATTGTTTATAATTATGCGTATGAGGTACTCCATGACGTCCTGTTCATGTTCTGAGGTATATAGATGATTTTAGCCATTCCTGCAACAGGTCGATAGTGCATACTTATCCAAATTTGACCGTGTTTTGAGGGTCCCGCACAAAAACTACTCTATTTGCGATCCACGTGTGGTACATTAGCATTAGAAGTTGTTCACAAATATGATTGACAAATCATTCCTTAGAAAGTACTTTACTTGACGGATAGAGCAATCTAACTATGCAAACTGTTGTAAAGTACAAGAATGTCAATTGATCATATGTGAAAGAACAACTTTGAAAATAATAAGCAAAAATAAGAGCTCCACACCCACACACACATGCCTACACATGTCTATATTCCCTAATGAACCTTTTTCTAAGATGGGACACGGGTCTTGCTCAACGGTCTGAGGTGACTACGGGACAACAATGTCTCATTCGATCTGCCGAGAGCAACTGGACTCTTGATGAATGAATGATGATGAGTGTTCACGAAGGGTCAACTCAGTATGTTCGAGCGGAATTCGACAGTCGTCAATAGTTGGGGGGCATGGTATGTGATCACCGTGTTGGAAAGAAGCAAGAACCAGGCTCACTCCTTTCATCCCTCGGAAAAATCAAAGTATCACAATAAAGGTTCAGGCCCCATTGGAACCAACTTGACCAAACGGCTCTTCGGTCATCCGACCGTTTAATCAACAGTCAAGTCATCCCCTAATAAAGTGACAACTGTTACCCACGCCCGGCTAGCGGAAAGAAGCCGTTGCCTCTCATGATTTGTCCTCTTCTGCTGTATACATTGAGGATGTTCATTCTCTCGTAGTTTAACCAAAACAATTCTTTGCATCCTGTTCCCTTTGGTTCCACGGCCTCGCTACCGTGTCCTCGCTCTGCTTGCCTCTTACTCTCATCGCCTTTGCCAACCATCCTCTACTCCCAGCCCTTCGCTTTGTCACCTTTGATCCTTCGCTCAGCATCAGCACATCTCTCGCCTCGCTCTCGCACTCTCTCATTGCCTCCTGTCTACCTCGGAGTCCCGAATCTACACCTCTCAAGGCCCTGCAACTAAATCCACTGATCAGCAATTGCCTCTCTACCTTCGTCACTCCGGTGAAAACCTTCTGCCCTCCTCGTTGATTCTTCCTGCTTCTGCTCCTGCTACTCTTGCTCATTGACTTTTCTTGACATGGCATCAGAGCCAGAGGCAACATCACCTGGTGCTCCGTGACCCTGTCATCGCTTCTTTGCCCTAATTGCTTCACTCCTCTGTTGAAGAGTCCTCTGCCGCCGTCACGGCCATCTCGCATCGCTCCACTTCATCAGCAAGTGACGTCAGTAGCACTACCTCGATTGCTCCTCGGACATAAATGACACCTTGTCATCTCGGTCAAGCTCTGCGCCCAGATCTGCGCCCGTGGCCAAGCAGGTGACGCAACGTTAGCACCAACTGAGAAGAGCTCCCAAGCCGTCGCTTCTCACCATCTTCTTGGAAGCTGCCCGCCGCCTGCCGCCCATCCTCCTTTGTTCCTCAGCTGTCGTCGACGCTTTCTCCTTCCTCATCTACCTCATCTGTCTCATCAGCTCCATCTGCTCTATCCACATCCACCTTGTCACAGCCATCGCCTTGAGCCACGTCTTTGCATCGCCTTCTTGCGTCGTGAGCGACAGCATCATGTGATCCGTCGTCCTGATATCGGACACCACCGGTCTTCCTACACACGCTTCGAGCCAAATGGGGAACAATCCGTCACTCTCCTGACATCAGCGGACCAGCGTCCCTACTCACCTCACGACTTGTTCTGTTGCAGCCAACTTTGTCTCGTAGTCAAGACAGCGGACACCACCAGTCTTCCTGCTCACGCTTCGAGCCAAGTAGGGAACAAGCCGTCACTCTCCTGACAGCAGAGCAATAGGTTGTCTCACTCGTGCCCATTGCCGTTTCCCTCATCCGCCTACATAGCCTACTACTGCCACTCCATCAGTCTCACCGTGACATTATCACCCTCCTTAGTTTCCTCTCCTTCAGCCTTCGCACTTCCTACTCATTGACCAATCAGCATCCGCTGTCTCCTCCAGCCTTCTTCAGTGTTTGGCTCATCTGGGCTCCCTCCGCCTCCACCACATCACCTCTCATCAGCTTCCGCTTCATCATCAGCAGCATTGCTTTATAGCGCACGTGGTTCTTCCCCTGCGCCTATTCAGCAATCAGATGCTCCTCTGCCATCATCCGTTCCTCTGCTCGTTGCATCGCCTTCCGCTCGGTACAAGGATCCGCCCGGTCGCATCACCTATTCCGTGACGACCTACGCCCGCACCGAAACTTTTGCAGCATACGCAATTTGCCCCTGTGCCCACTCCTATATCATTCGTGTCTACTTCCTCGTCAGTAATCATCAGTATCTACAGCTAGCATAAGGATATTCTGGAGTTAGCTGCACGCTTTGCAGCAGCCTGCACCCATGCCAGTAGTAGATTTCTCGTGGCGCGTTGGCATCCGCATTCCCCTTGCCGTATTTTATTCTCCTATTTTGCAATGCACGTGGTTTTTTCCCTCCACCCACACCGCCATCAGCCACTTCTCCGCCATCATCTGCCTTTTTATCGTCTGCTCGGCACACGGATCCGCCCGGTCGCATCGCCTGTCTCGCGACGACCTGCGTCCACGCCGATTCTTTAGTAGCGCAAGTGGTTTCATCCATGCACCCATCCCTCCATCATCTGATGATCCGTCCAGCATCTTTCTTCGCCTGACTTCTGGATCCGCCCAGTCGCATCACATGGTACACAACAACCTGCTTTTACACCGAGAACCCTCTATAAGCTCACGCGGCTCGCCCATGTGCCCACTCCCCCATCTGCCTCCACTCAGACTCCTGAATCGTCCTCCGCTCGGCTTTGTATCATCTGCCAACTGAAATACACACTTTATGGTAAACCTACGACTACGTTGACAACCTCACCGCGCGTGATCAATACCGATCTCTGTTCACCATCCCATACAAATCAAACTTGGTGTGCAAGGAATCAGGAGAAACACTCTCAACCTTCAGATTCTCAGCCATCAAGACAATGCTTAAACCACCAGAGCCCCCAAATCAACCTGCATGGTGGCCCGATGTGGGTCTTGCTCAACGCCTTCCACTCCTCTACTTCAATGATGATGACACCTCCAACTTTGGAGTCTGGCACGACGCCCTGGGCTCAACTACTGCCAGCATCATTCTGCGAGGTTTCTCTTGCCTTGCCCTCATGGGCGATGAACGAGAATACCCACGACAAGACAGTCCTTTCGTTCATCGCCTAGATCAAGCATACTAGTGTGACTACTTCTACGTCACGCACCAGGTTTGAGCTCTGCTCTACATCATCACTGAAAAAACCTTCCACTACATCATCCAATCGCAAAGATACTCCATTTTGAGAATCATTCACGACACTGGACTGCAATGTGTGAGGGGCAGGCCCAGTCCACTCAAAGATCCTGCAATACCGGCCACTCAGCCGATAGGATTGGTGCCATCCAAAATCCCAGCCTCTGCTCCCAGACCTCATCGACTCCCTAAGCCTCCTCCTCCGAGAAGAAGACCAGAGGTCCCTCCAGTTGTCTCCTCGGATGATGAGTATCCAAGCGACTAAAAGATCCGCACGAGTCTGGTTCAAGGGGAGTGTTGGAAATAAGCTAGAACCAGCCTCACTCCTTTCATCTCTCGGAAAAATCCGAGTCTCAGAATAAAGGTTCAGTCCCCATTGGAACCAACTTGACCAAACGTCTCTTCGGTCATCCGATCGTTTAACCGACAGTCAAGTCATCCCCTAATAAAGTGACAACTGTCACCCGCGTCCGGCTAGCGGACAGAAGTCATTGCCTCTCATGATTTGTCCTGCTTTGCTGTATATATCGTGGATGTTCATTCCCTCGTAGTTTAACCAAAACATGTCTTTGCATCCTGTTCCCTTTGGTTCTACGGCCTCGCTGCCGTGTTCTCGCTCTGCTCGCCTCTCACTCTCATCGCCTTCGCCAACCATCCTCTGCTCCCAGCCCTTTGCTTCGTCACCCTTGATACTTCGCTCAACATCAGCATATCTCTCGCCTCGCTCTCGCACTCTCTCACTGCCTCCTATCTACCTCGGAGTCCCGGTTCTACACCTCTCAAGGTCCTGCGACTAACTCCGCTGATCAGCACTTGCCTCTCTGCCTTTGTCACTTCGGTGACAATCTTCCGCACTCCTCGTTGCTTCTGCCTGCCTCTCCTCCTACTACTCTCGCTCATTGACTTTTCTTGACACAGCAACAATCAGCTACAGCCAGAAATCAGTCCAAAAGCCTTCTTCCTTCTGCCTCATCCTCTTATCTCATCCTGTGTCATCCGCCTTGTGCCCATTGGTTGGTGTACTCTTCTGTGGCACACACATCAAAATGCATTTGAGGGAAGATGTCCCAACTGTCACTCCTTGCCTCGAGGCTCGGCATGGCTCCGTTGCCATCAAAGGATCTTCGGCACTCCTCCCTACCTCCCACATTTGCCTCATGAGGTAACAATATCCATTTGCACATTCCAGATCGCACCTTCCGGATGTGAACCGTACCCCCTGCAATATTTCGGTCCTCGCCAATCACCGGTGGGATATCAGCCGACCCCTATTTATCGTATAACAACCCCAGGTGATCCCTTTCCCTCTCCTTCTAGTGGATGGACGAAAATCCTATAACACTACTGTACCCTTCATCCCTGAAACAAGCTAGACGTCCCCGTCCATCTGCCCCTTGCCCATTTTGTCTATCCGCATCGTCCGCCCTCTCCGATGAATCATCCACCGTCATCCATACAGTGTCCCTTTCCTCCTTCCTGGGCGAGTTCTTCCTTCCTTGTACCTCCTTCTCCTGGCGATGGATACTCTTCTTTCGCCAATCTTGTCCTCTCTAGGGCATACAGATCCTTGTGCAACCCCTCCATTTGCACATGGCCATCACTTTGTGTCTTTGGGCTCTAGCGTGACGTTACCCTCCTTCTCTTATCCTCAGCCCCAGCCACGAGATGCTCCCGTAGTATGCACACCACTTCTCTCTGCTTCTTTTGTACCCTCATTCTTGCCTCATTCCTCTGCTCACAAGGGAGGCAAAGTGGTTCTACAGCCCCGTTTGAGTAATGTTGTAGCGGCATGTGCACTGAAGGTGTACCTACTTATTGCACATGATGCAAAACCATTTTTGGATGCAGACAGGGTATGCACAAGTTACATGGGGTGATGTCATTGAGTATGCGCACCGGTGACACTGATACAAGCTTATGCGTCCTCCTTTCCATAGCCTCCTTGTTTACATGAAATCTGCCGCACACGCAAATCTTCCACGAGGAAGACCAAGTCATGGACATCCGCGATGGAGTTGAGGTGAGTGAGGGGTGTTCTTTGGGCCAGAGGAGAGAGCCACAGTTGATCCTCATGGTGGAGGGGCAGAATAGGCATCTTTCTGGGTTTGCGTGGGGCTATTTGTGAGTGTGGGGAAGCCGGTATTTTGCCTAGTGGTAAACGCGCGGAATTGAGTGTTCAGTAACAATGGCTTCATATTTGGGGTTCCACGGAAGAGGCAAAACAAGGGCAGGGGGTGTGTCTGCGGATTAGGCATCTTGGGAGGGGCATTTGGGTGTCTTTGGGGTCCGCGAAAGGCCTCAAAACATGGTGCAAGGTTCAGCCGCGGATTTGGGTTATTTGGGATGCCATCGGAGCAAGTTTTGGGTGCACAGAGTGTGTGAGAAAGTGCCATGATGGTCAGGAGCGGAATGGGCATGTTTGGGAGGGTGTTCTGTGGCTAAGGCGAGGAGGAAGTGCTGCAGAATGGTGCTGGGTGCCTAACCCGCGGAATTGCCTTGTCAGTAACAACAGAGGGACGAGTTACAATGCCGCGGAAGAGGCGGAAAGTTGCCATGATGTTGACCCGCGGATTTGCCACATTTCTCATGGTGTTGGAGCAACTTGTGTGGATAAAAGGGGTGCGGAAAGAGGCCTCCATGTGTATCTGCGGATTTGGTGTTTAGAGGAGAGGCGTGTGAGGGCGGAACAAGAGGCGCGAGTAGTGCGGACAAAGGAAGGGGTCACACAAGGTGCGGAAGTGTTATACAAGACGCGGGAAGACAACCGGACCAAGAATGGCGGGAACCACAAGGCGCGAAGACCAAGAAGTGGCGGGAGGCGGCGCGACAAGCAAGAAGGAAGAAATGGTGGCACTTGCTTCGCGGATAGGAATAAAGTAGTGGTGGTAATGGGTGTGAATACAAAGGGGCCGCGACGCGGCGGGGAAGGGTGTAGTTGACTATATAATGAGCTTAGTTGCATTAGTGTGGTGTGGGATTCGGGCTTGCAGACTTGTGTTCAGTTGACATGAGTTGAGTCAATCAAGCTCATTACCTCACAACCTTGCCTCACTCTCTCCCTTCCCTCAGCACTTTGTCATAATGGAATCCGCGAGTGAATCTATGGACTCCGAAGATGACAAGAGATGTTCCACGGAATCACTCACAAGACTGACATGACACAAGTGAAGACCGCGGAAGAGTGTCCAAGTGATTGCGGAAGTGGATGGGTGGCCCTTGGACAACTCTCGAGGGAGCGAAAGGAAGCGTATCGGGCCTCCGTCGCGGGTTTTCTGTATCTGTGTCCTGGTTCCACGGATTTTCCATGTTCTATGCTTTAGCAGAGTAGTGGAATCCGCAATAAGGGTGTTGCCGAAGTGACTAATGGGTAGGACTGCGGAATGGGCTTGTTTTAGGGATGTAGAGGGTGCCAAATCCACGGAAGAGGGGCTGCAAAAGTGGGCCATGTGTGTGCCCGCGGAATTGCCATGTCGGGGACACTAGGGGGAAGCCAAATCCGCGGAATAGGGGTGTTCCGGGAGGGGGTGATGGAGTTCCGCGGAATTGCCATGTCAGAGGGGTGATGTGAAGGGAGGAAATACCACTTGTGAGTGCTCAATTGTGCTAATGTCTCGTGGTGGATGTGGGATGAAGTTTCATGGTGTGCAGAAGGAGGAGATGTGCGGAGGACAACATGGAAGGCGCGGAAGTGGAGTGCCATCGCGGAACAATGACGAGCGCGGCAAAAAATGGGGCAACACTCCTCTCTCCGACCTTCTTCACAGACACTCATTTTGCATAAGGAAACCACACGTCTTGCACCAGGAAGTCACTCATTGGAGGGTTTCCAGGCAGCTGGGAAAATCCCTTTTTATAATGCCTGTGCATGGCCGTATCCAGTAGCTGGTGCAGATCTCTTGTCCCTTTGCATTGATTTTGATACATGCACCATGTGCTGCCCACTTGCAATAGCCATACTTTGCAATGGGGAACGTGAGCTCCTTCTTGCAGCCACAGCACAAGAGTCCAGCCAAAATGCCATGCTCATGCCTAATCAGCACACGGACCTCTGGGGAAATCCCCTGTTCCTGCTTCAAGCACAGATCACACAACCACCCCTTGTTCTTCTCTGTGGCACCGCATTCTATATGCATGTGCTGTTTGAAACGGGCACACTGTCGGGAAAACTGCAGCACACTCTTTTCACAGCATGGGCAGCTCACCCAACCTGGCATATTCTCTCCAATCTTGTCGCCACACACACCTCTCCTTCTAGAGTCCTTTGTTGTACCACCTCTTCCGGCGGCACCACTCTCCACGCGTCCGGTGCATCCGGCTCCTTCCCCCGCGGCATCCACCCTTGACCCACTTGATCCCTTTGGCGATGCTTCCTATGCCGCTTCCCGTTCCACTGAGGAGCAATGCGCACCCCTCACTGGTCCCCTTTCAGTCCACTGGTCAACGTTGATGCTTTGTGGCCGGTCCGTACCTCTGAGGGAACATTGGCTATAGTGATGGACTACTGTGATGTGCCAGACTGTGCTGGCGGTGCCGTTCGCCCACGATCTCCGGCATTCCATCCTGGGTGCGCTTTGCTCAAGGTACCTCGTGAATCGCTACGTCACGGGGGTTGCTTCTGCACCGATGGTGGTGGAGTGCTAGGTAGTACTGCTGGTTCTTGGACCACTGGGTCGGACACCCTTGTCTGCTACGCTTCCCTCAGCTTACACGAATCCGATGTCATGCAAAATTCTCGTGAAACCATCATCATCACTGTCTCCCTCACCAGAGGGATGTCGTTGTGCCCCATGGCAGGCATGGCCAGCATGACTCTTCTAGCCGCCTCCCCTACATCCTCTGGCAACGCGACTGCGTTACGATAGAGCTGCTCTACCAGGTGCCCCATTGCATATGACTGTGTGGGTATGACATCATTCTCCATGGCTTGTTCGTCCTTTATCTTATCCAGCTGCTACTGCTCCAGCCAAGCATCGAGCATTTGCAGCCGTCCTACGCAGTTTCTGCAATGGTGCCCCACTCCCGGGAGAATCTCTCCGCATGTCCGATGGAGTGGCTCCTTGCAGCTCTGGCACCACTCACAAGCCCTGCTGTCACCGCAATCCGTGCAATACAGCATCTAGTCTAGCCTTGATAGCTTGCTGCCTCCCTTTTCTCCTTCCTTCTCTTTCTTTCGTTTACCTTTTGAATGAGGCGCGCAAGCCGGTCACACATGAACCCCTTTCTGCTGCATCAATTTCTCTTCCTTGTATGTGTGGTGGAGAGCCACCTTACATGTGAAGCACCGCTTCTTCTGCACCCTGACTGGCCACAAGAACTTCCCACATGCCTCCACTTCCTCAACACCAGGAAATTCAGGCCCCGGGCTCTACCACTTCCTTCCTTTGCCCATGTTCCTCTCTTGGTTATCCTTTCCTTGCAGGCAGGGCTTGCAATATAGCCATATCTCCAGGATCTGGATGGCGCAGGCTCAGTGGAGGGGCCCCTTGCATTCCTGGCACCTGATACTCCCTAGGGGGTCGTGATCCTGTCGGCAGGTTGCACACCTTTCCACCGAACACTTGGTTCCTTTCCTCTTCTTTCTCTTATCCTCCCTATATGCCTGCTCCAGCATAACTGGTTCATACCCTTGCAGCCTATCACCTGCTGTTGCACCCTAACTTGTGGTTCCTAGCAGGCAGGATGCACCGGTTGCCTACATCTGAAGTATCGAATGGGAGTTATAGCATCAGTGAGTTTGTCTCAGTACCCACAGGGAACTTGCTCATATTCCATCAAGGGGGGAGGGATGATAATCTTCTCAGCCGCTTCCTTCCCTCTCTCCTCATCACTTTCTACTCCAGTCTCTCGCCTTAGGACATCAGCGCAGACATCGCACCTCCTCTGATCAAACCACTGCTGAAGCTCCCCATCATAGCATTCAAGGTGCATCTCCACCTCACAACCATAACGCAACACCTCCTATCCCTTTTTTATGTACTTCCCGCACCTTACACAGGGCCATGAAACCTCGTCCTCCTCTTCTTCATCCTCGTCCCGGTCTTCAGTCTCCATGCTCAACTCTAGTTTATCCGCCTGTTCTCCCCTTTCTTCCTACTCAGGTTCTTCCTCTATCTCTCACGATCGGGTTTTTTCACGCTCCCTTTGAGAGCTCATGGGCGATTGATCCCTGTCATCGTGTCTGAGTGGGTCATGCCACAAGGGTGGAGTGTCCAAGAGGGTGGGGCCTTGCTGCTGCAGTGGTGAGGCCAAGCTGGCCTGGGCGAGTGCTGCTACATCTATTACTCCTGGTGTGTCCTTTGATACAAATTCCAACTGATGGTCATGCCTCCTTGTACTGTGATGCTGCTTCTGCTGCTGGCTTGTGAATCCCTCTTGCCTCACCTGGTGAAACTGCAACAAGTAGTAATAACCCCAAGTTTTTCTCCCTCGCCGATGCTGCCACTGCAGGTAGCACAAGCGACATGCGTCCCGCGCTTGGTGCAGTTGCTGCTTGATACGACAGCGTCATATCCCGCTTGTCAATTGTTGCTGCTGGTGGCATAGGCGCCATGCGCTCCGTGGACAGTGCAGTTGCTATTGGAGGCAGCACCATTGTATCGCGCTACTCCGCTACTGAAATTGGTGGTGGAGGTGGCACGCACGCCGCGCCAGGTGCACCTGCTTCCGGAGACACCACTACCTCGTCCTGCTGCTCTGCTGCTGCTACTAGTGGCGTAGGCGCCCCACACGCCGCACCCAGTACAGCTGCTATTAAAGATAACACCGCCTTGACGCACTGCTCTGTTTCTGCAGCTGGTGGCGTAGACGCCCCATGCATCGTGCCCGGTGCAAATGCTACTGAAGACAGCACCGCCATATCCCGCTGCTCTACTGTTGCTACCGGTGGCATAGGCACCACATGCGCCGCGGTCGGTGCAGCTACTGCTGAAAGCAGCATCGCCATATCTCGCTACTCCGTTATGTTGCTAGTGGCGCAGGCACCATGCACGCTGCGCTCGGTGCAGCTACTACTAGAGGCACCATCGTCGTATTCCGCTCCCCTAGTGGTGTTAGTGTTGGCACAGGCACCACACACGTTGCGCTTGGTACAAGTGCTGCTCGAGGAAACACTACCATATCCCGCTGCTCCGGTGCTAATACTAGTGGCACAGGCGTCACGCATGCCGTGCTCGGTGTAGCTGCTACTGAAGAAAGTACCACCTTGTCTTGCTGCTTAATTGTTGCTGCTGGTGGCTTGGGCGTCCCGCGCGCTGCGCCCGGTGTAGCTGTTACTGAAGAGAGCACTGTCTTGTCCTACTATTTTCCTGTTGTTTCTGGTGGCATATGCACCACATGTCACACCCACTGCAACTACTCTTGAAGAAAACACCACCTTCTCCTGCTAATTTGCTGCTGCTGTCAGTGGTTTAGGCGCCATGCGCGCCGGGCCCGGTGGAGCTGCTGCTGAAGACAACACCAAAGTATTCCGCTGCTCTGCTGTTTCTACTAGCAGCATATTACCTCGCACGTCACACCCGGAGTAGCTGTTGGTGGAGGCAACAACACTGTATCTGGATAATTTGTTGCTCCTGCTAGTGGCACAGGCGTCATGCGCAACGTGCCCAGTATTACTGCTGCCAGAGACACCAGCGTCTCATCCCGCTACTCCACTGCAGCTGCTGGCAGTGTAGGTGCACTACGTGCCGTGCCCGGTGCAGCTGCTGCTGAAGACAGCATAGCCTTGTCCTGCTACTCCACTGCTACGCCAGGTGGAGTAGGCACCCCACATGCCTTGCCTCGTGTAGCTGCTGCCCAAGACAGCACTACCGTATGCCAATGCTCCATTGTTGCTGCTGGTTGCATAGTCGTCACGCATGCCACGCATGGTGCAGTTGCAGCTAGGGACAGCACCGCCATATCCTGAATCTCCGCTGCTACTGGTAGTGGCACAGGTGCCACGCGCGCTGCGCTTGGTGTAGCTACTGCTAGAGGCGGCACCGTCGTATCCTGCGGCCCCACTGCTGCTGCAAGTGGCACAGGCACCATGAGCGCCATGCTAGGTACAACTACTACTGGAGGAATCATCGTTGTATCCCACTACTCCACTGCTATTGCTAGTGGTGCAAGCACCATGCCTGCCGTGCCTGGTGCAGCTGCAACTGAAGACAACACCACCTTGTCCTGTTGCTCAGGTACTGCTATGGGTGGCAGAGGTACCTCGAGCACCACGCCCGGTACAGCTGTTGCTGGAAAGAACTGCCTTGTCCTACTGTTTTCCTGCTGCTGCTGGTGGCGCAGGCGCCACGTGCACCGCACCCGGTATAGCTTCTGTTGAAGACAACACCCCCGTATCTTGTTACTCCGCAACGGCTGCTGGTTGCACATGTGCCACGCGCACCGCGCCAGGTGCAGCTGCTGTTGAAGAGACCAATGTCGTATCCCGCTACTCTGCTACTGCTGCTTGTGGCGCAGGCGCCACGCGTGCTGCGCCTGGTGTAGCTGTTGTTGAAGACAGCACGGGGGTTGTGTCCTGTCGAGGCCGTCGGGCAGGGAGTTTTTCTTTCCCTATTTTGAGGTATTTCCTGGTTGCATCCTCTGATCCCTGGTGGTCTTCCCTTGCCAGTTTAACCAATGTCCGTTCTTATATTGGTGCTGATGGTGACACCCTCTGTTGGAACTCTGTTATTGCTACCGCTGCCCTAATATCCGACAACACTCCTTCCTCACCGCACCATTAACACTATTATACCCTTTTTTGCTATCGGCCAAAGTGGGGTCTGACAACATGCGAGGATGAACTCTGTTGAAGCAATCTGGGTTTCCTTGCTATCCCCGTGGCTCCCTTATTTTCTCTTTCTATTCCACCCTATCCTCTGCCTTTCAAGATTTTGTACCTCCACCAACTATAAGTATTTGTTTTTTACTTTGTGTGTATGCGCCAAATCACTCCGTGCACTTAATTCACTCCAACTGTGCCGGTGAATGATCAGTCAAATCAACCATGGGCCTAACTTAGATATGCCTCGCCTACTCTTCGTATCCCTATGTGACAAGAGATTGAATCGCTCTAAAATTTAAGCTCGTTCCGATGAATCTTTGCAACACAACATTCACAAGGACATGCAATCTTCTCCAAAGCCGAGTGGCAGAGAGGAAACAACTTGACAAAAAACCAGATGAAGTACTTCATTGACATGCAATGCAAGCTTCAACAAGGAAACGAAGTCCACACATTGTTCCCTCTATGCATTCCCCAAGAGAACCATCAAACCAACGGTCTCTTCCGGAGTTGGGAGTTCCGTCGGTGCCTGTCTGCACAACCACATGGCGATTGGCCGCAAGCAGGGCCGACTCCACTGGAATCATGCAGTTAAACACCAAGGGTTGCCAGTAACCTGCCAAGAAGTGAGAGGCCGGGAAAGTGCGTGGCACTGTTCTGCATACAATGGCGCTCTTGCTTGTAGCGTAGATAGGCCCAAAATGCCTCTGAATGCTCTTTGGTGACCTCTGTGGCCCGCCACCTGATGTCCCGTGCAGCTTCTCTCGAGTTCTCCACAGGTCCGGGATCGTTGTCTTGGGGCACCCTCTGCAGCCAATGCTGTCAGAACCGTTCCTGGGTTCCTCCGGCAGGGTGATGGGAAGCCTGCATTACGCCAAGGACCGTCCAAACACCCAGCTTGTGTGGGACATTGCAACATCTTCAGATGGCATAGAAGGAGACAGGGGACTCCCTTGCCACGGCGCACCTCCACGGTGCCTCATACCCCATTGAGAACACGTGACCCGGCCATGACGGCCCCGTGATGTGCTCTGCCAGCAGCGGCCTTCCCATGCAAGAGGGGACCTCCACACCCACACAAACATGCCTACACCTGTCTATCTTCTCCACTCTAACTTGTCATGAGATGGGACACGGATCCCGCTCAAAGATCTGAGGCGACTAAGGGGCAGCAATCTCTCAGTGGGTCTTCCAAGAGCCAATAGGCTCGCAATAAATGAGTGACGACATGTGCTCACAGAGAGTTGTAAATCAGTAAGTCAGAGCGACAGTCATCAGTCTTCAATCGTTGGGGGCCGGGACATGTGATCAGTGACAATCAGCTGCAGTCAGCAATTGGTGAGCAAGCCTTTTGTATCTCGCTCATCCTCTTATCTCATCCCGTGTCATCCGCCTTGCACCCGTCCATTGGTCTGCTATTCGGCGGCTTGCAAATAAAAACTACTTTGAGATAGGGCGTCTCGACTTCCACTCCTTACCTCGAGGTTCGGCACGTCTCTGTTTCCATCAAAGGAGCTTCGGCACTCCTCCCTACCTCCCAAATTTACCCATTGAAGTGACAGTATTAATTTGCAGTTTCCAGTTCACACCTTGCCATGTTCCGGATGTGAGCCATACCCCTCCCAATATTTTCTGTCCTTGCCAATCGCCCGTGGAATATCAGCTGACCCTTCTTACCCGTATAACGACACTGGGTGATCCCTTTCCCTCTCTGTCAAGTAGATGGATGAAACTCCATTAACACTATTATACCCTAAACCCGTGAAACAAGCTCGACGTCCCCGTCTATCTGCCCCTTTTCCATTTCTTCCATCCCCACTGTCCACCCTCTCTGGCTAATCATCTACCATCATCCATACCACATCCCCCTTTCTCCTCCCTGGCGGGTTCCTCCTTCTTTTTACCTCCTTATCCTAGCAACGGATACTCTTCTTCCGCCCATCTTGTCCTTTTTAGGGCGTACAACTCCTTGTGCAGCCCCTCATGCCGCACATGGCCCTCATTCTGTGCCTTGCGGCTCTGGCGCGGCATTTCCCTCCTTGTCTCCTCCTCAGCCCTAGCCTCAGGATGCTCCTGCAGCATGTGCGCCACTTCTTTTTGCTCCTTTTCTACCCTCATTCTTGCCCCATCATTTTTCTCACAAGGGAGGCAGAGTTGCCCCGTTTTAGGGTTGCTATAGTGGTGCGTACACTAAAGGTGTACCCTGTTGTTACAGCTGATGCAGAACCGTTTCCGGATGTGGACAGGGTATGCACAAGTTGCACAGGGTGATGCCATTGAGTCTGTGTACCGGTGACAGTGATATAGGTCTATGCGTCCTCCGTGTCGTAGCCTCCTCTCTTACACCTTCTTCACACACTCAGTGTGCGTGAGGAAACCACACTTCTTACACCAGGGGGTCACTCCTTGGAGGGTTTCCAGGCAGCTGGGGCAATCCTCTTTTGCAGTGCATGTGCGCCATTGTGTTCAGCAGCTGATGCCATTCTCTTGTCCCTCTGCATTGGTTTCTTATGCATGCACCATGTGATGTCTGCTTGCAATAGCCGCAGTTTGCAATGGGGAGTCCAAGTTCCTTCTCGCAGCCATAGCACACGAGTCCAGCCGAGATGCCTTGCTCACGCCCGATCAGTACACCCACCTCTAGAGGAATCCCCTGGTCCTGCTTCAGGCACGGGATACACAAGACCCCTTGTTCTTCTCTGTGGTACTGCATTCCAGATGCTTATGCCGTTTGCAGCAGGCACACTGCTGGGCTGCAGCACCCTCTTTTCACACCACGGGCAGCTCATCCCTCCTGGCGTATTCTCCCCAATTCGCTATCCACTCACACCCCTCCTCCTAGCATCCTTCGTTGAACCTCCTCTTCTGGGGGCACCAGTGTCCACCCATCCATCGCGTCCGGCTCCTTCCTTCACGGCATCCGCCCTTGACCCACTTGATCCCTTCGGCAATGCTTCTCGTGCCGTTTCCTGTGCCACCAAGAGGTGATGCGCACCCCTCACTGGTCTCCTTTTGCTCCATGAGTTGACATTGAAGCTTCTTTGGTCGGTCCGCACTTCCTATGGAACATTGGCCATAGGGATGGACTGGTGTGATGTTCCAGAGCGTGCTAGCAGTGCCGTCAGCCCACGATCCCCAGCATTCCACCCTAGGCGCATTGAGCTCAGGGTACCTAGTGTATCGTTATAGGGGGGGATATTTTACACTGATGGTGGTGAAGCGCTAGATAGCACTGCTCGTGCTTGGACCTATGGGTCGGAGACCCTTGTTTGCTGCGCTTCCCTCAACTCAGACCAATCGGGTGTCATGCGCAATGCTCGCGACATCATCGCCATCACTTTCTCCCTCACCTCATGCCTGTTGTTGTGCCCCAGGGCCTTCATGGCGAGCACAACCCATCTAGCTGCCTCCATTAATTCTCTGGAAACGCGACTGCATTGCAATAGAGCTGCTCCACCGGGTGCCTCATTGCATATGACTGTGTGGGTGTGACATTGTTCCCCACCGCTTGTTCATCCTTCATCTTATCCCACTGCTGCTGCTCCAGCCTCAAGCACCCACACCCTCACCACACAGTTTCTGCAATGGTGCCCCATTCGCGGCAGAATCTTTCCGCATATCCGATGAAGTGGCTCCTTGTAGCTCTCACACCACTCACTGGCCTTGCCGCGACCGCAATCTGTGCAATGCAGAGTCTAATCTAGCCTTGATAGCTTGCAGCCTCCCTCTTTCTGTTCCTTCTCCTTCTGCCATTTGTCTTTTAGATGAGGCACGCAAGCCGGGCACACATGAACCCCTTTCTACTCCATCAATTGCTCTTTCCCGCAGATTTGTGGTAGAGAGCCATGTTGCTTATGAAGCACCGCTTGATCTGCGTTTTGACTGGCCGGGAGAACTTCCCACATGCCTCCACTTCCTCAACACCAGGAAATTCAGGTGCCGGGCTCTACCACTTCCTTCCTTCGCCCATTTTCCTCTCTTGGTTATCCCTTGCTTGCAGGCAGGGCTTGCAATGTAGCCCTATCTCTGGGATCTGGATGGCGCAGGCACGGTGGAGGGACCCCTTGCACTCCTGGCACCAGATAGTCTCCAGGGGGTTGTGCTCCCGTCGGCAGGTTGCGCACCTTTCCACCCAATGCTTGGGTCCTTTTCTCTTCTTTCTTTTATCCTCCATGTCTTCTCACTCATAACAGGTCCGCACCTCTTGCAGCCTATCACATGCCGTTGCGCCCGTACTTGTGGTTCCTGGAAGGCAGGATGCACCGATTGCCTGCATCTACAGCAGCAAATGGGAGTTGTAGCATTGGTGAGTTTTTCGCAGTACCCACAGGGCTCGTGCTCATCTTCCATCAAAGGAGGATGGATGATAATCTTCTTCGCTGCTTAATTCCCTCTCTCCTCCTCACTATGTACTCCAGTCTCTTGCCTTAGGACATCAGCACAGACATCATACATCCTGTAATCAAACTGCTCCCCATCACAACAGTTGAGGTGCATCTCCACCTCACAACCCTCACACAATACCTCCCCTCTCTTTTCAACGTCTTTCCCACACCTTGCACAGGGCCCTAAAACCTCCTCCTCCTCTTCCTTATCCTTGTACCGGTCTTTAGTCTCCATGCTTAACTCTGGTTCATCCGCCTATTCTCCCCCTTCTTCCTGATTATGTTCTTGATCCATCTCTCCCTGTCGGGTTCGTTCCTGCTCCCTTTTCCCCCGAGATCTTGTGGGCCACAGATGCCTGTCATCGGGTCAGAGTGGCTCATACCACAAGGGTGGAGCATCCAAGAGGCTGGGGCCTCGCTGCTGCTGTGGTGAGGCCAAGCTGGCCTGGACAAGTGCCGCTGTATCTATTACTCCTGTTGTGTCCTTTGATACAGCTTTAACTGATGATTGTGCCTCCTTGTACTTCAACTTTGCTTCTGCTAGTGGCTTGTGAATCCCTCTTGCCTGACCTGGTGAGACTGCACAAAGCAGTAACAACCCCAGGTTTTGCTCCCCCGCCATTTTTGCCGCTGCTGGTGGTGCAGGCAACATGCGCGCCGCACCTAGTGCAGCTGTTGCTTGAGACGGCAGCATCTTATCCCACTTCTCCGTTGCTGCTGCTTGTGGCATAGGCTCCACACACGCTGTGCCCGTCGAAGCTACTAATGAAGGCAGCACCGTTGTATCCCTAAACCCCGCTGCACCTGTTGATGGCACAGACACCACGCGCGTTGCGTCAGCTGCAGCTTCTGTTGGAGACAACACCGCCTTGTCCTGCTGCTCCACTGCTACTACTGGAGGCATAGGCACCCCACGCACTATGCATGGTGCAGCTGCTTTTGAAGACAACACCACCTTGTCCTACCGCTCCAATGCTGCTGTGGGTGGCGCAGGCGCCCCGCGTGCCGCGCCCGGTGCAGCTGCTGCTGAAGAAAACACCATCGTATCCCACTGATTCACATTTGCTTCTGGTGGCGTAGGCGCCACGCGCGCCGCGCTCGGTGTGGCTACTGCTGGAGGTAGCACCGCTACAATCCTGTACCTCTCCTGGTGCTGGTAGTGGCACAAGCGCCACGCACGCCGTGCCTGGTATAGCTGCTACTGAAGACAGAACCACCTTGTCCTGCTGCTTTGCTGCTACTGCTAGTAGCAGAGGCACCTCGCACACCGTGCCTGGTGTAGCTGCTGTTGAAGATATCACCGCTTTGTCCTACTGTTCTGCTGCTGCTGCTGGTGGCACAAGCGCCACGCACGTCGCGCCCGGTGCAGTTTCTACTGAAGACAGCACCTCCATATCCCGCTGCTCCATTGCTCCTGCTGGCGGCGCAGGCGCCACGCACGCCGTGCCCAGTGCAGCTGCTGCTGAAGACAGCACTGGGGTTGTGTCCAGTCAAGGCCGTTGGGCAGGGAGTTTTTCTTACCCCATTTGACGGTGTTTCCTAGTTGCACCCTCTGATCCCTGGTGGTCTTCCCTTGTCGGTTCAGCCAATGTCTGTTCTTGCCGTGGTGCAGGTGGAGTCGTGAGCAGGCACGTGTACGGAGATCTAAATGACGTCGTCTTTGGCGGGTGCCGGGTCCTGGGGTGGGTGTCATCCGGCAGCAATATCCTTCCAGCGTACAGGGAGTTTTTCCAGACGCTCGTGGAAGACGACATTGTTGGAAGATGTTTTTGCCTTTGAGCCACACGTAAATGACGTCCACTGTCCAGATATGGTAACACTTGTCGAGGAGAGTGGCTTCCCCGGGGCGCTGTTTGCTGATATCTTCACGATTAGGACACACACCATCGCCGTTCAGGAAGTCCTCACTCATCAGTCTGGTATTGGCCCGGTCTACCCCACGCTACGCTGCCACTGCTCCCCGCACCCAGGTGTCCTCCAAGCACTGTTGGATCCAGCCGCTCTGCCTTTTCATGAACTCGACCTCATCAGCGAGTTTCGCACCTGGCTCTCATGGGGGAACCGGTGCATCAGGCAGCAGAGGCCGGTTCACCACTGTCCAATGCTGTTGGCCATGGTACAACATCTAAGGAGAAAAGCTGGTGGAGGAGTGCTATGTGATGTTACATTCATATACAATGTCCTCCACATTCACGTGGAGGACAACGAGCCGTGGGCGTCCCACGGCTCGTTGTCTTCGGACAGCTTCTGCATGGTTTGGGTGATGGCCCCATGCATACACTCCACCTGGCCCAAGGCTTAAGGCCTGCGGGGCGCGCTGTTGTCAATCTCGATGCCAAAGTATGCAACCATGGTGGCAAAGGCACCGCTGAATTGGGAGCCGTTTCTGCACTGGACGACGCGACAGCCGCCACCTTGGTAAACCACCTCCTTGTTGAGAAAGGCAGCAGCGTGATCACCATCAGCTTTGGGCACCACCCCGGCCATGACCCATTTGGTGATGTGGTCGATCGCCTGGATCCAATAAAGGTTGTTCAGCTTTCTGACATGGATGGGTCCATGGAAGTCAATGACGATGCGTTCCATGCAAGCGCCCATCTTGGCGCACACAAAACGGGGTTGGTGGATGCGGTGATGAGGCAGGTGTAGGAGATAGGTACCATAGGTCACCACCACATTCCCCACTTGCTTGCGCAGGCCCACCCAGTAAATGTGGCAAAGGAGATTATCCTACACTGTTCCTGTGCGAGAATGCACCGTCTGGTGCTCATCGAGAATGAGCCATGCATAAAGCGATGGTGGAGGGCACCAGCGGTGCTTGAAGACCCCTTCTGCACCCGGACGCCGCCAGAGCTTGCCATCCAACCATTCATACTTGCCGGTGTGCCCTTTACGTCTGAACGTGTGTGGGCATCCAGATACACTGTCATGTATCCTAGTCCAGAGAGAACCCGAGCCCTTTCCCAGTCCGCCCATTCATAGGTTTTTGCTAGTGGCTCCTCACGCCAGAGTTCCATGTCACCCTGCAGCGTCCACCGCATCAGCCGGTGTCTCATTTGCTCAAATGTCTCTGGAGGAGGAGGAGGATGGCCTCCGGCAAATTCTGCATGGTGCTAGGTGTCCACAGCTGTAGGCAATCAGAACTCGCAATGGTGTGATGGGAGGATGTAGGAGAAGTAGCAGTGGCAGCGGGTACAGTCCTCGCCGCACTCACTGAACACTGGGTGTGTTTAAGTGTGTGCCGGGCTACGATGGAGGTGAGATCGGGATCGGTGTCTGAAGATGGTCGATGATCCATCAAGGCCGATCTGTCCGGTGAAAGATCCACTGGAACGATGGTTGGTGGCAGTAGAGGAAGAAAAGGGGGATGGGCGAAGAGGACCAAAGACCGGTCGTGCCACCAAGACCTCATCTCGGTGAGAAAGAGAGGTGGGAGGGGTTGACATGGAGGGGGCAGAAGGAGATGTTGGCGGGAGATCCTACGGGGACAGATCTTCCATTGAGAGGTTGGGACGGTGCATGGCACTCCTCCTGCGGACGATGGAGCTTCTGCTGGTAGCATAGACAGAGTTATGGTTAATCACACCAGATTCACACTTGATGACCAGTGTATCAAAAAGTGTATTTCTACATTCAAACATTTTTTACAAAACATACACGCAAATGCATGTGAGCAAAGCCCTGAGGCACATTCCTTGTATATGATAAAAACTATAATGGGTTCTATGTGATATTTAGTAACTTTTCTAACAGCCCATGTTCACTATTTTGTTCACTTCCCAATACACTTGTTGATACACTGTTTCACGGGTGAGGCAATTGGTCATATATGCATAGACAGGCCCGGAATGCCTCTGCTCGCTCTTCTGCGGCCTCCAAGGCTCATTGCCTGATATCCCATGCAGCTTCTCTCCAGTCCTCCACAGGTCAGGGCTCGTCGTCCTGGGACAGCCTCTGCAGCCAAGGCTGCCACAACTGCTCCAGGGATCCTCCGGCAGGGTGATGGGAAGCCTGTATTATCCCAAGGACCATCCAAACACCCAGCCTATGAGGGACATAACAACAGCTGCAGATGGCATAGAAGGAGATTGGGGATTCCCTTGCAATGGCGCGCCTCCGGGGATGCCTCATACCCCACTGTGAAGTAATGACCCGGCCATGACGGTTTTGTGACGTGCTCTGCCGGCAGCGGCCATGCGAGAGAAGAGCTCCACATCCACACACACACACACACACGCCTACACCTGTCCATCTTCCCTACTTTAACTTGTCGTGAGACGGGACACATGTCCTGCTCAACAGTCTGAGGTGACTGGGGGGCAGCAATCTCTCAGTCATTCTGCCAAGAGCCACTAGGCTCCCAATGAATCAGCGATGATGAGTGCTCACAAAGGATCGTCAGTCAGTGAGTCGGAGCAACAGTCCTCAGTAATCAACTGTTGGGGGCTGGGGTATGTGATCCTCTTATCTCATCCCATGTCGTCGGCCTTGCATCCCACGGTTGGTCTTCTCTTCCAGAGCTCGTACATCAAAACTCGATCGAGATAGGACGTTTTGACTGCCGCTCCTTGCCTTGAGGCTTGGCGTGGCTCTGTTGCCATCAAAGGAGCTTTGGCACTCCTCCCTACCTTCCAGATTTTCCTGGCGAGATAAAAATATCCATTTGCACTTCCCGGCTTGCACCTCGCCGCCTTCCGGATGTGAACCGCACACCTCGCAACATTCCGGTCCTCGACAATCACCGGTGGAATGTCAGCCGACCCCCTTTTACACGTATAATTCCCCAGGGTGATCCCTTTCCCTCTCCTTCTGGTGGATGGAAGAAACTCCATAATGAGGCATTGCGATCTGAGTGGGTCAAGGGAGGGAGGGAGCAGGATCAGAATTCTCCTAAAGACCATGCATGGAGATGAAGGCGTGCTGATAATGTGCCCAGGAGCTGGGGTCAAGGACATCTGGGTGGAAAAGGGGGGGCGGAGGACAGAGGCTGAAACCCAGCAAGGTGGGAAATTGTGGACATCATGGGGTCAAGGAAAACCTCCCTGTGAGCAAGGGCAGTGATGGGATCACAAAGGGAAAGAGCCCCGGCATGGGTAGCTCCTCCAGTTGGGAAAGTGCAGCCAGAAGCGCAGGCACCAGCGGAAGCAACGGAGCCACCAGCAGCAGCAACACCAACGGCAGGCTGATGAAACTGGGAACGACAACACCCGGGAGCACGGCCGCGCCACCGGGGAGGATAGCGCCACCGCACCGCCAGCGCCGACGGGAGCGATGCGGGCCCCAGCACCACAGGTCGGCAGAATACGGCCAGCGGGGGGAACAGGGATGGCCGGGATAGGAGGGAGCTTGCCAGTGGGACGGACAGCAAGGCATAAAAAATGGCGGTTGACAGAAGAAGGTGACGAGGGCAGGGAGGACGGGGACCTGGGGAGAGGTTTGGAGGTGACAGAGACCGCAGCAGCAGCATGAGGGGAGAGTGTGGTGGAGTCATCGACAAGGTCCGAACAACCAGAGGCGGGAGGACTACGGATGTGGGAGAAGGCATCTACGGCAGTCGCCACCTCACAGGCCGCCTTGAGCCACACCTGCCAAGGCACCATGAGGCCAATATCAGCTATAACGCTACTCGAAACTGTGGGCGGGCCGAGAACAGCAAGGAACATGTGACCACAGGATGAACAGGCCACGAGGGGAAATGGGGAGGAAGCCATGGTGAGATGTGTGTCTGTTAGTGCATTGAGAGATAAGGGAGGCACGAGGGGGCAGAAACGATGGGGGACCAAGGCAGGACAGGCTGACCGGAAACCAGGGATCCACAAACAATGATCGATGAACAGCAAACAAAAGGTGGTGGAACATAACATGATAGCAGGCCTGGATGGACAAGTGAAGAGAGAAGAAGAAGTGGAGATTAAGGATTAGAGAGAAAGGCAAAGAAAGGATAACAACGTGGAGACGGGGAACAAGACAGAGGGAGGGAGAGATGAGGACGAGATGGGGGGACGAGAGGCGGAGAGAGCGGAAGGAGAGATGCACGGTAGGAAAGGGAAGAGAGAGTAACAGGGGGAGAGAGATGGGAGGGAGAAAGGGACAGGGTGTTTAGAGAGGGAGAGGATGCGGACAGGCAGAGGAAAAAACGAGAGAGAAAGAGGGGGAGAGAGAGAGAGAGAGACAGAGAGAGAGAGAGAGAGAGAGAGAGAGAGAGAGAGAGAGAGCAAGGGAGAGAGAGAGGGAGGGAGAGATATAGAGAGAGGAGGGAGAGGGAGAGGGAGTGAGAGAAGAGGTGGGAGAGGTACAAGGGGGAAAGAGAGNNGGGTGTTTAGAGAGGGAGAGGATGCGGACAGGCAGAGGAAAAAACGAGAGAGAAAGAGGGGGAGAGAGAGAGAGAGAGACAGAGAGAGAGAGAGAGAGAGAGAGAGAGAGAGCAAGGGAGAGAGAGAGGGAGGGAGAGATATAGAGAGAGGAGGGAGAGGGAGAGGGAGTGAGAGAAGAGGTGGGAGAGGTACAAGGGGGAAAGAGAGAACAAATCAAAGATAGGAAGAGAGTGGGAGGGAGAGGGAAAGGAGCAGAAGGCAGGAGGAGAGAGAGTGAGAAAGGGGGGAAAGAGAAAAATAAAGACAGAGGTGGAGAAGAAGAAGGAACGAAGAGATAGAGGAGGTGGTGAGAGCCCATAGGGGAGGGGAACCAAAGAGCAAGAGGATGGGGGACAGAGGCGAAGAGTGAAGTGAGAAAAGAGATGGGAAGAAGAGAAATCAGAAAGAGGAGGGGAACAAGAGAAGGAGGGGGAAGGGAGAGGAGAGGAAATATGCAATGGAGGAGACTTTGATCAGGACATTGCCAGCGGGGAGATGCTGTCAGAATGAAGCCATGACAAGGGAAGGAGGAATATCAAAATGTTCCAATAACGGTTCAGGTCCAGCCACTGAACAGCCTTGACCAACAGTCCTCCGGTCATACGACCGTTAAGGTCTCTTGGTCAAGTATTTCCCTAAAAAAGTGACACTTGTCACCCGCACCCGGCTAGCGGAAAGAAGCCGTTGATCTGCTGTTTTGTCCTGTCCTGCTTGTATATACCGAGGATATTCATTCCCTTGAGTTTTAATCCAGAACGGTTCTATCCATCCTGTTCGCCTTTGGTTCAGCGGCTTCGCCACCATGTCTTCGCTCTTCTTGCTCCTTCGCTCACTCTTCCTTCGCCATCCACTCTCAGCTCTCAGTCTTGCACCTCTTCACTCCATCACTCTCGTTCCTTCACTCAGCTCCTCTCATATCATTCCTCACAACACCAATCGCACCCGTCTCGCTCTACTATTCTCTCGATCTAACTACCTGAATACCTCATAGCTCTACCTCATCTCATTGCGCCTACCGAAGACTCCTCTCTGCTGCTTCCGTGACTAACTCCCTATACTGCTCTTTGCTTGCACCAGCATTTCCATGTCTGACAACCTATCCACTTCTGCTTGATTTGTCTGCCGCTTCCCCCGCTCACTCCATTCTTCTGACATGGTATCAGAGCGTCAGGTAACACTGCGTGGATCTTCCTGATCCCATTCTCGCTTCCTCCCTCTCCGCACCAATTGTAGCTATCTGCTTCATCAGCAGCTGATGTCAGCAGTACCAACTCAATTGCCTCTGAAACTTTAGTGATTTTGTGACTGTTGTGACCAAGCCATGCATTCATATCTATGCGAGTGGCAACATCCAATAACTTCCTGGAACCAGCAGCTGCCAGAAGCTCTCAAGTTATCTATCTGCCGCCAACGTCTCCGAAAATTTTTGCCGCCCACAACCATTGCTTCCTGTATCACCTTCTCCAGTCTGTCCTCTTCCAGCTGCCACCTCCATTGCTGCTCTCTGCATTAGCATCTTCCGTTGCCTCCTCATCTACTTTACATCATCGTCTTGAGCCGTCTTCTTGCACTGCTCTTCCTCGCCTTCCCAGCACAACATAACTCCGTCCGCTGTTAGGACATCGGACATCACCGGTCTTCCTGCTCGTTGGTCTCGAGCCAACCGGGGATACAAGCCGTCACTCTCCTGACATCAGCGAATGACTCTGGTCCTCTTTCTACTGCAGCCTTCCTCCTGATCTCAGGATATTGGACACCACCAGTCTTCTTTCCCGTCGGTCTCGGGCCAATTGGGGACACAAGTCGTCACTCTCTTGCAGAAGATATGTCTGCTGCATCTGCCGCACCATCGTCTTCTCCTCTTTTGCAACACCGCACATCTGCCTCATCAGTGTTCTTCTCCACATCTCCTCCTCTACATCTCCTCTCTCCTCCTCTCTCTGCTACAACCATTCATCATCCTCATCAATCTCCGTGTCATTTCTATCATACTCCTCTTCGTTGGTGCACCATATAAGCCTCATCAGCCTCAACATGTTATGCATCCTCCTGCCAGCTTTAGCTTCAGCTTCATCTTTGTAGATCTTCGTAATGCACCTGGTTTCGCCCCTGCGCCCACTCCATCAACATCAATCCGTCGCCTGCCATCATCAGCTTTCGTCATCCACTCGGCACAAAGATCCGCCCGGTCGAATTTCCAAGCTCATGACGACCTCTTTCCACGCCAATTTCTCTCTGCAACGCATGTGGTTTGCCCCTGTGCCCATTCTTCTTTCCGCATCCATCAGCACTCATCAGCATCTGCCACGAATACACAGACATGCACGTATTAGCCATCATTCTCGTGGCGGCCTGCAGCAGATTTCTCGCAGTGCGTTGGCGTTTGCCTTCCCCTTGCCGCATTTTTCTCCTCTACTCAGCAGCGCATGTGGCTTTGCCCCTGTGCCCATTCCATCAACTCATTCCACCGCCTGCAATCAGTTTCAGTCATCTGATCGGCACAAGGACCCACCCAGTCGCATCGCTCTTATCGCGACGACCTGCACCCATGCTGAAACTTCCTCAGGACACGTGGTTTGCCCCTGCGCCCATTTCCTGTCATCAGCCATCAACCTCCTCTTCATCATCCGTCATCATCAGCATCTCCTACATCTGCAGCTAGGACAAGGATCTGCACAAGCTAACAATTTGTGTCGTAGTAGCCTGTACCCACGCCGGCAACCGATTTCTCGCGGTACAACGGATCTCCTCTTCCCCGTCTTCCCCTTGCCGCATCTCTGTCCTACATCACAGCACGTGTGGTTTCGACTCTGCTTCACTTTCATCATCATCAGCTCATCAGCACAAGGACCTTCTCATTCAAACCGTCATTCTGCGATGCCCTGTGGCCGGACCAATTACCTCTATAGCATACAAGACATAGGCACCACTCACTCACCTCATTATCCTCATCATTCTCCTCCCAGTGCTCTACCATCACTAAGAACTGATCTCTCAGTGTGTCCTTAACACAAATATTCAACTGTGACCGGGCTTTCTTTGTGAGTGGGTAGTTGTAGCACCTTTCACCATTTTCACACCACACTCTCGCCTTCATGGAAGCCCGACGACTAACCATTGCCATCCTTAATAAAGTTGCCTCCCTTGATCACAATATTTTCTGGCTATGCATCAATGATGATGGGAGTCACAACTTTCCACAATGGCGTTGCCAGCTTTGACAAGATATCTGCAATGTGGATATTCATGGCTTCAACCTTCTCGATGTCCTTCGGAACATAGGAAGCAGAGATGCCTGCTGTTCGGCCCGAGCACGACGTGAATATGAAGAAGCCCAAACTCAACTGCGAGGCCTTCTCTATCTCACTGCCCATAATGAATTCCATCACATCATCGAAGTACATCAGCATCAACCTCTTCCCCCTGTGCGAGCAATCAGGGACAACTGCACCCAAAGAGGAGCACAGCCCCCCGAGCCACGTCAAGCTCTCCTTGATCCTCCTCCATACAGTTTGTTTGAGAAGGAATGATGCTTTCAGTTACAACCCTTCATCAGAGACCGAAGGACAGATGAGGAGGAAGAAGAGCTAAGGACAATAGAAGAACGGCCCCACACTCCTCAATCTCATAAATCCTCTAATGGAGTAGAATACTACAAGTGTTACTTTGATCACCGATTCCTTCCCCACACTACCAAGAAACACTGCATCTCTTGTCAAGCTTCAAAGGGGGTGTCAGAATGACGCCTTGACAAGAGAAGGAAGAATATCAAAATGTCTCAATAACAATTCAGGTATAGCCACCAAACCACCTTGACTAACGGTCCTCCGGTCATACGACCGTTTAGGTCTCTCGGTCAAGTCATCCTCTAATAAAGTGACACCTGTCACCCACGGCCGACTAGCGGAAAGAAGCGGTTGCTCTGTTGTTTTGTTCTGTCTTGCTTTTACATACTGAAGATGTTCATTCCCTCGAGTTTCAACTTAGAACAATTCTATCCATCCTCTTCGCCTTTGGATCAGCAGCTTCGCCACCGTGTCTTTGCTCTGCTCACTCCTTCGCTCACTCTTCCTTTGCCATCCACAAATAGCTCTCTGTCTTGCACTACTTCACTCCGCCACACTCGTTCCTTCACTCAGCTCCTCTCATCTCATTCCTTACAACACCAATTGCACCCATCTTGCTCGAGTATTCTTTTGATCTAACTACCTGTCTACCTCGCAGCTCTTCCTCGTCTCACTGCGCCTGCCAGAGACCCTTCTCCGCCACTTCCAAGACTAACTCCCTACACTGCTCTTTGCTCCCATCAGCATTTCCATGTCTGACAACCTATCCACTTCCTCCTGCTTCTAACTTCACTTCCTCTGCTCACTCCATTCTTCTGACTGATGATTAGGCCAGAGGAGCGGCAGCCAGGTGGAGAAGGCGGGAGCAGCACGAGGGAGGTCAGAGCAGTGAGATTCCGGTTGGAGGGTGGCCAGCATAGAACAGAGAGAGAGAGAGAGAGAGAGAGAGAGAGAGAGAGAGAGAGAGAGAGAGAGAGAGAGAGAGAGAGAGAGAGAGAGAGAGAGGGA
>SZWC01000921.1:160686-170686 GCA_023375785.1 Penium margaritaceum
GGGGGAGAGAGAGAGAGAGAGAGAGAGAGAGAGAGAGAAAGAGGCAGAGAGAAAATGAGAGGTAGATAGGGAGAGAGAAGCGGTAGAGAGAGGGGGCACTGGGACTAGGTGCAGGGACGAGACCATGTGCGCTGAAAGAAGTAGAGGAGCAGAGAAGTGGCAAGGGAAAGGCAAGAGCCAATACGCCATGAGAGATCTGGTGCCGGCATAGATGCAGGCCGCTGTGAGAGTGACAGCGAGCTCGTGCTCAAGCTCCTGTAGGTCCTTGTTCTGGCCGTAGATGCTGATGATGCTGATGATGGAAGAGGATGACTGACAATGAGATTTGGGTACAGGGGCAAGCTCTGTACGCTGAGGAGGGATTTAGCGTGGGTGCGGGTCACCATGAGATGGGCGGTTCAACTGGGTGGATCCTTGTGCCGAGCTGAAAAATGATGAAGGCAGATGATTGATGAGGACATAGGGTTGGGCACAGGGGCTAGCCACGTATACTTGGGAGTGATGATTGATGACGAGGAGGATGAAACGGATGGAGCTGATGAGGTTGATGAGGAATTCGGCAACTGATAATGAGGAGAAGTTGATGTAGATGAAGAAGGAGGACGTCAGATGCGGTAGAGGAAGAACTGATGAAGAGGTTGATACAGCAGATGTGGCAGAGAATAGTAGAAGGAGATGAGCTGAGGAAGCAGGGAGTTCCTCAGATGTCAGGAGAGTGACGGCTTGTTCCCCAGTTTGCTCAAGACCGACGAGCCGGAAGGCTGGTGGTGTCCGATGTCAGGACTCAGAGAGGAGCCCTTCAGGCAGATAGGAGGAGGAAGCTGAAGTGGTAGGAAGCTTCGGCAAAGATGGCGGCATAGTACGGCTAGAGAGCAGCCTTTAGCTGTCCGTGGTGGTGGAGCATTGAACGTTGTCACGGGCGTGTGATTGGATGCAGGGCTTGGTCACAATATTGAGAACCACTGAGGCTTTATGAAGCGGAAAAGATGATGGTGCTAGCGTCACCTGCGGCTGAAGTGGAGGATTTGCAGATGACAATGATGGCGGCAGCAGATGTCACAGAGGGCATTGATGGAAAAGGGTGGTGAGGAGAGCGGTAAATCAATGACTTGGTCAGGAGGAACCAGGCAATGTTTCCTGAGGCTCTGATACCATGTCAGAGAAATGCAGTGAGAGGAGTGGATGATGGTAGAAGAAGGTAGAAGAAACTTGTAGGAGAGTACGCGACAAAGATGACAGAAGTGAGCTGCCAGTGAAGCAAAGAGTTTGAAGAAATAAGGGTGATGGGGCTGCTGGGGTAGAGAAAGAGTGCTGGTGTAGACAAAGGTATGGTGAGAGAATGTAGGAGCTGAGAGGACGGTGTTGAGAAGATGTGAAGAGCTAAACAAAGTAGCAAGAGTGATGGAGCGAAGAGATATGAAGATAGAAGCGGTGATTGGGTGGCAAAAAAGAAACGAGCAAGAGGCAAGAAGAGTGAAAACACGGGGGCAGGACCGTGGAACCAAAGCCAAACAGGGTGGAGAGAAACATTCTGGGCTAACTCGACGGAGTGAACATCCTCATGACAAAAGTGCAATAAAACGGCTTCTTTCCTCCAGCTTCTCAGGGAGCAGCTCGTTTCTAGATCATCAGACGTGACCGAAAAACCGTTGGCAAGGTGGTTTGGTCAGATCCTGAACCTTATTAAGAGATCGAATCATCCGAGGGATTAAGTCAGTGTTGAATTCAATATTTTTACATACTTTATGCAGCCACCACCACCAGACCCGATATTGTATATGCTGTGAGCCTTCTCTCACAGTACAACAGCCCCCCAGGTCAGCTCCATTTTGATGCCTTGGTTTGATTACTGATATACATCGTGAACACTACCAATGTGGGATTCAGATTCACTGGTTCTCCAGATGGGCCACACTTGTGGGTTTCAGCGACACCGATTATGTTGTAGATACAGAGGGATCCTACAGCAAAGGTGGATACATCTTCAGGATTGGAGGAGGAGCAGTATCCTGGAGGAGAGCCAAGAAAAATCACATCACCATCAGCTCAAAAGAAGAAGAATGTGTTATCTTGGGTGATGCAGTAAAGGAGGCCACCTGGTGGCGCATTCCTTTCTATACGCTTGACATTCACATCTTGCAGGTACCTCTCATGTGTGACAATCAAAGTCCATGAAGTTCACAGATAACCCTGTACACCATCAGCGTAGGAAGCTAGTCATGTAGCACATCACTACGTGTGTGAGGCACTATGCATTGGGAGAATCTTTGTTCAAGAGCATCCACTCTCAAGACCAACAAGCAGATTAATTGACCAAGGAACTTACAGCACCACTGTTTTATTCTCATGCACAGGCTGCAGTCTTGAGATGGCTGTCAGACTAAATTACCAACGGCACAAGACAAGTATCACGTTCTTGGGTAAACAGAGAAAAGATTACAGAAATACCCCTTGTGGACCGGACAGCGCTCCAACAGAAAATCAAGAAAATCAGTCCAGTCAGCTCACCTCCGAGTCTATGGTCGATGACCAACAACGACACCGAGAGGCACGTCCAACCACTTTTGCGCACTCACCAAATGGCCGAACGGCTAGGTCCTCACGTAACGACAAACCTGCACTCTCTTACGACTGTTTCCATGATCCAGTACCACCGGAACCGGTGTACGTGAAGACCCCAGCCTCAACCACCCCCGTTGCAAGCCATGGCCGGACGCGCCCTGAAGAATGCGGTGTCACTTCGTGACTCCGCCTATCCAACAGATGCAGCTCCCTCGTAGCACCATCACATTAGACGTAGCATAGACCTAGCATAGTGGGGTTTCGTAGTGGTAGTCTTTGGTTCATGGAAATTTGACACCTGTATGTCCAAATTTCACGGAATGTTATTGCTTGTAGTAGTTGCCACCATTTAAAATTCTGGTGATGGTGTTGGAAAAGGAAGACTGTGGTAGCATGTTCTTGGCACATTATGAAGAAGCTTTGTTTCAGTTTGTGTAGGACGTTTTGGAGTTTTGGACATTGTTCAAAGGCATGACCGATGTCTTCACTGTGTAAGCCACACAGGGGGCAAATGTTTTCAAAAGGGTGGAAGAAGAAGCGTAGTCTGTAGCGTACTTGGATGCTGGGAATGAGGATTTTGGGAAGGGTGTCTTTGGGCTTTGCTGGGATGATTTTTGAGTAAAGGATGTCTTGTAGGGCCTTGTCATTGGGTTCCGGAACACCTTCCTGTGCCCACTTTTCCTGGTAGGTGACGGGTTTAATGATTTGTTCGATGAGTATGTGGTAGATTTCCATAAGTTTCGGGGGTTTTGGGAGGTCAATACGCTATGATGGGATAGAGACGTTATTACAGTGGCCGAGAAATTTGTTGTCCCTAGTGTGTACCGGTGTCCAAATGCTTAAATCATGGATTGGAGTGTCGGCAAAAGCAGTGGGTTCGATGTTAAGATCCGGTGTGACTGTGAAAGTGGACGCAATGTATCCGTCATCTGCAGGTTGAAGCTTGTAGATGAAAGCTGGCGGTTTGTTGGTGTACGATGTGAATTGTCTTTTTTCCTTTGGAGGATTATGTATATCCATTCTTGTGGGACTGCACGTTTGACCTTGTCGATTACGTTCCTTTCTTGTAGTGTTTTACCAGTGGGGAAAAGAGAGAGTTGTTGATGAAAAATATGTTTGAGTTGATACTCCCTTTCAAGGAGAAAATACTCCCTTTTGTCCATTCCAAAGGGTTTGCCGTTTGGTTTCAGAATGAAACGGTTAAAAGCAACATATTCTTGGAGCAATCCCTATCTTAACAAAGCTGGAGGTAGGATCTTTGGCTTTGACGTTAGAAATTGGGTTGATATCCCCGTCCATCTTGGGTTGCGGTGGCCCTTGAATCTGAGAATGTCTGGGTGGGAGAGAAAGAAGAGACCCTTTTTTAAGAAGCTTTGTGTAGTGCAAGCGACGTTCTTCTAGGTTTCTTGTGTAGCAGAGAGAAAGTTATAAGCTCTTAGCGCTTGTTGGGCTTGTACCAGAGTAGTAGGCCATAGTATCCCCAGTCCTCCTTTATTGGGGGGAGTGATGGCAACATTTTTGTTGATGAAGCGAATTTCGCCGTCATGTTTGGAGGCTGAGACCAGATTGAGAATTGAGGTTTGAATTTTTTTAAGTGTGTCTGTTGAAGGGGGGCAGAGGTCTGAGTGGTAGAGGAATTTAGGAATGAGGTAATTGTTTATGATTATGATTAGAGTTGAGAGGGTGAAGTGAAAGTTTCTCCATGCTATGGCGGATTTGTTGATATTCTTGGTTATTTTAGCCCACATGGACGAGTTTTGACTATCATGATCTAGATTGATACCCAGGACCCGTTGTGGCTATGTGGATGTTTGAAAGCAATCTGAGGAAGGGACTGCAACATGCGGGCCAGCGGGGAAGAGGATTGTTTTGCCTTTGTTTGCCTTCAGGCCAGTCAGATCCTTACAAAAGTATAGAATCTGTGTGGCTTTGTCCACATTTGCTTCATCTTTAACAAAAATTGTGGTGTCATCAGCGTATGCACCAAAGGTAGGACAGTAAGTTGAGGAGGGGATGGTTTTGTCGATCATGTTTGCGTAATATTGGTTCAGGGGTTCCATTGCAATAATGAAAAGTAAGGGGGCTATGGGACATCCCTGTCTTACGCCGGTTTCTGTGTTGATTTGCGGAGTGAGGTTCCCGTTGAGTAGAAAGCTTGTCCTTGTGTGATACAGAGTTGCCTGGATCCATTGGATGAAGATGGGGGGAAATCCCATGTGTTGCATGGTACGATAGAGGTGAGGGCGAAGAAGGGTATCGTATGCCTTTTCAAAGTCTGCAAGTATGAAGGTAAGATTTGTTTTGGTTCGAGTGGCCCAGTGTTGCATGTAAAGGATGCACGAAAGAGTGTCTTTGATGTTTCTGCCGGCCACAAAACCAGTTTGTTCCGGGCTAATGATGTACGGGAGAATGTCGTGTAGTCTGTTTGCTAGTACTTTAGCGAGGATTTTGTAGTCAGTGTTGAGGAGTGAGAAAGGTCTATAGTTACGAATGTCGGTTGGGTCACCCATTTTGAAGAGAAGACAGGTTACCGAGTCCGTGAACTCCACAAATTTATCTGGGTCATTGAGAAATGCTACGAAGGCTTTAAGGAGATTTGATTCGATGAGTTCTGGTGCCTCTTTGTACAATTCTGCGGGGATACCATCTGGTCCAGGGGCATTATTTGAAGCCATTTGTGAAATACTCTTACGAATTTCTTTCGTGGTTAGCGGGGCTTGTAATGCCTGTAGGAATTTTGGTGGGATTTGTTTCAATGGAGGCATGTTTGGCAGTGGGCTTGGGGAGCTTGGCTGTGAAAAAAGCTGGCGGTAGAAGGATGTGATGATGGAGGCTAGTTCATTAGGAGCAGTCGTGATATTTCCATCAGTGTGTTTTAGGGCAGTGATTGTGGCTCCCTTTTTTTGTGCCCGGATGTGACTGGAGAGGAATTTGGAGGCGTGTTCGAGGCCTTCCGTGTGATTAAGTTGAGCACCGGTGTGTTTGTGTTTAGTTTCCTCAAGAAAGTATTTTTTGAGAGATTGTTCGAGTTTGCAGAGTTCGGATTGGACGTTGTGGTCACGTGGATGGATGCATCTTTGTTTTTGGAGGGTACTGATTTTTTTATTTAGATCTAAGATTGTTTTTGTCCGGCGTTTGTGTTCTTCCACACTGTACTTTTTTAAAGCCTTCTTGACCATGAGTTTGTATGAAGACCAGACAGTGTGATTGATTTTTTTGAGCAGCAATTGGCCAAAGGGTCTTGATACAAGAGAGGTATTTAGTTTCCATAAGCGTTTTCCTGGTTTGTGGGAGCAGTGGAGGTTTATCTGTATCAAAGGTGCTGCAATGTGATCGAATAAGGTGTCTGGAGCTGCAGCATGGGAAGCTTCTTTGACTGTGTGGGATTGCGAGAGCTTTGTACAAATGAAGTCAATTCTTGAGGAGGATTTGTGAGGGGTAGAGTAGAATGTGAAGAAGGAGGAGAGAGGGTGAATAATCCTTAAACTGTCTAGCAGGTCATGAGTGTTCAAAAGTTTGTTGAGGAAGTGTGAGTCTTTGGATAACTCTTGAGGGTTTCTATCAATTTCCTCAGAAGTGGAGTTGAAATCCCCAAGTAGAAATTTGTTGGGTGATTTTGCAAGAAGCTGTCTAGGTCTTTCCAGAACTTTTTCCTCTGCTTTAGTAAGGCAGGTGCATATATAGAGGTTAGTGTCATAGGAGAACCGTGGACCTCGAAGTTACATTGTAGAATCTTCGTGTTATCTGTATTAGTTGACTGCACGTGGCTGATTTTGTCAGATTTACAGTATAGGAGGCAAACACCTCTGGTTTGGGTAGATTCTGACAAGGTATATTCCATATCCCATCCAATTTGTTTTTGTCGGGTAGTATACTTTTTTGTGGTGTCTAGATGTGTGTCGATTAGAGCACAGAGGGTGGGCTTGTGTAGGGATGGAAAACTTTTTAGGAATGGTATTTTTTAGGACTTTGTTATGCCGTTTATGTTTAGACAGCATTTGGAGATAGTGGACTCCGGGGTGGGGGAGGTAGAAGATCTTTTGGCTGCCTTTTGGCCTTCCAAAGTTGGCAATTCCACAGAGTTTCTTTTGAATCCTGCTAGATTGGACAAGGGAGGGGATTTTCCTTTTTTAGGGTTATTTCCCTGACCAATGTAGGGGGGTTGTTTTCTCTTGTGACTGGTGGTTGGTTGGTTTCCTGGGCATGTGATGGGTTGAGTGTCAGAAGTTGTAACTGCTTGAATGTGCGTTTGAGAGGTCACTTTTTATAGATTTGATGGATGGCAGGGGTGCATAGAAAAGCAGTTTTGAGGAGGACATCTGTGTCCTCATGGCTGGAGGCTTGCATAGGCCGTTTGTGCGTGACATTGAGTAGTACCGGGAGGGGGACCATTGCTGGTATGGAGTTCGGGGTTGCCTTGGTGATATTGGTGTCATTTTTGCGGTGTTGTCTGTTACAAGGTTTCACGGTTTTCGAAACGGGGTTATGTGGTGATATCGTTCAGTTGTGACATTTCAGAGAGTCCTTTGGTTGAGGGCTGTGTAGTTGAAATTGTGCAGGTATTACTTGCAGTTGGGGATGAGGAGCACAATGATGTACTGTGTTTGGGCAAGTCAGAGTGGTGTTTGTTGGATTAAAGATGCCATCTACATTCGATGATAGGAATTGGTCCTCTGCAGGTGTTACTTAAAGTTGAAAGAGAGGAGCGAAACAATTTGCATGGTTTGTGATGGTCAGGGTGGTGTGTGTTGGATTATAGATGTCGATTGTGCTTGACGATAGGAGGAGGAGAAGAGTTTTTAGACTGAAAAATTTTTGGGCCGTCGGGATAAGTGCTGTCAGATGTTGCTCGGGGTCCGTGTTTGGATAGTAATGTAGAAGTATGATTCTCCCCAGGTTGATTTCTGATAGGGCTCTTTTAATTTTTTGCTTTTCCCGAGACTGTTGGTGTGTGGCAAGAGGGGTCTCCGTGGTTACACTGAGGTGTTGATGGTGTTCTATTGTGGTGTGTATTTTCATCCTCGTGTGAATGGTTTGTGATGTAGGGCAATCCTTGTTTTGCGTGACCCGGAAGAAGGGCTTGTAGATATTCCTCTTGAGTCTTCTGGAGTTGGCAGGTTTCCTTTTATTTTTGATGGTAAAGAGCAAGGGAAAAGGGGAAGACAGGAAAGAGTGGGTCACACTTTTCGAATTCTTGAAGCAATGTTGAAAGTATTCCTCTTCAGAACCTGACGAGCTTTTTGATGATTGCGAAGACGTTTGTTTGAAGGGACCTAGTGTGTTACTGAATGTAGAGGGATTAAATCTTAGGAAGTGGTTTTTGTTTTGTATGTTCTCGGGTAGAGTGAAAGGTAGGAGCCAGAGAATTTACAAAGGGTCATGTACTGTTTTCTTTTTTTATTTCTTCATCTTTGCACGTGGAGTAGAAAGTGTAACGGAAGGATGTATAGGGAAAAGCACCGTTTTGAAAGGTGTTGTGTGTTTGGGTCGTGACAGCAAGTGTTGAGAAACCATGGGTGTTAACATTGTTGGTGGTTTGGTTAGCCTTGTGTCTGAAAGGTCAGTTACCTCTGAGAAGGTTGTCGCATATAGGAGTTTGGATGAGTTTTGTGAGGTTTTCCCGAATCTGTCCCGAGGTTGTGTGTCTAGTTTTTCAATGTCAAAGTAGTGGAAATAGTTTCCCAGCTGATCAGACTGGATATTTGTGGGAAGAATTCTGTTATAAACGTGCAAGTCAGTTATGATGGGCAGCTTAGTGCTGTGAGGACCGAGAGAAAGATGACAAAGTTGAGCTTCTCTACTTGTAGAAATTTGCGGCCTTTGTTAAGTTTTGCGACTTGTAATTCTGTTTTCCAGTCAAAAAGTGAAAGGGGGGATCTAGCTGATTGTGTTAGGATTTCAGTGGACAAAAGTAGTGAGTAAAGGGTACGAAGAAAGATCGTTGAACGTTCATAGACGTCCTTCCGATGAGGGTTAGTGTGCGGTGAAAGAGAGTTCTTCTTAGATTTCACCTGGTTTGTATGTGTGAATTGTAGGTAAGAGATAACAGAGGTGAGAGGGGGAATTGTGTCCCTTTGCATGCATCTTTGGTGGTCCTTTAGGGGGGTAGGGGCAGAGATTTGTAAGCGTGATTCAACACTGTGAAAACANTTCTTAGATTTCACCTGGTTTGTATGTGTGAATTGTAGGTAAGAGATAACAGAGGTGAGAGGGGGAATTGTGTCCCTTTGCATGCATCTGTGGTGGTCTTTTAGGGGGGTAGGGGCAGAGATTTCTAAGCGTGATTCAACCCTGTGAAAACAGTTCCCTGGGGAATTTTTCTGGGATTTCCAGATTAGTATTTCAGGGGATGAGACAAAGGGTATTTGGAACAAAGATAGCAAGTTCGCAATTTTTAGAAAGAGGGAAACTACTGCTGATGCAAAGGAGCTAGAAAAGGTAACTCGATGTGAGTAGTCCCCAGGTCTAGGCAGAGCATGAGCTGAGCTGTCTACGGTTAATAGAGTGCAAGCACGATCAGCATTAGGCATGAACAGAGCCGCACACACTACACAGACACACACAACTCACTCACTTCCCAATCACGTAAGCCCTGCACTCTTTTTTGCACATTTTCTTATGCACATCCACTTTGCATGCATTCACTTTGCACACATCCACTGTGCACACACACACTTTTCACGCACGTGCACGGAATTCTTATCCCATGGCTATAGGTCCTCACCACTCTGTGGTACCTATAGACCATTCCTAACCGGGCTCAGACCCTATATATCCTATTCGCTAACCATTCAAAAGAATGCAACCCGTCCCACTCTTGGGCTCAGACCCTCCTGTCCATCACATACACTTCTAACAACTAGACTTTCACACTTTTCTTCTAAGCAAGATTCTAACTTTCTGTCCGCCCGACAATTAGGAGCAGCCCCAGCCGGCATCTCAGAACAGGAATCGCGATCGCAACTTCATCGCGAGTCCACAAAGATCCTCGCCAGGACTTAGAGAGTGAGCGGACCTGACCTGGTCTTTGGTTGTTTTTTTCTTTTTCAGTGCTGTCAATCACAAACTAGGAGAGGGAAGAGAGCACAACCAAGGGGGGGGGAGGGTAGGTAAAAAATGAACTCTTCGAAGACCATAATATTATCAAAGATAAAAACCTTTGCTAAGTTTAATAAAATAAAAACATAGTTATAGTTGAGATTAACTTACAAATGAAGATGTACATATCGACACAGACGGAGGCATACACATTGTAATCGATCTTACTCAATGAAATCAGCGTTTAGAAAAAATGGTAAGGCGATTGTGAATCTAATGCATAAAAATATGAATGAATAAAGAATTATATTTTTAAAGGTAGATTCTAGTTTAGATGTTGGTATAAATATATATGTAAAAAAGACAAAGGTAAAGATCTAGATATAGATATAGAAATAAA
>SZWC01000921.1:186934-204434 GCA_023375785.1 Penium margaritaceum
AGTATTACACACTAGTGTACACTTAGTACCTTTCCCCACATACACTCCCCCCATACACTCACCACATACAACCCCCTCCCCCTTTCACTAAAACACTGATTTAAAACTTTATGCACTAATGTAAATTGTAATGAAAATCACCCATCTCCCTATACACTCCCCCCATACACTCACCATATAGAACCCTCTCCTTCCAACATGAACTTGCATATTTGAAGAAAAGATTTATATACCAGTGTATATGTAGCACCCATCTCCACATATACTCCCCCCCACACACTCACCACATAGGAGCACTCCATGACAGAAACTTCATGTAATCTTCATACATCATCATTCTGAACTATACACCCATATGATGATGTACAAAATGACCCTGATTAACCATACGTATGATGTGATGGAGCTGCTTATCATGCCGCACGTATACGCTGTGATCCGCCTCACACCGCTTGAACCCGGGTTGTGCCATGAAGCTGTCCATCTGCTGGTATCAGCATCTGGGCGAGTGTTTGAGCCCGTACAAGGACTTCCGTAGCTTGCACACCTTGCCTTCCGGTACCTCCACCCCCTTTGGCACCTCCATGTAGATCTCTTTATCTATGATGTTGTTGAGGAAGGCCATCTTTACGTCCATTTAGTGGAGCTCCATGTCCTTTGCGGCTGCCACAGCAAGGATTGCCCGGATGCTTGTGAATTTGGCGACAGGAGCGAACGTCTCATCGTAGTACTCGCCCTTACGCTGTGCGTATCCCTTTGCCACCAGCCGTGCCTTGTAATTATCAACCACACCTTCCTTTGTGAACTTGGTCTTAAAGATCCAATTTGAGCCGATGACCTTGGCATCTTTCGGCTTGTCAACCAGCTCCCACGTGTAATTTTCCATGATGGACACCAGCTCCGATTTTATGGCTTTGTCCCATTAATCTCCTTCTGGCCGTGCAAGCGCCTCTTTCACGATAGTTGGCTCCGTTGATGCAGCCCGAATGCACCGCATCATGCTGATCTATCGACCGGTTCTTGCGTCGAAGCACTTCCCTGCTTTTCGCTACCTCTCGTTGTGGCGCGACAGTTTTGGTGGCGTATCGTCGCTACGACTCAGCACACTCCGGTGAATCATGGACCAGATGGCTCCCCGAGGATCTCTCTCGCTCTGGCAAAATATCGCCTGAACGACTGGCACTTCCAGTGGTTTTTCCACCAAGCCTGATGACACTCCGCCACATCCTTCCAGTGGATCTCCTCATCAGCTTGATCTTCATTGAAGTCCTCCGTGTCCGCTGCCACCGCTAGTGCACCTTCGTGCTCAGATGCGGTATCCTCAGCTCTGGTGTCCGCCGGCTCCTTCTTGTAGTCAAGGAGATGGAACCACTCCCCCGTCTTTGGAGAGTCCACCACACCCACGTCATTGCTGCTGATGTAGCTTTGCTGCTCGTTGAACTCAATGTCTTGGCTACAGATTGCCTCCTCCTTGCGCATTTCATAGAGCCTGAACACCTTATGCACACTCTAATAGCCAATGAAGAGATACGACTTTGCCCGCGCCAGCGGGCAAAGTCGTATAGCTCCAGCTTGCTGTCTTGCCTCTGTGCATCCTGCAGCATCGCATGCGCCTTGTACTCAAACACTTTAAGGTGTGCCACACTTGGCTTGCGCCCGCTCCAAACCTCCTGCGATGTCTTCCAACCGCTTTTCTCCTTTACCACGACTGTATGAGTGAGGTTGATGGTTTAGCTTGCTATATGCACAGCTTCCGTCCAGAAACTTGGGGGCAATTCCGCATCCACCAACATGGTCCGTACCATGTTCAGCAGCGTCTGGTTCGCCCGCTCTGCCACACCATTTTACTGAGGTGAATACGGCATAGTTTGTTCCCATTTTATGCCTTGCTGCTTTATCCATCCACTACAGTCCACGTACTCTCTATCGTTGTTGTTGCGTAGTGCTCTAACCTTCTGGTCAGTCTGCCTCTCCACCGCGACAACATACTCCTTGAGCCAGTCCAAGACCTCACCTTTCCCCTTCATGAATTACACGTAGAGTTTTTTTCCTGTAGTCATCAATCAAAGTGATGAAGTAACGTGTGTCACTCTTTGACACTGTCTTAAATGGTCCACACACGTCGTTGTGCATGACTTCCAGCAGGTCCGAGGTGCGATTCACGTTCTTGTTGAACGGTTTGCGCCGCGCCTTGCCCAAAATGCAAGGCTTGCAGTTTTTGTGCTTTACTGCATCTGTCGCCTCTTCCGCACCATTGATGACGAGGTTGCGTACCAGCTCGCACTTCACAATCTCCTTCACGACTGTGGGTGAGGAATTCCCCAATCGTCGGTGCCACAACTCCAGATCAGCTCTCCCTCCTTTGTCCAGGTTGACGGTGCGTTCATGCGAGTCTGCTCAATCTATCGCCGCAGGGGTCATCTTGGTCTCCACGATGTAGAGGCCTCCCTCGCGCTTAGCCTCCAGCACGGGCTCGCCGCCACCGTCCTTCAGCACGACTACCCCCTTCCTCCTGAAGAGCACCTTGTCCGTCAAGCGGCTGACACTTAGAATGTCAGTCAAGCCAGGTACGTGTTGTACGTTCTTGATCACGCGCTGCACCCGTTTTCCACCAACCACCACCTCCACGTCCACGTCTCCTTGTCCAGCCGCCAGCTCGACCTTGTCGTTCGCGACCACCATGGACTTGCTGGTCTTGGTGTAATTGATGAACCCTGTCAGAAGAATGCAGGCAAGAGAATTGTTGGAGAAGAAGCAAGCAGAAGCACCGGAACATGTATGAGTACGTCACCGAGGTGACGCAAGCAAGAGCGGTCTCGAAGGATTAGTCGCAGGACTTGAGAGGGGCCGAGGCTTCAGGGAGACGAGGTAGACAAGCTACTGGGAGCGAGATGAGTGATGGCTAGTTGAGAGAGAGAGAGAGCTGAGCGAAGGAGCGAAATGACAAAGCAAAGAGCTAAGAGGAGTGAGAGGCTGGCGATGCTAAGGTATATGAGGAGCGAGCAGAGCGAAGACACGGCGGCAAAACCGCGGAACCAAAGGGGAACAGGATGGGAAGAACTGTTCTGGTTAACTCGAGGGAATGAATATCCTCGGTATAAAAGGTCATAACAGGATAAGACAGTAGAGCAACGGCTTCTTTCCGCTAGCCGGACCCAAGTGACAGCTGTCACTTTATTACGGGATGACTTGACCGTTGGTTCCAAACGGTCTAGTGGCTGGAGACCCGTTGGTCAGGATGGTTCGGTCGTTTGGGCCTGAACCGTTGTTGAGATCGAGTTTGGTATTTCCCATTTCTTGTCAAGGCTTCATTCCAACACCCCCCTTGAAGCTTGACAACAGAGAAGAAGGTAGAGAGGAACGGTTAGTAGTAGCGCTCCCAGTATTCTGCCCCATTGGAGGATGTGGGAGATTGTGGGATTCGAGGCCGTTCTTCGATGGCTCGAAGTTCTGCTTCTTCCTCCATTCTCCTGTGATCTCTGATGAAGGGTTGCAGCTGAAATCGTCATTCCTCCAGAAGTTCACTGTATGGAGGAGGGTCAAGAGCAGCCGGACGGGGTTCAGGGGGTTCTTCTCCTTTGCTTGAGTAGTAGTCCGTGAGAGCACGGATGGTCCGGAAGATAACTTGATAATGGTGTGCCGCAATGATGGGGTGGAACTCGTCGAAAGTGCTCATGTAGAGAAGACCTCGCAGTTGAGTTTGGGCTATGCCATACTCCTGTCTTCCTCGTGCTGTTCTGCAGGCTTCTCTGCTTCCAATGTTTTGCAGTACATCAAGGAGGTTATGTCCATATATGTCCAAGGTGGAGATTCCACGTCGCAGTTGGCGAAGCCATCGTTCAAAGTTGTGACTCCCGTCGGGTGCGAAGCAGAGCGGATCAATGTTGTGGTTTAAGGAGGTGCCATAATGGTCCGTCGTTGCTCTTCCATGATAGAGGAGATGGGAATAACTGAGAACAGGTGGCACTGCTGCACTAAGGGGTTTGAGAACTGTAGTTGAGCAGGATGGAGTGTTGGTCAGAGGAGGACTGGCGCTCGAGAGGCTTCGGTGTAGGCTATTGCATAACAGGCGATGTAACCGGATGAATTCTTGTGCCAAGTAGGTGATGAAACTGGCTGATCGAGGAAGGCTGAGCAGCAGAGTGGGCGCAGGGATGAAACCATATGCGCGCAAAAGTTTCGGCATGGGCGCAGGCCGTCGCGACTCAAGCGATGCGACCGGGCAGATCCTTGCGCCGAGCAGAAGATGATGCTGAAAGCGGAGGAACGTTTGATGATTTAGTGGGTGTAGGGACGAAACCACATGTTCTAGGGATGTTTTCAGCGTGGTCGCGGGTCTTCGCGGAGCGGGCAATGCAACCGAGTGGATCCGAGTGCCAAGCAAAGGATGATGCGGAAGGCGGAAGAGCGATTCATGATTTGAGTGGACGCAGGGGTGAAACCACGTGCGCTGCTGAAATAGGGGAGTAGGATGCGGCAAGGGGAAGGCAGGTGCCAATGCGCCACGAGAAATCTGCTGCCGGTGTGGGTGCAGGCTGCTGCAAAGCGAACAGCTAGCTCGTGCAGCTCCTTATACTGGCGGCAGATGCTGATGATGAGGAGGCTGAAGCTGATGATGATGACGGAGTGGGCGTAGGGGCGAGCCACGTGCGCTGCGGAAGTTTTCGGCGTGGGCGCAGGTTGTCGCGGAGAAGGGCGATACGACCGGGAAAATCCTTGTGCCGAGCAGAAGAGTGATGTGAAAAAATGAGGAGACGGCTGATAGCTGAATGGGAACAGGGGCGAAACCACATGTGCGGTGAAGTGATGCTGATGAAGAAAATTGATGCTGACGCGGCGAGGATGATGCTGATGATAGAGAGGTTAGGAGGGAGTACACAGAGATGAGATGAGATGAGTGCTTGATGGCGCTAAGAAGGCAAAGCGAAGGACCAGGAGCGACGCGAGGACGGTCAGATGACGTTGAAGTACACGGCAGGAGTGGTAATGCCAAGGAGGGCAGAAGTCAGTGAATGAAGATGAAGATGGCGTGAGGATGAAGAGGGCGGATGAACTTGGAAGATGGCGAAGATGGACGGTAGGAGTCGCGGCAGGCAAAAGATGGCGGCGCGGTGAGAAGGAAAGGTATGACAACTGATTGCTCTGCTTCCAGGAGAGTGACGGCTTGTTCCCCAGTTGGCCCGTGATCGATGGGCAGGAAGACTGGTGGTGTCCGATATCCTGGTCACTGAAGGAAGTCGGTTTTGATAGAGGGATTTGTGTGGCGAGCAGAGATACTGTTCTGCTGATGTCAGGAGAGTGACGGCTTAATCCCCAGTTGGCTCGTATTGGGAGCAGGACGACTGGTGGTATCCGATATCCAGACGGTGGGAGTTACGCTCGTGCAGCTGACAGTACGAGAGGGCGATGCGAGAAGGCGGCTAGAGATGAGGGATGTAAGAAGGCTGAAAAAGATGGGACAGAGGACGCAGACGAGGTGGATGAGCGAAGGGGAGGTACGGAAGGTGGAGGCATGTGCGGTGGTTGAGGTGATGGGAGGTAGAAGATTTGCAGATGGCAGGAATCTTCTCAAAGTTGATGGCAGATGGCGGCTCGGGAGCTGCTTTCGGCTGTTGCGAATGACAGGTCACAAATTGTCGGCCACGGGCGCGGAATGGGCGCAGGGATTTTCTCAGGATGACGAGACATTTCTTCAGCGCGAGGAGCACTTCAAGCGCTATTGGTGGTGTCAGCTGCTGACAAAGCGGAGAGATGCGAAGTGGCGACGGAGGCAGCAGATCAATGCAGATCAAAGCGATGAAGTATGGGTGGCGGCAGAGCGATGACAAGGTCACGAGGCACTGAGAGATGTCGCGTGATGCTCTGATACCATGTCAGAAGAATGTAGGCAAGAGAATTGTAGGAGCAGAAGCAGGCAGAAGCACCGGAACATGTACGAGTACGTCACTAAGGTGACGTAAGCAAGAGCGGTCCCAAAGGGTTGGTCACAGGAATTGAGAGGGGCCGAGGCGTCAGGGAGACGAGGTAGACAAGCTGCTGGGAGCAAGATGAGTGATGGCTGGCTGAGAGAGAGAGCTGAGTGAAGGAGTGGGAGTGACGAAGCAAAGAGCTGAGAGCAGTGAGAGGCTGGCGAAGCTAAGGTATGCGAGGAGCGAGCAGAGCGAAGACACGGTGGCAAAACCGTGGAACCAAAGAGGAACATGATGGGAATAACTGTTCAGATTAACTCGAGGGAATGAACATCCTTGGTATAAAAGGTCAGAACAGGACAAAACACTAGAGTAACGGCTTCTTTCCGCTAGCCGGACGCGAGTGACAGGTGTCACTTTATTAGGGGATGACTTGACTGTTGGTTCCAAATGATCTAGTGGCTGGAGACCCGTTGGTCAAGATGGTTCGGTCGTTTGGACCTGAACCGTTACTGAGATTGAGTTTGGTATTTCCCATTTCTTGTCAAGGCTTCATTCCAACAAAACCCACCTTCTCGAATTGGGAGTGCTCCTCTGCTCCAGAGTCAAGGCATCACCGGTTAGCCTTCTTGAGATAGTGGTTTTGAGTGATGTTAAGGAGAGCGTTCTTGCCTTTGGCATCCTTGGCGCTGGCCTTTGCCTCCTCGGTGCACTCACGGGCCCAGTGGCCCTCCTTGCCACAGCTGCACCACACACCCTTCCTGGTGCCCTTCTTGCCGCCGCCATGTCCGCCACCACCCTTGTCCCCACTTACGCCACCACAAATTTTGGTGACGAGGGCCGATGAGGAGGATGAGGACTCCCCGCAGCTCTGTCGCTGTGCCTTGTTGCAGATGTACTATACGACCGTGCCATAGGTGAGCTTGTCTTCTGCCCATCCTCTCAAAACGGTGATGAGAGGACTCCAACTGTCAGGAAGGGCCATGAGGAGGGCCATCGCCTGCAACTGCACGTCGATCTTCCACCCCACGTCGTTGCACTGTGAGGCGAGCCGCTCGATCTGCTGCATGGCAGAGATGACATCATCTCCCTCCTTGATTGTTACCGTCAGGAGTTGCTTCATTGTGGAGATTTTGTTCGCCAGCGACTTGGACTGATGGATGGTGCATAGTTTTACCAAAGCCTCGGCTGCCAGCTTACAGCCTTGGAAGTAGCCTTACTACGACTCAGCCATCCTAGACACTAGCAGCATGAGCGCCTCCATGTTCTTCTTTTGAAGGCTTCCTTCTGCACTTCCGTTGCCGTCGCTTCGTCGAAGACTTCCGTTCCCTTCATGACCTCAAGGAGCCCCTTATGTGCGAGGTGCAGCTTGAAGTGCCACCTCCATAACACATAGCCAGGACCACCTGCATACGTCTGGATGGGCTGCGTCTCCTTCTGCGCCATTTGCAAAGTCTTCAACTCCGGGACCTAAGAGGTTGAGGGCGATGTCGTCCCTAACGAAAATCCCGTCCGCCGCGAAAGCCGTGAACGATTTGTAGACCGGTCAGGGTCGTGGGCCCATAACCCTTTGTCAGAAAACTGTGTTGTGACAGTTCCGCCATGGCCTGACTGGTCTACTATGTTCAAGGCTACTTTTGTACAGGTTCTCAGTCTAACAGTGAGCTTTCTGGTCGCCTCATGCTATGTTTTCTGGGAGTGCAAGACAAATGTGAGAAAGTCACTTTTGTGAAGGGAATAACACAATTTTGCATTCTATTTTGAAAAGGTTGAGGGCTAGTCATGAGGTCTCCAACGCACCAAACCGTGTGTGATTTGGATCACCGTAGCTCTCGCTAAGTCAGCTGAAACGCAGGACTCCAAACCAGCCACTTAGTTGGCGGCGCCCACCACGTCGCCCGCCGAGGCGCCCTCACACATCAACGACCCATCAAAATGCCATTCCAAAGGCGCAGATGTCCCTACGTGTAGCGGCGGTGCCCCTCGCACCTTTGGGGTCTGTTTTGATGAGTTAATCATCGTGTTTGGTGATGGAGATTGATGTTGTTTGAAACCTGTTCTCGGACCTGCAATCAGAATTTTGACCAAGCCCCTGAGTAACAAACTGTAAAACTGAGTGTTGGACTCCGAGCCAGGATTTTGGCCAAGTCCCTCAGTAACAAAACTGCACTACTGAAATCTGCCGGATCATCCACCAGACTCCTCGGCAGTCCTTCCGGAGCAAAATCCTCGGATGGCATTTTGTTACTCGTTCCGGTCAATTATTTACCGACAGTCAAATCGCGGCCAGCTCCCAGAGCCGCCACACACACCCCAACTTTGGTAGCCCATATCTCCCTCGTTACTAGTCCGATTTTGGTGAAACAACTTCCACTGGATTAAGCGACTTGTCCCTTTTCAGGGACAATCATCCATTTTAGGATCTGAGTAATCCTTGATTTGCCAGATCCACCGACGAGGAATTTCCTCTCTCTGGCGGCTCGTCGACGCCTCCCGACGCTGCACTTGGGCATGCAGAGGGGCAAATCTTCAACACACCTCCTGCTCCAGGTCATGCTGCTGCTGCTCTTGCTGAGGCTGCTCTTGATGTTGTTGCTGATGGTGATGCTGCTGCTAATGCTACTGCAACTGCTGCTGCTCCTGTTGCTGTTGTTTCTGTTGCTACATCGTGTCCTCCTATATAGCCTGCTTCTTTTCACAGGTTTTCTCTCCCTCATTCCATTTCAGCTTATAGCCCTTCTTGTTGGCACCGGCTGCCGTAGTGGAGCCCTGTCCTTCCAGTACCACCATGTTGTAGCTCTCAATCGCCACCCTGAGTTGCGGCAGCTTCAGTAGGACGGGGCCTGCCGTGAGCTTCAGATCCAGAATGGAAGGATGGCAGGGATACTTGTTAGCCTGTGGCCATTAATGTCCAGCCTGGACACCTTAGCAAAAATGCAGGGAGTAGGCTTTTGCTGGCTGCTGCTGGAAATCCCTGTACGATTCAGGACTCAGAGGTTTGGTGCACCTGGCACCCATGACATGAAGTCGAGCGTACCGCCAGGTAGAGCATGCCAGGTCATTGGCATTGACCAAAGGAGCATTGGCATCAGCACCACCAGGGGTATCAGCAGTCTCTGCTGTAGGAACAACAGCAGCAGCAACATTGGCAACAGGAATCAAAAATCCAAAGACAAACATTGTTGGAAGGAGGAGGAGCATGGCAGAAGCCACAAATCTTCAGCGACTTGAGGAGTGAAAGTGTCACCTTCTCAAATGTCACGTCCAATGGATGCATCACAGAAAAACGGAGAGAGTGCAGCGAGAGGAAGACAATGGTCTATGAAAGTAGAAGGTTCAATGGCTATGCTCTTCCATGGACTTCAGTGTCTGAACTTAAAGTCCTAACCTATCCATAGTCACCTATGAGTGAAAGTCACAGTCATGAGGTGCAGATATGAACTCACACACTCACAAACACATAGCCACCCACACGGGTACTGTCACAACACAACACAAGTGCTAGAGAGGCAAGGATGGTTTGCATGCCTAGCTTTACTACAGCAGAGGAGAAACAACAAATGAGGTCAAATTCACCTAAGTAGGGGAGCGTCTGAAGGGCCACACCCCATCACTCCCTTAAGAAAGCCGCTCATGGGAAGAACTGCACACAATCACAATAAACATTGATATATCCCCAAAAAGGGGATTCTAAGTAAGAGTAGATCTGCAACAATATGCGAGGAAGGACATAGGTCAAACGAAGCAGGGGGCATATCCCATCTATTTTCAAAACTCCCCCTTGCACCTGGCTTCTTTGTGGTTCATGCCATTTTCAGGATTTTGGAGATGAAGAGGACAACTGCATGAGGAGGCAGAAGTGACGGGAAGGGTAACCACAACACCGAGGCGCGGGCCAATGGCGAGACAGGCTGCAGTGCTATGGTGTGGGCAAGCAATCTGGGTGCAGCAACAGAGGTGCGGGCACGATGATGAGCAGGCTTGGTCAGAGAAGCACAGCCATGCAGATGGAGACGGAGGAGGATTCACAACAGAGAACTCCACAGGGCCGAGGCGCGGGCTGGGAAGCCGCAGCGCCGAGGGCCAGGTCGTGGGATGCAGGTGTGCGGAAGATAGAGATAAAAAGTTGCAGCAAGAGTCAAGAGAATGATGAGTTGACAGGCATAGGCGAGCTTGATGTAAACGATAAAGTGCCTCAGCTGGTTGGCGGGCATCAGCAATGTGGTGAGCAGAAACTATAATACCTCAGCATTACAGGTCCTTACAGGCCTCAGCACTGAGGCGCAGGCTGTCAGGCCACAGCGCCGAGGTGCAGGCGAAGAGAGATGCAAGGAACAGATCTAAGTGCCACGGCTTGGATGTGGGCAGCGATGAGTGCGGGAAATGAAGCAAGTAGCCACAGCACAGAAGCGGGTAGCAAAACACATTTTGTATGAAATGGTAAACATGCTGTGTACTCCATAGATGTTACTTCCCAGCCTTACCCCAGTTCATAAACTCCACAAGTGGGCATTTCTGTCCTAACAATTTTGGCCCAACACGCGTCGACCTTAGGGTATTTTGGTAACCTGCCCCAACCTCTGGTGTTCCGTTCTTGAAGCGTATGTCACTCTTGACCACCTTCTTGAATGGTCAACAGAAGTATCAATATTTCGATACTGCTTTGTGAAGTTCTTGATGGCGTTAGAATTTTATGATAGTTGTACATTAATATTCTAAAAACTCCTCGACTTCCCAGTAGATTTTCTCAAAGCGACCACTCACGCCGCGGCGCTACACGCATCGCTTGACTCGAGAATCCAAGATCCAACATATACCTCCATACATTTCTTGCTATTGTATAGAAGCGCTTGACATGTTTGACACTTGTCACTAGAAGCAATTATTGCTAAGTAGAAACTATCCATCTGTTCCAATTTCCCAACTCTCCTTCTGCTCCCTACCTCATCCACTTTTTGCTCGGCGCATCAGACTGCAGCGACGGCAGAGGGGTAGCCCACGCATCAACAACAAGGCGACAACCTTGCACGAGTCTTCAGCACATCTCCACCATCCAAATGTTTGCAAATCTCGTGACGTCGGTGGATGGAGCGAGTGCACCCGTCAACGATGAGAAATAACCAACAGAGATTCTATTGATGGAGGATCTGTCAGTAATAAAGACTCTGACAGGTCACTACTCACAAAACCCGAGTCTCAATAAAGGTTCAGGTCCTGACCCAAACCACCTTGGTAATGGTCTGTCGGTCGATCTGACCGTTATGACCAACATCCAGGTTATCCCCTAATAAAGTGACACATGTCACCCGTGTCCGGCTAGCGAAAAGAAGCCATTGCTGCTACTATTTTGTCCTTTTCTGAGGTATATAAAGAGGATGTTCATTCCCTCTGATTTAACCCATAACAGTTATTGTCAGAAGAATGCAGGCATGAGAAAAGCAACAACAGTCTTAGGCAGAAACGTCAGAACATGCAGGAGTACGTCAGCAAAGTGACGCAAGCGAGAGCGGTCCGGAGGAGTTAGTCGCAGAGGTTGATAGAGGCCAAGATAGGAGGAAGTCGAGGTAGACGAGCTGATGAGAGAAAGTGCGAGCGAGATGAGTGATGACTGACTGAGTAAGAGAGCTGAGCGAAGGAGCGAGAGTGACGGAGCAAAGAGTTGAGAGAGGGTGGCGAAGGCAGGGAATGCGGGATGCGAGTAGAGCAAAGACACGGCGGCGAAGCCGTGGAACCAAAGGGGAACAGGAGGAGAAGAACTGTTCTGGTTAACTGAAGGGAATGAACATCCTCGGTATAAAAAGGGGCAGAACAGGACAACGAAGCAACGGCTTTTCTCCGCTAGCCGGACGCGGGTGACAGGTGTCACTATATTAGGGGATAAATCGGTCTCTGTCGGTTCAACGGTCCTGAGATCCAACCGTTGGTGACCGAGGTGGTTCGGACTTGAGCCTGAACCATTATTGAGAAAGACTGATCTTCCTGACTGAGTGACCAGAGTGAGTTTCTATGATGTCAATTTCTGACACCCCCCTTGAAACTCAGACAGTTCAGACAAGGAGAACCACAAGTATTCTAGTCCTCTTCTACTGAAGGTGTGGCCACTGATGGTGGGGAAGGAGGACTGGGAAGATACTCAGGATGGGGAACCCTTAGTGGCGCCGGGAGATCCCTGACCCTAACGCGCTGTGGACGGTTGAGCCACCGGTGCGCTCCTCTCGTTTCACTGACTTCTCTCAGTTCCAAGATCAGAGGGTAGATGTCAGATACCTGAACATCATAGTGTCTGAGAGATGAACGGAAGGGCTCTTCAGTAGTGAGCCAGAGGATGAGAAATACCTGATACTCTGCATAGAAGTAGTCATGCCAGTATCAAGTGACTTCATGATTGTCATTGAAGTTGTAGTGGTCAGAGTGGAAGTAGCCTCTTCATTGCGAGAAGATGGTCCAGAGGTTGATGTGGCACATCTCCACATTCACAGTTCTTTGCAGAGTGGAGTGCCAGCTGTGGTAGTTGTGGATTCCAATAGAATTGAAGTGGAGAATTGAAATCCGTCCGGCAATGGCGAAGGTTTCGGGAGAGATTTGTCGTTGCTCCCACCAAGAGGTTGATCGTCGACTTGCCATGTGAACTTGTTTGAAGGGATGGAGGCATGTTTGAAAGTGACTGATAGAGGGGATGACTGTTGAAGGATGGAGTGAGAGCAGACGTGACCTTTTGTGTACTGAAGAAGATATGTCGTTCGTGAAGCAGACGATGCGACTATGCGGAGACTTTGTGCCGGGCAGAGAACAATGCTGAAGACGGAGGAACGACCGGAGCGGAAGGATCGGGAGTGACAGAGTGATGGAGTGGGCGCAGGGGCGAAACCTTGTGCGCTGAAGTTTCGGCGTGGGCGCCGGTCGTCATGGAGTGGACGATGCGACCGAGCGGGTCCTTGTGCCGAGCAGAGGACGATGCAGGAAGCAGAGGAGCAATTGATGATTGAGTGGGTACAGGGACGAAACTACATGCGTTGATGGAAGTTTTGGCGTGGGTGCAGGTCGTCGCGCAACGGGCGATGCGACCGGGGAGATCCTGTGCCGAGCAGAAGGCGATGCAAAAACGGCAGAATGTGGTGGAGACTGATGGCTGCGTGGGCACAGGGGCAAAACCACGTGCGCTGTTAAAATAGGGGAGGAGGATACGGCAAGGGAAAGGCAGGTACCAGCGCGCCACGATAAATCTGTTGCCGACGTGGGTGCAGGCTGCTGCGAAGCGGGCAGCTAGCTCGTGCAGGTCCTTGTATTGGCCACAGATGCTGTTGCTGAGGAGGAGGAAATTGATGATAGAGGCGTGGGTGCAGGGGTGAAACCTTGTGCACTGTGAAAGTTTTTGGCGTGGGCGCAGATCGTCCCGGAGCGGGCGATACGAACGGGCAGATCCTTGTGCCGAGCGGAAAGCGATGCAGAGGAATGAGGAGGCGGCTGATGACTCAGTGGACGCAGGGGCGAAACCACGTGCGCTGCGAAGGCTGCTGAGGAGGACTGATGCGGAGGCGGCGAGGACGATGCTGATGACAAAGAGGTTGCGAGACAGCAGACGGAGGTGAGATGAGGCAAGTAGCTGAGAGGAGTGAGGAGGCTAGAGCGAAGAGGACACGGAGGATTGATGGTAGCAGATCAGGATGATGCATAGAATGATGGCTGATGACGAGAGAAGGTGAAGAGTGTTGCGAATAGAGGACGGAGGAGTGAGAGGCAGTGCGGTAGGAGGGAAGAGCGCGACAACCACTTCCTCTGCTTTCACAAGAGTGACAGATTTATTCCCCAGTTGGCCCTTCGGCGGCCAGGAAGACTCGTGGTGTCCGATATCCTGGCAGCTGGAGGAAGTTGGTTGCAACAGAGGGAGTCAGGCAGTAGGCAGAGGGACTGGTCCACTGATGTCAGGAGAGTGACGGCTTGTTCCCCAGTAAGTTTGGAATGGGAGCAGGAAGACTGGTGGTGTCTGATATCTCGACGATGGAAGTTCGGCTGCTACTGCTGACGAGGCAAGAAGGTGGTGCGAGAAGGCGGCTCGAGTTGAGGGATACAAGTAGCGTGAAGTTGATAGTGCAGAGGAAGCAGATGAGGGGGATGAGGGAAGGCGAGAAGGGTGGAGGTGCTTGCGGAGGCTGAGGAGATGACAGGTGGTGGATGGTGAACGGCGGGAAGCTTCTAGGTAGTTGACAGCAGATGGCGGCTCGGAGGCCACTTGCTGCTGTCATGGACGGCGAGTCACCAGTAGTTGGCCACGGGCGCAGAATGGGCGCAGGGCTTTTCTCACGATGACGAGACGTTACTTCAGCGCAAGGAACATCCAAGTGATGCTGCTGATGTCAGCTGCTGACGAAGCAGAGAGGTGCGAAGCGACGGCAGCGGCGGCAGAGGAATGCAGATTGAAGTGACGGAGGAAAGATAGTGGCAGTATGATGACGAGGTCATGAGGCACCAGGTGATGTCGCCTGATGCTCTGATACCATGTCAGCAGAATGCAGGTATGAGAATAGCAATAGTAGAAGCAGGCAGAAGCATCGGAACATGTAGGAGTGCGTCAGCAAAGTGACGTAAGCAAGAGCGGTCCCGAGGAGTTAGTCATAGAGGTTGATAGAGGCCAAGATGGGAGGAAGTCGAGGTAGACGAGCTGATGAGAGAAAGTGCGAGCGAGATGAGTGATGGCTGACTGAGTAAGAGAGCTAAGCGAAGGAGCGGGAGTGACAGAACAAAGAGTTAAGAGAGGGTGGCGAAGGCAGGGAATGCGGGATGCGAGTAGAGCGAAGACACGGCGGCGAAGCCGCGGAACCAAAGGGGAACAGGAGGAGAAGAACTGTTCTGGTTAACTCGAGGGAATGAACATCCTCGGTATAAAAAGGGGCAAAACAGGACAACGAAGCAATGGCTTTTCTCCGCTAGCCGGACGCGGGTGACAGGTGTCATTTTATTAGGGGATAACTCGGTCTCTGTCGTTTCAACGGTCCTGAGATCCAACCGTTGGTGACCAAGGTGGTTCGGACTTGAGCCTGAACCATTATTGAGAAAGACTTATCTTCCTGATTGAGTGACCTGAGTGAGTTTCTATGATGTCAATTTCTGACACCCCCCTTGAAACTTACATAGGGCACTCAGACAGTTCGGACAAGGAGATCCACAAGTATTCTAGTCCTCTTGTGTTGAAGGTGTGGCCACTGATGGTGGGGAAGGAGGACTGGGAAGATACTCAGGATGGGGAACCCTTAGTGGCACCCGGAGATCTTTGACCCTGACGCACTGTGGACGGTTGAGCCACCGGTGCGCTCCTCTCGTTTCACTGACTTCTCTCAGTTCCAAGATTAGAGGGTAGATGTCAGATACCTGAACATCATAGTGTCTGAGAGTTGATCGGAAGGGCTCTTCAGTAGTGAGCCAGAGGAGGAGAAGTGCCTGATACTCTGCATAGAAGTAGTCATGCCAGTATCGAGTCACTTCTTGCCTGTCATTGAAGTTGTAGTGGTCAGAGTGGAAGTAGCCTCTTCATTACGAGAAGATGGTCCAGAGGTTGATGTGGCGCATCTCCACATTTGGAGTTCTTCACAGAGTGGAGTGCCAGATGTGGTAGTTGTGGATTCCAATAGAATTGAAGTGGAGAATTGGAATCCGTCTTGCAATGGTGAAGGTTTCGGGAGAGATTTGTCGTTGCTCTCACCAAGAGGTTGATCGTCGACCCGCCATGTGAACTTGTTTGAAGGGATGGAGGTATGTTTGAAAGTGACTGATAGAGGGGAGGACTACTCAAGGATGGAGTGAGAGCAGACGTGACCTTTTGTGTGTTGAAGAAGATAAGTCGTTCGTGAAGCAGACGATGCGACTATGCGGAGACTTTGTGCTGGGCAGAGAACAATGCTGAAGACGGAGGAACGACCGGAGCGGAAGGATCGGGAGTGACGGAGCGATGGAGTGGGCGCAGGGGCGAAACCTCGTGCGCTGAAGTTTTGGCGTGGGCACCGGTCATCGCGGAGTGAACGATGTGACCGAGCGAGTCCTTGTGCCTAGCAGAGGACGATGCAGGAAGCGGAGGAGTAATTGATGATTGAGTGGGTGCAGGGACGAAACCACGTGCGCTGATGGAAGTTTCGGCGTGGGTGCAGGTCGTCACGAAATGGGCGATGCGACCGGGCAGATTCTGTGCTGAGCAGAAGGCGATGTGGAAACGGCAGAATGTGGTGGAGACTGATGGCTGCGTGGGTGCAGGGGTGAAACCACTTGCGCTGTTGAAATAGGGGAGGAGGATACGGCAAGGGGAAGGCAGGTACCAACGCGCCGCGGGAAAACTGTTGCCGGCGTGGGTGCAGGCTGCTGCGAAGCGGGCAGCTAGCTCGTATAGGTCCTTGTGCTGGCCACAGATGCTGTTGCTGAGGAGGAGGAAATGGATGATAGAGGCGTGGGTGCAGGTCATTACGGAGCGGGCGATACGTCCGAGCAGATCCTTGTACCGAGCGGAAAGCGATGCGGAGGAATGAGGAGGCGGCTGATGACTGAGTGGGCGAAGGGGCAAAACCACGTGCGCTGCGAAGGCTGCTGAGGTGAACTGATGCGGAGGTGGCGAGGATGATGCTGATGACGAAGAGGTTACGAGACAGTAGACGGAGGTGAGATGAGGCAAGCAGCTGATAGGGCTGAGGAGGCTAGAGCAAAGAGGATAGGGAGGATTGATGGCAGCAGATCAGGATGATGCAGAGAATGATGGCTGATGACGAGAGAAGGTGAAGAGCGTGGCGAACAGAGGACGGAGGAGTGAGAGGCAGTGCGGTAGGAGGGAAGAGCGGGACAACCATTTCCTCTACTTTCAAGAGAGTGACGGCTTGTTCCCCAGTTGGCCCTTTGGCGGCTAGGAAGATTGGTGGTCTCTGATATCCTGGCAGCTGGAGGAAGTTGGTTGCAAGAGAAGGAGTCAGACAGCAGGCAGAGGAACTGGTCCGCTAATGTCAGGAGAGTGACGGCTTGTTCCCCAGTTGGCTCGGAATGGGAGCAGGAAGACTGGTGGTGTCTGATATCGCGACGACGGAAGTTCGGCTACTACTGCTGACGAGGTGAGAAGGAGGTGCAAGAAGGCAGCTCGAGTTGAGGGATACAAGTAGGCTGAAGCTGATAGTGCAGAGGAAGCAAATGAGGCGGATGAGGGAAGGCGAGAAGGACGGAGGTGCTTGCAAAGGCTGAGGAGATGACAGGTGGTGGATGGCGCACGGCGGGAAGCTTCTAGGTAGTTGACAGCAGATGGCGTCTCGGAGGCTGCTTGCTGCTGTTGTGGAAGGCGAGTCACCAGTAGCTGGCCACGGACGCAGAATGGGCGCAGGGTTTTTTCACGATGACGAGAGGTTACTTCAGTGCGAGGAACATCCAAGTGATGCTGCTGGTGGCAGCTGCTGACGAAGCGGAGAGGTGCGAAGGGACGACAGCGGCGGCAGAGGAATGCAGATTGAAGTGACGGAGGAAAGATGGTGGCAGAGCGATGACGAGGTCACGGGGCACCAGGTGATGTCGCCTGATGCTCTGATACCATGTTAGCAGAATGCATGTATGATAATGGCAACAGCAAAAGC
>SZWC01000921.1:209434-247578 GCA_023375785.1 Penium margaritaceum
TGTGTGCACACATCTCCAACCCCCTCCACACTTGTCGTACCATCATCTGCTTCTGGAAGCGCGTACAAGTCCTCTCCTCTGGCATAAAATCCGCAAGCAGGCATGGTGGAAGAACTGGATCCGCAACACCTTCAACAATCGCCCAGGGTCCCCCTCTGCTCACAGAGAGCTAAGATCAGTTGGGTATTAATAAATGAGGGGTTGTTGACTGGGATGCATCACTTCCCTCAAGGTCGCACTATCTGGTTGACCTGCACATATTTAGCTTGTTGAGCTGCAGGAGTTGGGGCATTTCCCAGGTAGAACCACGTCCCGAGGAGTGTATACGTGATGCCGAATGTAAGGGAAGAGGCTTTGTATACTTGGGTTACCCAGTGGGTGGCCACGATGGAGTTAGGATCGTCCGCTGTGGCAGGGAGGACAGACGTCCGGCCGACAAGGGTTGGGAGAGAGTTGACGTATTAACAGGTTATTTGAATCCATTTTCGACACCATGCTTGTTGAAGTATATGGTGCCAAAGAAGGGGACCTATGCAGAGGGAAGTCATAGTCAACCACGAGGAATGGTTTTTTAGGACGGGCCAGGTTGATGAGGGCCACTTGGTACTCACGGGTTCGTGGGCTCACAATGTAGGCGGACTCATATCGTCCAAGGAGCAGTGACGCACAATTGAATTTTCCGATCCACCATGTTTGAGCCAGAGCTAGAATATTGTCAGACCAAGGAACAATCTTGGAGCCATCACCGGCCAGGATTGGTACTCAGGAGGCGAGCTCTTGTTGACGTCACTGAGCCATGGTCAAAGAGGACCACAACTTCTGCTGTTGGGAAATGGGTTGTAGCCGAGGTGGTGGACAATGATGGAGGTGACAAGGCTACGAGGACAGAATGTGGAGAAGAAGACGGCACTGTTCGGGCTGATGACGGCGAAGGATTTGAGGACGACTTCAGGGAAAGGTGCAGGGAGACTTTTGGCATGGGCGCAGGGGCGAGCCGCGTGTGCTACAAAGTGGAGTTGGCATGGGAGTAGGTCATCGCGAAACTGGCGGTTTGACCGGGCTGATCCTTTGTGTCGAGGAGATGATAGTGCTGAAAGCGGCAAATGGAGGAACTGGATGTAAGGGCGAGACCACGTACACTGCAAATCATAGAGGAGTAGAGTGCGGCAAGGGGAAGGCAGAAGCAGATACGTCACGAGACACCTGCTGTTGGCGTGGGTGTAGGCTGCTGCAAGGTGAGCAACTAGCTTGTGCAAATCCTTGTGAAAGCCACAGATGCTAAAGATACTGATGATGAAGTGCGGGTGCAGGGGCTAGCTGCATGCACTGCGAGGAACAAGTGACGTGGGCGCAGGTCGCCTCGAGAGTGGCGGTTTGACCGGGCGGATCTCTGGGTCGAGGGGATGATGATGAGGAAGAAGCAGATTGATGGTGATGAAATGGATGCAAGGGCAAAATCTTGTGCACTACAGAAGGACGATTGATGATGAAGCTGATGAGGAAGCCAAAGATGTAGATGGTGGAGCAGATGAGGATGATGATAGCAAGAGGGCTGATGCTGAAGTAGAAGATGGATGCTGGAGGACGACAATGCGAAGGGGAAGGAGATGAGGCCGATGAAACTGAAGAGGCAGAGTAGCTGATGATAGCTAAGAGGAAAAGATGATGATGCTACACAAGGGCGGAGTGGAGGAGATGCGGAGAAGGAGGCCGTTGATATTGACGAGGCAGGAGGTCCTCTTTGTTGTTAGGAGAGTGACGACTAGTGGCTCCATTTGGCCCGAGACCAACAGGCAAGGAGACTGGTGGTGTCTTATATCCTGACAGTAGGAGGAATGCTGCTGCAGCGGTGGTGGTTCGAGAGACATAGAGACGTCAGAGGAGATCAGGAGAGTGACGGCTTGTTTCCAAGTTGGCTCGCGACATGAGCAGGAAGACTAGTGGTGTCCGATGTCCTGTCCGCAGATGATGTTATGTTGTTATTGTGAATAAGGTGAAGCAATGCAAGAGAGAGGTTTGTGGAGTTGATACGAGAATAGAGGATGAGAAGGTACTGGATAATGATGATGATGTTGATGAAATTGATGGAGCAGATTGCGGCAGATGCGGCAGCTAGAGGAGGTCAGAGTAGTAAAGGCGCTCTGGAAGTGGAAGCAGAGACGAAGATATGATGGTGTGTCAGGCAGGCTTCTGTCGCTAGTTCACGGAGGGGCCAATCCGCGGAGGAAGAGAGACCTTGGCAGACTGAGAACAGCGCAAAGCACACTGGCTCCCGCGGTAAGCGCGCTCGAGCATGGGGGTAGCGCGGAATCCAGTAGCGGTGAAGGCGGGCCACTTGGTGGAAAGCTGCCGCAGGTTGACATTGTCATATGCGGCGACTTCCCTACGGCTATCTCAAGCGCTTGATGTGGAACACGGCAGCTGCAAAGAGGCGGGAAGAAGTGGCGGGAAGATCCGCGGTGGGAAAGGAACCAGGGTCGAACCGCAGGAGGAAGCACAATCACGAAGCCAATCAAGCGGAAGAGGCAGAACGGTGAACGGGCGGAGCAATCAAGGGAACAATAGCTAATCAGCACTGGGATCGCTGTGTCAATCAAGGAGAACCTAGAGGACGCACCGCGGAGGACAAAGATTCAAGGAAGAACACAAGGTCCGTGTGCACGAGCCATGTTTGTAGAAGAAAAACTTAGTAGGAGAAGAAACGATAAATATAATCCCCTGTGTGCTTGCGGACGAGACCTACGGTGCGAAGATGCACCGCGTGGAGTCCAAGTAGGAGGAAAGAGGGTGACATGTGAGGGACGAGACCCACGGCGTGTAGACACGTCGTGCGGAGTCCCGAGTAGATAAGGTCTAGGTAGCGGTAGAACAAGGTCGTCTTGGATCAGAACTTTGAATTTCATGTACTCTGCTCTTGATTATCAAAGACATTTTCCGGCTCCAATCTGTGCTCTCATCATTCCACTTCCTTGCCTACCATTGCTTTTGGTGTTCTGCACACGGTTATCGGAGCCGTGCGTCCGAGGATCCGAGCCCGGGGTGAAGTGCACTGCTGGCGGTACCCTTGCTTGCACACGGCCGCGGAATGGGGTTCCGCGATGAGGAGCTCAAGGCCACGAGATGGTGGGCTCGCATGTGGCAAGAAGTGGACCGCGGAGTGCTGCCCATCGGTGAGTTTCTCGCATGTAGCCTAGATCCGTGATCTGCGGAACTGTCTACGGGTCAAGAGTAGTGCTCTAGAAGGATCAGTCGTAGAGGGGCCGAAACTAGGAATACCTGTCTCAGAAGCTCATTTTCTGCAAATAGCGCGGAGCCAAGCAGGCGCAGAACATTCTGAAGCATGGCAAAATTGGGGGTATCAGTGTCATGGTGCGGTGAGCGTGGACAGTTCCTTGCTCTTTGTTCAGCGGAACTACACACAACCTTCATATCAGTCGTTGATGTCGACGTCTAGCTCTTTGCATCAGGATATTAGGCGACGGTAGCCGCAACAATAGTAGCGGCGATCACCAGCACGGTGCTTCCTGCCGCGTCGAGCCACCACCCACGCCAGCAGCTGGGACTCCTCCCCCGTGCTGTCCCGTATCCCAATCAGTTCTTCACCAGGATTTGACCCGCTCGTGCAACACCAGAGGGGAACCAAGTGGCTGGAGCAGCTGCACTGGCGCCGTATCATGGATGCGCTGGGCGAGCGAGTGGAAATAGAGAGCGTCCACAGTCATGGCAGTCGCGGATCCATCCAGCCTCAGCAGGGACGGGAGGGCCAGGAGGATACAACCGGAGGAGTCAATGGTTCTCCGAAGCCCAACCATCGCTGGAGGAGTCTTTTTCAGGCAGGTTTCTGCCACTGATCCGTGGAGGGTCCAATCCGCAGAGGAAGGGGGTCGTGGGCAGACTGGGGACCACGCAATGCACGCTGGCTCCCGCGGCAAGCGCGGTCGAGCATGGGGCAGCGCGGAATCCAGTGGTGGTGAAGGCGGGCAATCCGGCGGGAACCTGTCGCAGGTTGACATTGTCATTTGTGGCAACTTCCCTATGGCTATCTCAAGCGCTTGATGCGGAAGCTGTGAAAGGGCAGGAAGAAGCAGTAAAGAAGATGCGCGGTGGGAAAGGAACAAGAGCGAGCCGCAGGAGGGAGCAAATCATGAGGCCAATCAAGCGGAATAGGCAGGATGGCGGACGGACGCACCATCAGGGGAGCAACAACCAATCAGCACAGGGATCGTTGCATCAATCACGGAGAAGCACCTGGAGGGTGCACCGCAAAGGACAAAGATTCAAGGAAGAACACAAAGACCGCGTGTACAAACCGCGGAGGTAGAAGAAAGAGACCCAGTAAGAGAAGGAAGAAGAAGGATATTCCCTTGTGTGACTGTGGACAAGACCCGCGGTGTGTAGACACACCGCGTGGAGTCCAAGTAGGAGGATAGAGGATGATATGTGAGGGACAAGACCCAAGGTGTGTCGACATGTCGTGCGGAGTCCCGAGTAGATAAGGCCTAGGTAGCGGTAGTAGAAAGTGCCTCAATCGCTCTCTGGGATCAGACTTCCGTGTTTCATGTACTCTACTCCTGATTATCAAAGACATTTACCGGCTCCTATCCGTGCTCTCAGTGTTCCACTTCCTTTCCTTCCAGTGCCTTTGGTGTTCTGTCCGCGGTCAGCGGGACTGAGTGTGCGGAGAACCAGGCTCGGGGTGAAGTGAGCTGCCTGCGGTGTCCTTGCTTGCACACTGCCGCGGAACGTTATTCCGCGGAGAGGAGCTGGAAACCACGAGGTGGTGAGTTTGCGTGTGGTAAGAAGTGGACCTCATTGGTGAGGTTCTTGCACAAAGGTCCAGACGTGTGGTCCGCAAAATTGTCCATTCTCCAAAGTTAGTGTCGTCGTAGGAAATGTCGCGGAGAGAACCTAAGAAAGGAATGGCTGTCACAAAAGTGCATAGTCCGCTGATAGTGCAGAATGAAGCCAACGCGGAGGAAGTCTAGGGCACGGCAAAATTGAGGGTATCAGTGTCATGGTGCGGTGAGCGTGGACCAAACACGCGACCTTCAGATAAGTCGTTGATGTCGGCAGCCAGCTTTGTGCATCAGGACATTAGGCGAAGGCATTAGCAACGCCAGCAGCAGCGATCATCAGCACGGTGCTTCCTGCCGCGCTTCACCTACGCAGGCAGTTAGGACTCCTCCCCCGTGCTGTCCCGTACTCAAGTCAGTTCCTCACAGGATCTGACCCGCTCACTCAACACTGGAGGGTGACCGAGTGGCTGGAATAGCTGCACTAGCACCGTATCATGGACACACTGTGTGAGCGTTTGGAGATTGAGACCGACAAGTCATGGCAGTCGCGGATCCGTCCAGCCTCATCAGAAATGGGAGAGGCAGGAGGATGTGGTCCTAGCACCACAATGGTTCTCCGATGCCCAACCATCACTGGAAGAGTCCTCCGCTGGTGGAGAGCTTGGGGCCTATCGTGGATTGGTCTACCGACGGCGTGGTGGGCAGCAGCCATCGGTAACTGTCAATCAAACGCTGCAGCACTCATCACCTTTGATGCATCTGCCGCTTGGGGTGATGACTCCTGGGTAGGCAGGGCCCCAGGAGTACTCTGCGCTGGACGAGTAGCAGCCAATGAATCACCAGCAGCCGCACGTAGAGACCATGCAGGTGGTGAGCACAGCCTCCGCGCCCGACCGGTAGCTGAGACTGAACCCTCCGCTGCAGTTTGTGGGGGCAGTGCAAGTACAGAGTCCAGTACATGCCCCGGTGTTGGGCCTACAACAGACGCAGATGCACCTGAAGCAGCAGACCCCGGGGACCATGCAGGTGGGGACACCGGCTCCCTCTCCCGCTTGGGGTCGTACACAGCTGCAGATGAACCAGCGGCACGCAAATAAGGTGCCACTATTCGCCGGATTGGTGCCAGTGGGATCCAGAGTACACATCTCAGCGACAGGATTGACACAGCCACAGATGTACCAGACGCAATAATTTGTCGGGGCTGTGCAGGCGAGAATAATGCTACCGCCCTCCGCGGCGGGACCAGCGCAACAGGTGTGCCATCCTCAGCCGTACTCAGGGACTCCACTGGTGGGGATGGTGGCGCCACACCCTGTGATGGGTGCACGGCAGAAGCAGATGAACCCGTCACAGGTGGTTGTGGATGGCATGCAGGCGATGACTGTGGCAGGTACGCAGCAGCCGAGGTACCAGCCGCAGTAGTTTGTACCGACGGTGCAGGTAAGAACAGCGGCGCAGTACTCCGCGATGACTTTGCAGCCACCGCAAGGGACCCAACCTCTTGGTGGCGCCATCCAAGGGAGCACCACGGTTCAGCCTCCAGGAGTCCAACCACTGATACATCAACAACAGCCGTTTGGGGGCATGGTGCAGGCGGGACCTATGCTGCAATACTCTGTAACAGCCTCACAACCATGGACGACTCTGCACCAGCAGCCGATAAGTACCACGCAAGTGGGGACAAGCCAGTAGCCATTCGTGCCAAACATGGAGCAACAGCCACCCTTGGGGGCAGCACCAGCACTCCTGCCCTCCGCACCTGCGTATCAGAAGTTCCACCCGCAGCAGCTAGTTGGGTCCGTGCTAGCAAGAGTGACCCTTCAGGCGCCACCACTAATGCCACAAGCGGAGCTGACGACACAAGGCCACTCCAATTTGCTACCGCAGTAGATGATGGGGGTTCAGCACTCCGCAGGGACAGCGGCAACTCACTCCCTCCCGGTCGCGCCAGTCGAAATTGCCAACACCGGACCAATCCTTCCCTTCAGCTTTGTAGCTGTGGCACCCACTGCCCAGGCTTATTTGATTCCACAGCTGGTGGCACCAGAGGTGCACGGGATCCAGGTCCCGCCTCCTATGACGACATTCTACTCCACACCCTACACCACCTCCATGCCAGTCCACTCTTCCTGGTACATGCCCCAGCCACCCACGCAGTCAGGTCCTCACATGCGCGCGGGGCAGCCCTCGATGCAGATTCATCATGTTGGCTACTCCGCAGCCCAACATACAACCCTCCCTCTTCGCATTTTGTGACGGCATTGACGACTAACTGCAGCATTGTGCCTCAGCTACAGTTTATCCGCTCTGAATCCGTGAACCTCCCGCGGCTGGATTCCTTCAAGGGTGCTCTGGAGGAGGACCCCTGGACATGGCTCAAGCAAATCACCCTCTACGCCAGCATCAGTCGATTTCCGCCAGACCTCTGCCTCACCACAACGGAACTCCGCCTCCAAGGGACTGCGGCAGACAAATACAATGCGCGCGCACCCTTCCCTTCCTTCAAAGACTTTGGCAACACCCTCCTTGAGCGCTTCAAACATCTGACAAAGGAGGAGGCTCAGAGTAAGATTGAGAAAGAGGTCATGCGCAAGGACAATGACATCCACAGGTTCTTGGCCAGTTCCTAATCTGGGCATCCGTGGCCAAGAACCCTCAGGTTGAAGGCCTTCCGCTGTGGGTCCTCCTACAGAACCTCATGTGCGCACTCCTTGATGAGGTTAGCAGCCTCATGATCGTTGACCGCTACCATTCTCTCCAGCGTGTGGTGCAAGATGCTATAGCCATATCCACTCGTCAGCGATCTACGCAATAGCATCAAGGTGGAGACACCCATGCACCATCCTCCTCGCAGAATCAACCTTTGGAGCAGAAGCCCAAAGCATGCTACACTTGCCAAAGCCTGGAACACATTGCCCGTGAGTGTCCTCGCCGCTGACAAGTGGCTCCGCGCCCTGATCCCGTCCACCAACACCCAATGGTCCAACAGTGGCACCAGTACTACAACCAGCCATGGTCAGGTCAGCAGCAGTAGCAGCAGCAGCAGTAGCAACCGCACCCGCCCCCTACCGGTCAGGCTAAAGCGGGACAGGGAACTGGCTAGGGCATCTTTCCAAACCCGCAACCAACTCTGAACCCCGCGGCCGGCGCACGCAATGTCAAGGTGGGTCTGCCCATGGCTGAGAACAAGACTACAGAGGTGGCCCTCACTCCTGAAGAAGCGGAACTCATCACACGTGCTCGCCGGCTCGGACTCCGCAGTTGGGATCTGCAGGAGGCTGCGCAGGTGCAGTACGCCCTGCGACGGCAGGCAGAAGTGGTTGAAACCCGGCTGCAGGATGCCGTCGCAGCCCGCTCTGTGTGCCCCCCTGGGAAGCGTCGCAGCACAAATGCCATGCAAACGGAAGGCCCAGCTCTCGCGGTAACCTCAACTAATCCCCACACTCCTCCCACTACAACGACAGATCCCACAGACCCAGTAGAGAAGCTCTTCACCACCCCCATCGCATCCGTGAACTTCTTCGACTTCCTCCGCATCCATCCAAAACTAGCTCCGCGGCTTAAGGAGGAGGAGCCACTCACCGCCTCCAGGCTGTTGACATCTCCCTCAACTGCAGCACGTCGCCGCATGGCACCCAGAATACTCGTCGAGTTGTAGCAGAGGCTCCACTAGCCTTGAACACAGAGGAACTGGACTGGGGCTGGGTACTGCAGCCCCTGGAACCACCCTGATGCGATGACCGCCACTACGAGGTCGCCTGCTGTGTGGTCTGGATCTATGGGTGGAAGTTCCTCACCATCATCGACATTAGAGCAACCCACACTATAGTCGCCTTCCACGTCCTTTGCGTGGTCACATGGACGGACCACATCCTTCCCACGCACCGGCTGTTCAGCAACGCGGCAGGCAGGATGGACTACAGGGAAAGAGAAGTGCAGAGGCTCCCCTTGCAGGTGGGATCCCTCCACAAACCAGTGGATATTCACGTCACTAGGGCCCAGACCTACGACGTTCTCTTGGGCATTGACTACCTCCTACCGCATCAAGTCAACCTCCTGTTCTCCCCTGGCGTCATGCAACTCACATCCGCCACTGGAACCAAGGAGTACGCCCTCATCACAGTTGGGGACCGGATGACGGTGCCCGTCACCGGCGGTGAGCCCTCCTCCCTCGTAGATGCTGCACAAGAAGACTCTCACACCCGTCCCCAGCATGATCAGATGCCTGCGGAAACCATATTCGACACGGAGCAGGTCCCGGTTGCGGAATAGCATGAGCTAGCCATGGACCATGCGGAACGAGGCATGCGTAGCAACCTTCTCAGGTTATGGCAGCGGGGAGAGCAGGTGTTCGGCAAAGGCCTCCCTGGAGGACAAAGAGGCGTTTTACCCTATCCGCACCCAGACTCCGTCGCCACCCCCTCGCTGGGACCACATCCTTTACCCACATCTCTCTCAGCCACAAAAACAAGAATTCCACGACCTCCTTGACTCCTTCTCTGACATCTTTGCTGGCTCAGCGACAGACCTTGGGGTAGTTGATGCTTTTCATGTCATCTCCACTGGGACACCTGCACCCACCAAGAAGAAGGTCCGCTGCATCCTCCCTTATCAGGAGCAGATCATCACGGAGGACGGAGCTCAAATCACAGGGGGTGATCGTCCCCATTGTGAGCCCCTGGTGTGCCAACTTGGTCATTCTCAGCAAGTCTGACGGGTCAAAGCGGTTCCGTGTTGACTTTCGCGACCTCAACCGAGTCATGGAAGAAGACGCCTATTCCATGCCGCTGATCATTGACATCCAAGAACGCCAGCAAGGCCGCAGCTGGTTTGCAAAGCTGGATGCTAAAGCAGCCTTCCATGCTGTCCCCATGCACCCAGAATCCATCTCCAAGACCACCTTCGTGACGCCCGAGGGACTATACGCCTTTACACGTATGCCCTTCGGCATCCGCAACGCTGGCGCTACCTTCCTGCGTGTAATGGACACTACCTTGCGGCATCCCCAATGTGAGCTGCTACATTGACGATATCATGGTTGCGACCAACAGCTTCGCCGAACTCTTCTCATCCCTTGTCAATGTCTTCTCCACCCTCCGTGCTGCCAAACTCAAGCTGAAAGCCGCAAAGTGCTGCATCAGCACTGCAGAAATGGAGTTTCTTGGGTTTGTCACGAGTGCGGACACTATTAAAACGGGCCCAGAGAAGATCGCAGCGGTCCAGGAGTGGCGCCAGCCTACAACCGCGGCACAGGTCAAGATCTTACTTGGCTTCGTCTCCTTCTACCGCAAGTTCGTCCGTGACCATGCCCGCATCATCCGCCCCTTGCAGCAGCTCACACACCAAGACGTGCCCTTTGACTGGACGCCGGAGTGTGTGGCGGCATGGGCGGAGATCAAGCATCAGCTAGTTATTGCGCCCATGTTGGAGTTCCCCGACTTCAACCTGCCCTTCTCCATTACCACCGACTGGTTGCGGGATGGACTCGGCGCGGTGCTGTCGCAAACGGTCCAAGAACCCATCCAATGAGTCATTGCGTAGTCGCGTGCTCACGGATGGCAAGCGGAAGTACCCGCCGGTGAAGGGAGAGTACGTGGCTCTCCTCTGGGCCCTCCAGCATTTCCACAACTACATCAAGAACGGAAAGCCCTTCACCGTTTTCACTGACCACCAGGTGCTCCAGTGGCTCCTCACCACTCAGAACCACGAGGGCAAGTGGGCCCTCCTTCTACAGGACTACAACATGAAAATAAAGTATCAGCCTGCCCTGGCCAATCGCAACGCATACACTCTCAATCGCCTTCCTCGTGAAGCATGGCCAACCCCCACGGATCGGCAGGAGGATCACGTGGACCCTCTACTCCAACCCGCTCCTTCTCCTGCTGCTGCCGACCCCCAATGGGAGGGTGTCGCCCGCAAGTTTATTGATGATGAGCAGGACATAGCACACCAACTGCTGGCTGAGGCGAACTCTTCCGCGGACCTGGACTCCATGGAGACGCTTCCTGCTCTTCCCACCGACGGTCTCCAGCTTGCCCGTCACTACAACCCCACAATCCGTGGCTGGACCCTGGAAGAGATTGTCGCGTACCTCCCCCGCGATCTTCCACCCCGCGACCCCGTCGGATCTCTTCTGCTGTACCGTCTGTCCTTCATCCTCCACCAGAACCGTCCGCACCCTCCGCCTCCCCTCTTCTTGACGATCGCCATTCCCTTCCCCTGGTGGACTTTTGTCTTCACTCCCCTCCATCTGCGGACCGTCTCCAGGATCTCTTCTCCTCCCTCAATCCCCCTCTCTCTTTCGTCGGCGTCCGCCTCTCCTGTACCCTCAACCGCGATACGGGGATGTGCATGGTCACTCACAAAATTCTCACAACTCACTCCCGTGTCCGGACAGCCGCTGCCCGCGCACCGCGCACTTGGGCTCCCGCTTCCATGATTCCCGAAACACTCGCGTAGACCGAGATCCACGTGGCCTGGTGCTATGTCTGGGTATGTGGCTGCAAATGTGTTGCCATCGTGGATACCGGCGCCACCCACACCACCATCGCGCTGCGGATGGTGAACACCCTGAACATACGCCATCTCCTCAAACCCACCCGGCTCTGCTTCTCCATCTCCACTGGCGCCATCGATATACCCATCGGCCAGATCGCGGCTCTCCCCATGTGTGTAGTAAACGTTCATGCACCGCACACTATCCAGGTGTGCGACGTGCGGACGTACGACATGCTCCTGGCGGCAGACTGGCTCGCACTGCAAAAAGCGGATACATTGCTGGGTGCTGGTGTTCTTAGCCTCATTTCAGCTTCCGGGGTCTGTTCTTTCACCCCGCTTTCCACTTTGCCTCGCCCACTCTCCTTCTCTCCTCCCATGGTTACTGCTCCACCTGGCACCGGTAATCAACTCACCCGACATCTTACGCAAAGCTCTGGTGTGAACCGCGGTACAGCCTCCCCAATGGCTCGCCCTTCCAGCGCGGAGACCGAGCCTTCGACAAGGGGGGGGTGGCACGTCGAGACGCCAGCTGTGAAGACAATCCGCGGGCCAGGCTGCGGCACCTGCTGCCGGCACAGGAAATTCCACGACACCAGTAGCAGCGGCGGCAGCTTCCTCACGACCCGCTCCCACCACAGAACAAACTCCTGCAGGCGCGGAATCACTAGCGGTCGCATCCCTAGCAACAGCAGTCGAGCCGATGGCACCAGCCGGTGTACCTGCGCCATATGGTCCTTCCGCATCCCTAGCAGCAGCAGCCGCACCGATGGCACCGGCTAGCGTATCACTGCCACCTGGTCCTTCCGCACCCACTGCATACTCCTATTCCCCACCGGCCTCGAGAGACAGCCCTGCCCAAGGGGCGCAGCAACCCCTGCTCAGCGCAGGAACGATCATGGAGGGTGCACGGACCAATATGGAGGAAGAGAGCTCGGGTGACAGCGGAGACTAACCCAAGGCCACTCGCCTGCTGGACATGGTCAGCAGCGTCATCCAGCACCTACGGGCCGAGCTCCCGGAGGCAATCCGCACAGATTTAGCGGACTCGTTCTCTGATCGAGCCTGGCAGGTGGTCCTGAATGGCACGGCCAAGGCTGCCCTGGCTCTCGGGCAGCAAAGGCAACAAGAGCAGCTGCTAGAAACGGCAGGAGCAGAGCGTCTCATTGCGATGCTCAGGGACGTCCTGAATCTCCACCCAGAACAAGCATGCAACATGGCGGGTGTGGAGGAATTCCTCGACATGGACCGACCGGATCTCTCTGTGAACACCACCCGCCAGTAGTGGCTCCAAGTGCGCAGCGACCAGAAGAAGGACCCTACGTGGCGCTATGTGCACCTGTTCCAGGAACGAGCCCGGGCCCGCACCATCTATCACGTCTGTCACGATTTTGCTGAATGCAGTGAGGGCAAGAAACTCGCAGGAATGCGGTGTCAGGTCAGACACGGAAGCAACGGCGAAGCTGCGATACACTGACGTCAGGCTGATGTCAGTACAGTGACACACTGAGGAGCAGATGAGAATGTCAGGTGAGCAGAGCATTAGTTCAAGGCAGATGATGGGCGGAGATCCTTGCATGGGAGGAAGAATGGAAGTCCAGGAGCGCATAACGTCATGCGGAGTCGAGGCGTGGGGCAACAGCCCAACGCTAAGGGAAAAGGCGGATCAAAGGCAACGGAGTGAACGTTGATGTAGTGTGATGGCAGAAAGGTGAGATGCGCAGGCAGCTGAGAACTGACAATTGAGATAGGGAGGAGATGGCCAAAGACCGAGCGAAAGCGAGGGACTGAGCTGTTAAAGGAAAGCGATATGATAAGATTGATGTATGACAAGAGGCAAAAGACAAGTTACCTAATCCTAGTCCTAAGTACCTACAGGAACAAGTTTGCCTGTCTAGGGTGGTCAATGAGAGGCATGTAGCCTCAACCACCACTCTGTAGGTCTTGTGCGGTGCGGAGCCATTTCGTGGCTCCGCACGATGTGCGTGTAGCAGTTTTAGTCGGTCCTTGTCCAGTGATCTTGAGTGCGGTCCGGTCGCCGCCAGGTTCGCTTGGGTGGACGTGGTGATCGTGTCAGGTAGCAAGGAACGAGTCGTGCACGTCGTCGACCGTTGGCTCGTGGACGTCTGTTTTCGTGCCGTTGTCCAGGTCTCCGGTGCCATGGAACGGTTGACGTACGTAGCAATTTGGTATAATCTTTGGAGTTCTTGGAGATGAACCAGGCCTTCCGTCTGTATTTTGTCGATGACTGCCTCCGCTGGTTGCTGACTCCAGGTAGGGGTACTTCCTTAAGTTTTGTGGTCCTTGTGGCAGTCTTATGATCAGAGGGAAATAATCGGACACCCCTCTTCAATGTCACAAGACTGCTCTGAGTGTCATGAGTGTCTGGTGGACGGAGCTGATGAGGAGGTGTGGCGCAGTTTGTGCAAGGGAGATGGTGCAGAGAGTCGCTGATGCTGGCAAGGTCACAACCAGAAGATTGATGGCTGGAAGCCACCTCCTTGTGCTGGTCCTAAGACGGGCTCCTGGCAGGGATCTGCAGCTGTTCAGCTGTTTTTGCGGTCATGCTGGGTGTCGCAGGGGTGGAGCAAAGTAGAGTAGGAAGTAGAAAGAGCTTGGTGTTGGCCTTTTTGTTGCTGGAGGGACTGGAGTTGGTTGTTTCTGGAAGTGTTGTTGCCCAGATCCAAGCCCGTCCGATGATGACGCGATGTGTCAAGAGTAGGATCAGACGAGTGATGTTGTTGATTGGAGTGGGGGAACTGAAGTCTTGATGGAGGACCGTCGGTTGCTGTTGCTGTTGTTCATCCTCCTGGTGTTTGTGATGATCTGAGCTACGGAGGTGAGGAAGTACGTACCTTGCACGGAGTTGAGGTGAAGGGAAGGCCTCAAGCAAGGGAGCTGGGTCATCATTTTCTGCGCTGGCTGGGAGACTTGGAGTTTGGAGTAGTGAGCCATGGATGAAGTCGTTGTTGTTCGAGTCATTGATTGGAACCGATTCCGGTTGACTAGGCTTTAAAGGGCGTCGGCGAGGTGGGATGTAGCTGGTGGAACGTTCGGCTTCAGTGGCCGGAGAAGATTCACTGCAGTCCATACTTGGATAGTCAGCAGATACAGCTACAGTGGAGCCTAAAGAGGGATTGTTGCTAGAGGAGTTGGTATTGCTGGCACAGGTTAAGAATTCTGCTGTTGGATCAGTTGCAGTTTGTTGAGGAAGACAAGATGGAGGCGCCTGCTTGTGTGGAGGCGTAAACACTGTGGGGTGCCGAGGGTCAGCTGAGGGATGCTTCGAGGCTGGTGATGAGCTGGTTCCGAAGCCACTGTCTTGAGCAGTGAGCTCGGAGGGCGATGGTGCTCCAGCAGGTGGTTGACGCTTGTGTGGAGGGAGATAAACAGTGGGGGAAGTGATGGTGTCGTTGTTCAGGACAGGTTTGCTGGTGTTGTTGTTGGCAGAAGGAGTGAGGTTAGTTGATTTGGGATAGTGCTGTGGCAGGATTGTTTGGCCGTAGAAGGCCTGCATAAACTTGTTGACTTCTTCGGGAGTGAATGGTTTTGTCCAATCGAAGGTTGGCAGGATGTAGGTGGAGAGTGATGGTTGTTCCAAAGGACAGTCAGGAGGAAGGAGGTCCAAGGCTGGAGTTGTAGTGACTGGTTTTGGCAAAGTTGAAAAAGGAGGGCGAGTGAGGGAGCATGAGGTGCAGTTGCAGATAGTGGAGTAGTAGTCTGCAGCGAGGGTGAGAGTGTCATTGTCAAAGGTGAAGTCGATGTTGGTGTCTCTGCTGCTGAGCTGCTGCTGCGGATCAGATTCAGGAAGTGCAGATATTGCTGTTGCTGCCGGTTTGCTTGCTGGTGAAGGTGTTTCCAAATGGCGCGGTCTGTGACGTTTGAGGAGTCCTTAAACTGCTGTTGTAAGATGGCCAAGCGCCCATAGGAGCGGCATGTTGAGGAATATTGATGAACATTATGGAAGTTAAGGCTGCTGCTGACTGCATTGTGAGTGAGCAGACGATGGTGTTGCTGTAGGGACGGCTTGATCTGATGCTGACGTTGAGACCATTGCTTCAGCTGCAAACTGCGGCTGTTGCTACGATGGAGAGAGTGTGGCTGCAGAGTATTGGAGACTGCGCCTATACATGGCTCCTTAGCTTTGCAGGAAAGAAAGGAAGGAGGCGTCAGTGGTGCGGCTTGGTGTGGCGGTTCAGGCGTCCGAGTTGCGAAAGAGGGGAAGCTAATGCAGGTTCTTTCAATGCGCTATGATACCATGTCATGATTTTGCTGAAGGGAGTGAGGGCAGGAAACTCGCAGGAATGCAGTTTCAGGTCAGACACAAAAGGAACAGTGAAGCTCTGGTACACTGACATCATGCTAATGTCAGTACATCGACACAATGAGGAGCAGATGAGAATGTCCGGTGAGCACAGCATTAGGTCAAGGCAGATGATGGGCGGAAATCCTTGCATGGGAGGAAGAATGGAAGTGCAGGAGTGCAGAACGTCATGCGGAGTTGAGGCGCGGGGCAACAACACAGCGCTAAGGGAAAAGGCAGATCAAAGGCAACGGAGTGAACGTTGATGTAGTGCGATAGCAGACAGGTGAGATGCGCAGGCCGTTGAGGACTGACGATTGAGATAACGAGGAGATGGCAAAGGACCGAGCCGAAGCGAGGGACCAAGCTTTTGAAGGAAAGCAATATGATAAGACTGATGAATGACAAGAGGCAAAAGACAAGGTACCTAATCCTAGTCCTAAGTACCTAGGGGAACAAGTTCGCCTGTATAGGGTGGTCGATGAGAGGCATGTAGCCTCCGCCACCACTCTGTAGGTCTTGTGCGGTGTGGAGCCACTTCGCGGCTCCGCACGATGTGTGCGTAGCAGTATTGGTCGGTCCTCGTCCAGTGATCGTGAGTGCGGTCCGGCCGCCGCCAGGTTCGCTTGGGTGGACGTGGTGATCGTGTCTGGTAGCAAGGAACGAGTCGCGCACGTCGTCGACCGTTGGTTCGTGGACGTCTGTTTTTGTGTCGTCCTCCAGGTGTCCGGTGCCGTGGAACGGTTGACGTGCGTAGCAGTTTGGCATATTCTTCGGAGTTCTTGGAGATGAACCAGACCTTCCGTCGGTATTTTGTCGATGAATGCCTCCGCGGGTTGCTGACTCCAGGTAGGGGTATTTCCGTAAGCTTCGCGGTCCTTGTGGCAGTCTTGTGATCAGTGGGAAATATTCCGACAACGTCCACCAGATGCCAGCAGGAACGGCGGAGGCACCGCGTGGGAGATCTGCGGCAAATTTGTGGAGGTGGGGCTACCTTCTCCGAGCCACCGCCGCCAGATGGGGAACACAGTATACGCCCTAGGAGATCACACGCATCTCCGCGGCAGAACGGAAGTGCGACGGCTGGTATACAGCCATCGAAAAATGTTGGCGCTTGACCCTTGAGGGTGTAACGCCGCACTGGATTGCAGCGGCTGTTAGAAAAATGACAAAAGTCGAGCACGTAGCGAGAGGCGGAAAACAGAAGATGGAGTGAAAGCGATCACGGTTGAAGCAAGATGAATGACATAACTGCATGAACAAAGGCGAGAATACATGAAGGACTAGAACAACATACGTACTAACCTACTCTAGGGCACAATCCTACACTTTGGGCGGCGGTGCGACGCGTGTAGCCGCAACCACCGTGCTTTTGCTACTGCTTGTGGTGTTCGTGGAGTCGCTTCGCGACTCCACCGATGCGATGCGAACATGAGCGCCAGTCGTGCTCCAGGACCGGACATGTAGTGCGGGTCAGAGCTGGATCTGTCTTGTAGCAAGCATCGAGGTGCAGCACGTGTCGGACATTATCTCAGAGATCGCTTCAAGGGGTGCAGCCACTGAGAAAACAAAGAGTGACCACGCACGCTCATCTCCGGAGTCACACTACCAAAGTCTGAGCGGTCTCACGACCGACAATCGTGTGAACCTCACCACAACCAAAGCAACGGATTCGTACAACAACGGTCAAGGCGAACGCACCTGCCCAGATCACTCCTGTGCACAAAACTCCTCTATGCGTACGACTAGCAAAGCCAAATCGTGGTCTCGCGGCGCTCTGTCTTGCCCGAGTCGCCACTTCACTCTTGTGCGCGCTCAATGAAGCGCGCTAGGTTAGGATGCTACCTAAAGATGGTTCCTGGAACAGTAGCACGCGCAAGACACTGCTCTTTCTAAAGATGGTTCCTGCGCTCATGAATCACGCAAAGGCAGTGGGGAGAATCGCGGCCGTCGCCGAGTCAAGAGCTGCGGTCCCTCCGTCATCTCAAGATGACCGGCCGAGAGGTTGTCGACTACAAAGAGGCTACCGCAGATCCGGACGATCTCGTCCGTGGATCGCACCGAGGGCGCTGGGCATCTGCCAACCTCGGTCTGCCGATGATCGGAGATCATCAAGCGGTGTCCGGCAGATCTTGTGGCTGAGAACCCGAAGACACAAGGATACTGGATTGCTCATCACTTGTACTTTTCTGCTCTTACTTAGTACAGACATACAAGTAGCCGTAGTTTTGTATTTGCTATTACTTCTTTTGTGTGTAACCATTCTGAGCAAGCTTGGTACCGTTGGAAAGCTTGTGAGACGAGTCGTGTAACTGTGCCTTCAGCTCACCTTCTTGAATCGCACAATCAGTGACATTATTCAGGCAAGAGTGCCTGTGTGTGTGAGAGTAGCAACACGTGTATGAGAGAGTATTACCGACAGTTTAGTAGAGGATTGAGAAAGTTGACCTATCAGAGTACTGTATCTGAAGACTCCTAAAGATCCTGGTATGTAAATTTCAACAGAGCACGTATTGAGAGGCAGAAAACAGAAGATGGAGCAAAAGCGATCACAGTTGAAGCAAGATGAATGACATAACTGCTTGAACAAAGGCAAGAATACATGAAGGACTAGAACAACATAAGAACTAACCTACTCTAGGTCAGAATCCTACACTATGGGGGGCGGTGCGACGCGTGTAGCTGCAGCCACGTGCTTCTGTTGGTGCTTCTGGTGTTCGTGGAGTCACTTGGCGACTCCACCGAAGCCATGCAAACATGAGCGCCAATCGTGCTCCAGGACCGGACGTGTGGTGCGGGTTGGAGCTGGATCTGTCTTGTAGCAAGGATCGAGGACAGCACGCCGACCGGATGGTCGGTGCCACGAAGTGGCGCTCGTGGTCGTTGCGTGGGATCCTTGTCCGTTGCCGAGCGGTGGTCGTGACGTTGACCGGTTACCGCGAGAACCATTGACGGGTTGGCAAACGGCACAGAAAGGGCTCGGGCAGTGTTGCCGCCCGAGCCGTTGGGCGAGGGCCACATTCAATGTGAACTGCTTCCGGAGCTTATTGTTGGGGAATATTGGTCGCGAGGACCCGGAGGCAGGTGTGGCAAAGGAGGAAAGAGAAAGGGAAGGATGTGAGTCCGGAGAGAGGCTTTGTGGCAGTGAAGTGGATTCTGAAAGCCACCCGCAATGCCACAAGGTGAGTCCAGGGGACATCGTGTGACCTAGGATAACATCTGACAGCCGCGGTGGTGGACGAACTCTGGACAATGCTCCAACAAGCGGGCCAATGACTAAGAGAAGAGGCAGTGCGGCAGTGGGCCGGGGAGGCTGTGGAGGTGTGCAGGGAGGAGAAGAACTGCACCATCGCTGAGACGGAGGAGGCTCGGGAGTATCTTTCAGAATCTCCCAAGCTCAAACAGATGCGGGATAAGCTGCAAGTAGTATGGCAACAGGAGGAGGAGGAGCAAAGGAAAGAAACAGAAGCAATAGCGGAACGGGTAGCATTGGATCTTGCAGCTGAGGTGCGGGCGGAAGCAGAACGCAAGGCGGCGGCAGAGCAAGCAGCAGCGGAAGCTGACGTGGCAGAAGAACACGTAGCGGTAGTGGAAGCAAAGGTGGCGGTGGAGCGTGCACCAGCGGAAGCAGCTGTGGTGGCAGAAGCAAAGGGGGCGGCTGAGCGTGCAGCAGCAGAAGCAACTGAGGCAGCGGAAGCAAAGGCGGCGGCCGAGCGAGCGGCAGCAGAAGCAGCAGCGGTGGCGGAAGACAGGGCGGCGGCTGAGTGTGCGGAAGTGGCAGAAGGGATTACCGCGGAGAAAAGGGCAACAAAAAAACAGGCAGCGGGAGAGGGACAGAAGGTGAAGAAGGCCAAGGAAGAAGCACGAGCCAAGGTGGGAGCAGCGGAAGCCGGAAATGGAAGCACGGAGGGATGCGCCACGACCTGCCCCTTTGGCGGCGACACTAGGCCGAAAAGCCAAGCTCCATGCAAGAGCTGCCGTGCTGACCGAAAGGGACGCGGTATCACACTGCCCTCAGCAAGCAGGTCACCCCATCCCACGTCACATCCGCCAGCCATATTGCAACCCCACGAAAGGAGCAGGCCGCGGGTGGGCAGGCCCCATCCGCGGAAACAACACCGACATCCCGCTAGCGGGACCACGGGAAGCGAGTGGCGGATGACGGTACCACCGGCGAACCCTCCGCTAAGCGCAACAAGCAACGCGGCCCGACACAGGGCACCCTGCCAAGTATCAACCCGGCACAGCTGGCGCAGGCCAAACAGGACGCCGTCCAGGCAGCAGAGCTGCTCTTGGCGGTATTCCGCAACGTTCCGATGCCGGCTAATCTGGTCCCGGCCCGGCTCTGGCCCATTCTTGAGGGTGCCGGTACTGCAGCTCCACGTGAAAGGAGACCCGGGGAGGCCGCCGCTGGACAGCTGGGACAGGGAACCCCATGTCTATGACGAGGAGAACCGACGGCGACTACAGGTGATGAAGGCGGAGCAGGACAAGAGGCGGGCACAAGGGCTGCCGGGGAAGGAGCCAGAGAAAAAGAAAAATCCGGGGGAAGCTGTTGCGGAAAAGGCAGGAAAGACGAAGGGGCCGATGGAGACGCAGGAGTGGCAAATTTGGCAGACGGCCTACATCCTCCACCGCGCCCACACCAAGGAGCAGCAGAAAGCGGAAGCGCTGAAGGTGTACGAGGCTCTAGAGAAAGATGACCTCGCCCTCCTTTGTGAACCGTACGCTTGGGAGGACGGTCGTCTCTGGCGGGTCACACTGCGGATCTTGTGGGTACCTTTGTCCACCTTGCAGAATGTCGTGGTCAAGGCATACCACCGCCACCACCACTCCAGCATGCAGGTGCTCAAGGATAGCCTGATCCCCATAGTGCATGTGCCGAACCTCACTGCACTGGTCAAGGAGGTGGTGTAGCAATGCGCCCCCTGTGAGCGGAGCCAGAAGATCACGCCGCGGGACATGCCGCTCTTCCTGCCCTCCCCCATTGGTGAGCCCCTGGAGTGGATCATCATCGACTTCCACGGGCCACAGCCTTGCCGCGCCCAATGAGAGAGGTATTTGTCAGAAGAATGGAATGAGCAGGGATGCCTGGAGCAGAAGTGAGTAGAAGCACTAAAGCATGCAGGAGCAAGTTAGCAGAGTGACAGGAGCAGAGAGGTGAGGTAGACGCCAAAGATTTAGTGGTGGGAGCTTGAGAGAGGCGAGACGCAGCAACGTAGAGGTAGACGGAGGATAGGGAGAGAACACGGAAGCGACCCGAGGTGAGTGATGCGCCAGAGGTGAGCGAAGACTTGGGAATGACAAAGCAAAGAGAGAGAGAGAGAGTTGGGACTGGTGGGCGAAGTCGGTAGGAGTGAAAGGCAAGCAGAGCGAGAGCACAGCGGCGAAGCGGCGGAACCAAAGGGAACAGGATGGATAGAACTGTTCTAGTTAACTCGAGGGAATGAACATCCTCGGTATAAAAAGGGCAGAACAGGACAAAACAACAAAGCAACGGCTTCTTTCTGCTAGCCGGACGCGGATGACAGGTGTTCCTTTATTACGGGATGACTTGACGGTGGGTTCCAAACCGTCGGGAGACCCGAGAACCGTTAGTCAAGATGGTTTCGTAGTGGGACCTGTGTTGGATATTATCTCGAAGATCGCTTCAAGGGGTGCAACTACCAAGAAAAGAAAGAGTGACAATGCAGGTTCATCTCCAGAGTCACACAATCAACATTCGAACGGTCTCACGACCGACAAATGTACGAGCCTCGCCAAGATCAAAACCAACGGCCTCGTACAACAACGGTCCAGGCGAAACGCACATGCAAAGATTGTGCCTACACTCACCACTCCCCTATGCGTACGGCTGGGAAAGTCGAATCGTGGTCTCGAGGCGCTTCCCCTTCTCTCACTTGCCCGAGCCGCCACCTCTATGCTCGCTCGACGAAGTGCGCTAGGTTAGACCTCTCCTATTTGTATCGCTTGTACTTTATTCTATAATCAATCCATTAGATTCTCCTTCAGGCTCACCCTCTGGGCTGCCTCCAGTCTCTTTGCCCTCAATCTTAACTCAGCGCCCGTGCTCTCGCACTGCACCCTCTCTCATCTGTCAAACGTCACTCATATGTCAGCAACGCCCGCACCTTCAAGGAAGCTTCCACCCTTCCCAAAAAGTGCTGCATCCACTCTTCCCTTAACAAGATCTCAGTGCTCGCACCTTCGGTGCTGCACCCACGCTTCTCTCGATCATCCTGCATACTCGTTCGCTTTCGTTTCCTCCTCTTATCGCCGTTACCATTTCGCTTCTGCTCGTGCTTCTGTCCACCATTGAAACGTGTGTCCTTGTGACCGCGTCCACTCTACGGCAGCACCTGGGATCTTCTGACATGGTATCAGAGCGTAAGTGACACTCCTGGCGCTTTCGTGCTCGCCGCTGTCGGCCGTACCTACTTCTGCTTTCATCACACTCCTCTGCCTCAAAGAACTGTGGTTGTCAGAAGAACTGCGGTGGCAGCACTTCTTCTGGCTAAGGTGTTGTGGCAGCACCATTCCACTTTCTCTTGGTAATTGCGTGCACGAGGTTGTGCCCCTGCGTCCACTTCGTCATATTAGCAACAACTTCTGCTCCTTCATCATCTCCGCCGCCAGTACACGTGGTTCCGTCCCTGCACCCATCTTCATCTTCCTCCGCAGCAGCGTCTCATTCTTACCGTCGTAATCATCATCACTGTCACTCTGGTTTCACTCTTCCCCTTGATCAAAATCATCCGCCCACTCTCATCGCCGCAGCAACTCATCATCATCAATCACTCCAACGTTGTCATATGAATATATCCCGCACCTCCTGTTGTCTACCTCTGCTTGCTGCCTCATCATCAACTCCATCATGGCTTCCACCCTCACTGTGACTGGTCTTCCCAAGCTCACTGTAAAGCCGGATGGGACCAACGACTACAAACTATGGAGCTACTCGGTGTCACTTTTCTTCGGGACACAGAAGGTTGAGGGAGTCACCCTCATTCATCTGATCACCAACACTAACACTGGGATAGAACCTCCTGACACCACTTCCTCCTCAACTGCAACCGCATCAACCGCTCCCGGGGGAGACCCCTCCGGTGGATCTGTGTCTCACCCCATCTGTGTCTCACCCTGCTCCTTCAAATGCCTCTTCCTCCTCGTTTCCAGTTGCGCCTGCAACCACCATCAGCCACGCCTCGTGGGAAGTCGCCAACACCACTGAAGTCACGACCATCATGACCACTTCCTATCCCAAGCTGCATGAAGACATCCGCACTCTCGGTTGCAAGACTCACAAAGTATGGAAAGCCCTTGAAGACCGCTTCAGCAACAACACCTCCACCGCCTACGGAATCAAGATCATGTCACTCTTCTCTGTGCCCTTTGCCGTCCACACCAACATGGGGAGTTACATTACAGGCGTCACCACCATCACTCGCGATCTCAAAGAAATTAAAATTGATCTTCCTCCTGTAGTCATCTGCACCGAAATCATCTTCGGTCTCCCTGGTCAGTATGATATTATCTGCCAAATCTTGCTGCAACTGCCTCTTGATCAACTGACCATCGCCGTCATCAGCCCCAAGCTCATGGCAGCAGAACAGGACTATGTCGCTAAGCAAGCACGCGAGACTACCATTGCCAACAACTCTTTCGAAACCATGGCCGCCACTACTGAAAACCGCATGTTCAACCGCTTCCCCGCCTGCTCCTACACCATCCGCCACGGTCCCCTCAAAGGAACCAAGTGTGGCCATCACAACCACCCGCCTCATGTCTGCGATCATCGCGCTATCGATGAGTGGCTGGATCAGAACACCGGCAAGTCTTATGGCGAGCAACCAAACTGGGCGGAAAAGCGCCGCCAACGCTACTACAACCGGATGGGAAGCTCAAGCTGGCGTTCAATCCCAGCCAACAACATGGAAGATCGATTTTCTCCTGCCATCCCTGCTGCTGTGAATCCTGCTCCTAACAATGCTATCATGTTAGGAGTAGTCGAACTTGTGACTGAGATTGGATCTGAGGAGTATGGTCTTGAGATGTACACCGCGTCCTCCTCTCCTCCTCTCTCCTATCACTCCTCTCTCTATAGTTTTGACTCCCTGCACGTCGCACTCATTCAGCCTCCATCTACATACTCCACTGCCCGTCACAACCACTTCTTCTTCATTCACGATCAATACTCATAGCACTGCACTGTCCTCTCCCTTCGCACACTGGCAGGGGCTGTTCCTACACTTAGGGACTGGCTGAGGCAACAGACCAAGCACTTTGATTGACCACCTCGCCTCATTCTCTCCAACACTGCTCATGCACCCCTTCACATCTTTCTCACAGACTACTGCATGACTCACGGAACACTGCTAAACAAAGCTCCCGCCGACGGCAAGCTTCTCGTCAATCGCCTACTGCAGGAAGCAGATTGCTTCATGAAAACACATCACATAACCTCATTGATCTGGACTGCTTGCCTCCGCATAGTTGTCACCGCTCACAACTTGCGCAGATCAAAGTACGGCCCGAGTCTAAGAACTATATGGGTGTGTGATCGGGAGCAGTCTACTTCCTACTGCAAGCCTACACTACCCCACTGCAATTCAGCTGAACTTCCCTCCGCACTACTGACAGCCTGTACCTTCCCCCTCAGTGACGAGCCCTCCACCACAGCACTCACTGACTCCACTCAAAAACTACTGCATCGCCCAGGTTTCCTCTCCTCCCTCTACAACCTGGTACTGAGGCGTCCCCTGCCTCCAAAACCCCCCAAGCTCTCTCTGTGCTATACTCCTACAGAAGCAGGACTCGTAGGCCTACCATTCAAGGCTTGCACCCCTCTCCTGATCTAAGGGGGATGTCGGATATTATCTTGAAGATCGCTTCAAGGGGTACAGCCACCGAGAAAATAAAGAGTAACAATACAGGTTCATCTCCTGAGTCACACAATCAACATCCGAACAGTCTCACGACCGACAAATGTGCGAGCCTCGCCAAGACCAAAACCAATGGCCTCGTACAACAACGGTCCAGGCAAAACGCACCTGCAAAGATCGTGCCTGCACTCACCACTCCCCTATGCGTACGGCTAGCAAAGCCGAATCGTGGTCTCGAGGCGCTTCCCCTTCTCTCATTTGCCCGAGCCGCCACCTCTATGCTCGCTCAACGAAGCGCGCTAGGTTAGACCTTTCCTATTTGTATCAGTTGTACTTTATTCTATAATCAATCCATTTGATTCTCCTTCAGGCTCGCCCTCTGGGCCGCCTCCAGTTTCTTTGCTCTCAATCTCAGCTCAGCGCCCGTGCTCTCGCACTACACCCTCTCTCATCTGTCATACATCACTCATACGTCAGCAACGTCCACGCCTTCAAGGAAGCTTCCACCCTTCCCACAAAGTGTTGCGTCCACTCTTCCCTTAACAAGATCTCAGTGCTCGTACCTTCGGTGCTGTACCCACGCTTCTCTCGATCATCCTGCATCCTCATTCGCTTTCGTTTCCTCCTCTTATTGCCGTTACCACTTCGCTTCTGCTCGTGCTTCTGTCCACCATTGATACGCTCGTCCTTGTGATCGCGTCCACTTTACGACAGCACCTGGAATCTTCTGACAACCTGAACCTTTATTGAGAATTTTGTCTCGGGGTTTTTGTACGCTGTCAGATTCATACTCTGACACCCCCCTTGAATCTGACAGTTTATCGATGTGAATAGGCGCGTTCCATCTGAATGGAGCGCCCTACATCCCGAGAGGAGAGGAAGTGGGACCACATGTCTCCTACATCTTCTGGGTATGCATCAACTAGGTCATGATAGGTCCTGTGTGTGATGGTCTTGAGTTCTCTGCGCACTTGCCGATTGACCTCGACATATGTTGCATTCTGTTGATCTGCTGGTCCTAGGTAGAGCCGGCCACCAAGCAGACAGTCTGTAACTACATGGTGTAGCGGAAGCACTGGGAAGAGGACCCTGGAGACTTGTTTAGCCCATTCTCGTGTTTGTTACCACCCGTCACAACGGCTGAAGGAGGGTAGAGGATCAGTTTTGTCTGCCAGTATAGGTAGAGTCCCCATGTTGGTGCAGATGCTTTTGATCCGGCATCTCCACCATCCTTGTTGGAGAAGTCTGTGCCATAGTAGTGGAGTTGTTTGGGCTGTTCTGAAATGATGGTGATAGGAGGGATGAAGAAGTGGCTGAAGTTGGTCACAGGCTGCCCGAAAGGTGACTTGCTGCAAAATTTAAAGCGTAGTCATCTGAAGTCGGGCTACCACTGTCGATATTGTATTCAATGGATCCCCAGAGCAAACTGACGAAGGTGTGCCCACGCACAGGCCATCCCCCGGCATGAAGGAGCACTGAGGCGGACCAGGTTTGCACGTTGGAACCGTCTTCAGCCAGAGGGTTCATGGATGATGGAGGTGGTAGTGCAACCATGAGAACTGCTCGAGTGGTTGGAGAGGGAATTTGATAGTTGCAGGGATGGCGATGAAGCTGGGAGATTCGAGTGGATGAAAGCAGAGGAAGGATGAACGATGGAGGGGGGGGGCTGAACAACTGAATGGTCGCACATAGTCACGAAGTGAGCGGAGTGGCCGGGCGTATCTGAAGAATGTGGAGCAATGATGAGCGATGAGGTGGGTGCAGGGGTAAAACCTCGTGCGCTGCAGAAGTTTCGGTGTGGGTGCAGGTCGTCGCGCAACAGGTGATGCGACCAGGCGGATCCTTGTGCCGAGCAGAAGGTAATGCGGAAAGTGGAGGAACGATGGATGATTGAGTGGTCGCGGGGACGAAACCACGTGCGCTTCTGAAATAGAGGGATAGAATGTGGCAATGGGAAGGCGAGAGCCAATGCGCCCCGAGAAATTTGCTGCCGGCATGGGTGCAGGCTGCTACGAAGCGAGCACCTAGCTCGTGCAGGTCCTTGTGCTGGCCACAGATGATGATGACGAGTAGGCTGACGCTGATGAAATAGGAGTGAGTGCAGGGGCGAACCACGTGCGTTGCGGAAGTTTTCAGTGTGGGTGCAGGTCGTTGCGGAACGGGTGATGCGACCGGACGGATCCTTGTGCCGAGCAGAGAATAATGCTGAGGTGAAGAAGCAGATGATGGCAAGATGATGCTGATGGTGAAGCGGTTCGGAGGATGCGGATAGAGATGAGATGAGGCAGTCGGCTGATGCTGCTGAGGAGGCAAACTAGAGATGTAATTGAGCCGTGGAGGTCAAAAGGGAGGAAGGCTGAGGACGATGCTGAAGGCGTAACAAGAGAGGAATATGGAGGTCGCGACAGATAGAGGATGGCGAGAAGGAGGCGGCAAGAGTGAGACAACCAATTGCTCTGCTTTTAGGAGAGTGACGGCTTGTTCCCTAGTTGGTCTGAGACTGACGGGCAGGAAGACTGGTGGTGTCCGATATCCTAAGAGCAGAAGGAAGTTGGTTGCAGTAGATGGAGTCGTGTGGCAAGAAGAGAAGCTGGTCCGCTGGTGTCAGGAGAGTGACGGCTTGTTTCCTAGTTGGCTCGCAATGGGAGCAGGAAGACTGGTGGTGTTCGATGTCCTGACGGCGGGAGTTACGCTGCTGCTACTGACGATGCGAGAAGGTAGTGCGAGGGCGCAGCTGGAGATGATGAGCGAAAACAAGTTGAAGAGGAGGGGGCAAAGGAAGCAGCTGAGGCTGAGGAAAGGAAATGGGAAAGATGATGATGCTTGCGGAGGTTGAGATGATGAGGGACAGCGGGCGGCAAGCGGCAAGAAGCTTCTAGAAAGTTGACGGCAGGAGGTGGCTCGGGAGCTGCTTGCGGCTATTGTGGACAAAAAGTCACCAATCGTTGGCCACGGGCGCGGAATGGACGCAACGTTTCTTCAGTGCGAGGAGCACTCCAAGCGGTGCTGCTGATGTCAGCTGCTAGTGAAGCGGGGAAACAAGATGTGGTGGTGGCAGCGACGAAGGACTGCAGATCCGAGAAGTGGAGCGCTGGTGGCGGCAGAGTGATGACTCGGTCACGGGGCACCAGGTGATGTCGCCTGATGCTCTGATACCATGTCAGAAGAATGGAATGAGCAAGGATGCCTGGAGCAGAAGCAATTAGAAGCACTAAAGCATGCGAGAGGAAGTTAGCAGAGTGACAGGAGCAGAGAGGTGAGGTAGACACCGAAGAGTTAGCCGTGGGAGCTTGAGAGAGGGGAGATGAAGCAACGTCGAGGTAGCCTGAGGGGAGGGAGAGAACACGGAAGCGACCCGAGGTGAGTGATGCACCAGAGGTGAGCAAAGAGTTCGGAATGACAAAGCGAAGAGAGAGAGAGAAAGATGGGACTGGTGGGCGAAGGCGGTAGGAGTGAAAGGCGAGTAGAGCGAGAACACGGCAGCAAAGCCGCGGAACCAAAGGGAACAGGATGGACAGAACTGCTCTGGTTAACTCGAGGGAATGAACATCCTTGGTATAAAACGGGCAAAACAGGAAAAAACTACAAAGCAACGTCTTCTTTCTACTAGCCGGACACGGGTGAAAGGTGTTACTTTATTAGGGGATGACTTGACGGTGGGTTCCAAACAGTTCGGTGACCAGAGAACCGTTAGTCAAGGTGGTTCGGTAGTGGTACCTGAATTGTTATTGAGAATTGTGTCTCGGGTTAATTCTAGGCTGTCAGATTCATACTCTGACAGTATTGGATTGCTGCGGTGGACAACTTCACAAAATACATGTGGATCTGCGCAGTCCCTGACAAGTCCTCCGTCCGGGCTGCACGCTTCATCCGGAGGAGATATTCTACCGGTGTGGGGGGTGCAGCATGGTGCACAGCGACAACGGTACCGAATTCATGGGTGCATTCTGAAATGAGCTCGCGGAGTGGGGCGTGCTGCACGTGCACTCTGGGCAATACCGGTTCGAGTCCCAAGGGCAGGTGGAGAGGCTGTACGACATCCTAGAGCAGGCAGTGACGACAGCGGAGAGCAATGACTGGGGGGAGACTCTTAAGAAGACACCGCACTTCATCAACACAACACCTAGTCGTGCAACATCGTTCTCTATGCACCTCCTCCTCTTTGGGTAACCTCGAAGCGCGGCCTTTGGCATGCCACAGAAGCCGTTGCGGCTACCTCTGGACACGGAAGAAAAGCAGGATGGGCGCTCGGAGGAGAAGCAAGAGGCAGCCAATGATCGGGAGGTACATGAATGATTCCAGGAGCACTACCAAATAACAGACACGGTACGCGCGGAAGTGAGGTTGTGGGGCTCTGTCTCCGCTTGGTGCGGATGCGATACTGCCAACCGACGGCTCAACCACGGGCCGATCAAGAAGGGGAACCTGATTTATCTCTGCCCTTTCCCAGGCACGTGACGTGAAGCGGGGAAGGCACGGGAGGTGTATCACGTGGCCAGCGTGGACGCTGGACACGTCTGGCTGGAGGGGCCGGACAGATACAGCGACCGTAGATACCTCGCCACCAAATTTGTGCTCCTATCTCCGGCCTGGCAGACGCACATCCCTGGAACAGGTGGTGATCTTCCCCAACTTGCGTAACGTAAGGGCTCGAGAGGCTGGAAGGCGGAGGAGGTATTGGAGCAGTGCGAGGCACAGGTGTCGGAGCAAGAACAGGAGTGGAGCCAGGAGCCCCGGGCAGCTGAACAAGAGGAGGGCTCCGACGTGTAAGAGGTGACCACGGGTGAGGTGCAGGTGGAGCAGCAACGGTGATTGAAAGAACGCGGGGGCCTACAACAGGAGCGGCAAGAGCAGCAAGAGCAGCAACAGACGGCCATCGGAGAGGAGACCCCGAGAGGAACCGCTACGACTCCGCGGAGGGACGCACCCATGAGCCCCCGCAAGCTGGCCACCTACATGGGCCCTTGTGTGTGGTGCGAGAAAACCCTCCCTGCAGAGCCACTCCTGAAAGTTGTATGCTGCATCTGTGGCAATCTGGCACATCAGGGGACCACGAAGAGCTGCATCGGACTAAACTGCACCTGCCTGAAGTGCGTGAGCAAGGCCAATGAGGAGAAAGCGGAGAATAAAAATGAGGAGGATGGTGGAGCACGCCCAGGCTTGGGAGAGGGCAGGCACGCAGACGATGGGACCCAGAGGAAGAGCAAGAAGAAGAGGAAGAAGAGGAGGAGGAGGAGCAGGCAGGAGCGCGGCGAGGCCCGCGCACGGTCTCGAGGGCCACCATGAGACGGTGGCAGGAGGAGGGTCGGCTGGCGGACGTGGACCGGGCGTGGAAGGAGAGGGAGAACAAAACATGTGCTCAATGTGGGCACAGCTGGGGCGTGGCGGTTGCATAATGCAAGGTCTGCCTCCGTAAAATGTACGAGAAATGCTTGGAATGGACGCGGGATGAGGAGGGAGGTCAAAATGGACCCCGGGTGTGTGGGAGGTGCTACCAATTCATGGAGACACAGCGTGGAATCCGGAAACCGCCCCGGGTGAACGAAGAAGAGGAGGAGGTGGAATCGGAGGATGAGGACGAACAGGGTCCGCCCGAGATAGAGCCGTCCACCGCGAAGGGCCCTACCTTTATCAAAGCCGTGCGCGAGGGCAAGCGCTGCACCAATTGCGGCAAGATCAGCCACCAGGCATGCTTGGTCACAGGCAACTCATCCTGGGCGAGACACTCCCATGGGTGTGTAGGCGAAGCACTCATGGAAGAGAACGGCGCGCTCGTATTCGATGAGGTCACCATGGCGCCACTCTGCGGGGGATGTGAGGCAGACCTGGAGGGGTTCGGCAAGGCATGCGGAACGTGTAGGAAGATGTTTCACCTGCTCTGTGGAGGACGAGGGAAGGACGGGATCTGGACCTACCGTTGCTGTCTCACCAAATCGCAGAAGGGCAAATGGAAGTTTTCCGACCAACGCCGCCTCTGTAGTGGGGATGGCTACATGGGCCAGTTGAGCGGGACAGCCCACCTATGCGAGCACTGCGAGCAAATTGCCCATGACTCGTGTGCCACGGAGGTATGACGGAGTGGGGAAGGAAAGGTGATCTACCGGTGCTCAAGCTCCCGGAGATACGAGCAAGTGCCACACTGCTCCTTGTGCAAAAAGCTCATGGATGCGGAAGCACCCACAATTGAAGCGCAGTGTGAAGGGTGCAGGCTATTCGTCCATAGTGAGTGCGCGGAGTAGTATCAACAAGAGGCAGGAGAGGTGGAGATGTACTGCCAACCATGCCAATACCAAAACCAACCCGGACCCCGTGAAACGTTCAGACTCCTGCCGCGCTGAGAGACTCTGGGACAGAGTCTTGCGAAAAGGGTAGGTTGTGGGCATCAGTGTCAGGCAGGTTTCTGCCGCTAATCCGTGGCGGGTCCAGTCCGTGGAGGAAGGGGGACTTGAGCGGACTGGGGACCGTGCAATGCACGCTGGCATGCGGCAAGCGCGGTCGAGCATGGGGTAGCGTGGAATCCAGTGATGGTGAAGGCGGGCCATTCGGCAGGAAGCTACCGCAGATGACATTGTCATCTGCGGCAACTTCCCTACGGCTATCTTAAGCGCTTTATGCAGAAGCTGTGAAAGGGTGGGAAGAAGCAGCAGGGAAGATCTGCGGTGGGAAAGGAACAAGAGCAAGCCGCAGGAGGGAGCACAATCATGAGGCCAATCAAGCGGAACAGGCAGGACAGCGGACGGACCCAGCAATCAGGGGAGCAACAACCAATCAGCACGGGGATCGCTGCATCAATCACGGGGAAGGACCTGGAGGGTGCACCGCGGACGACAACAATTTAGGGAAGAACACGAAGACCGCATACACCAACCGTGGAGTAGAAGAAAGAGACTTAGTAGGATAAGGAAGAAGAAGGATATTCCCCTGTGTGACTGTGGACAAGACCCACGGTGTGTAGACGTACCGCGTGGAGTCAAAATAGGAGGATAGAGGATGATATGCGAGGGAAGATACCCACGGTGTGTAGACATGCCGTGTGGAGTCCCGAGTAGATAAGGCCTAGGTAGCGGTAGCAGAAAGTGCCTCAGTCGCTCTCTGGGATCAGGCTTCCACATTTCATGCACTTTGCTCTTGATTATAAAAAACATTTACCCGCTCCTATCCGTGCTCTCAGTGTTCCACTTCCCTGCCTTCCATTGCCTTCGGTCTTCTGTCCGCGGTCAGCGGGACTGAGTGTGCAGAGAACCAAGCTCGGAATGAATTTAGCTGCCAGCGGTGTCCTTGCTTGCACACGGCTGCAGAACGGGGTTCTGCGGAGAGGGGCTAGAAACCACGAGGTGGAGAGCTCACGTGAGGCAAGAAGTCAACCGCGGAGTATCACTCATCGGTGAGTTTCTCGCACAAAGGTCCAGACCTGTGGTCCGCGGAGTTATCTGTTGTCCAGAGTTAGTGTCGTAGGAGGAACTGTTGTGGAGAGAACCTAATCAAGGAGTGGCTGTCATAGAAGTGCATAGTCCACTGATAGCGCGGAACGAAGCCAACGAGGAGGAAGTCTAGGGCGCAGCAAAATTGGGGGCATCAGTCTTCCGCTGGTGGAGAGTTAGGGGCCTATCGCGGATTGGTCTACCGGCATCATGGCGGACAGCAGCCACCGGCAACTGGCAATCTGACGCTGTAAACTTTACCACCTCCAATGCATCCGCAGCTCGAGTTGGAAAATTCTGGGAAGTCAGGGACCCCGGAGTCATCTGCACTGGACAAGCAGCAGCCGATGACCCACTTGCAACAGCAGGTGGAAATTGCGTAGGCAGGGTGAATGGCCTCCGCACCTGAGATGTAGTAGGGAGTGAACCAGTCACTGCAGTTCGCGAGGACGTGCAAGTAGGCATGCCGACACAGCCCCCGATGTTGGGCCTACACCAGCCACAAATGCACCCGTCGCAGCAGTTCTTTGGGACCATGCAGGTGGGGACCCCTGCATCCTTCCCGGCACAGGGTTCCGCGCCGCCGCATGTGAACCAGCTGCACGCGAACCAACCACAACTGCCCGTAGGTACGGTACAGGTGGGATCAACAGCACAACCCCCCGGGACAGGATTACCACAGCTGCAGATGTACCTGCTACAACAATTTGTGGGAGCCGTGCAAACTGTTTGACGCCATAACCCTCCACGTCAGGACCAGCGCAACAATTTGTGGGATCCCACCGGCGGGGACGATGACGCCGCATCCCACGAGGGGTATGCTACTGCAGCAGATGAACTCGTCGCAGGCGGTTGTGGACGCCATGCATGCAGGGACCATGATGCCTTCCCCATCGTCAGGGATGCAGTAGCCAATGCACCGGCCGCAGCCGTTTGGGACTATGGCGCAGGCAGGAATGGCGGTGCAGCACCCCGCGATGGCTCCGCAGCCACAACAGATGACCCAACCTTTTGGGGGCACTATCCAAGGGTGAATCAAGGTTCAGCCTCCTCTGCCGGGGATCCAACCACTAATACATCAGCAGCAGCCGTTCGGAAGCACGGCGTAGGTGGGACCTTTGATGCAACCCTCTGCAACAACCTTGCAATCATGGATGCCTCAGTACCAGCAGCCGATGCACACCGTGCAAGTGGGAACGACTCGGCAGTCATTCTTGCCAAGCACGCAGCCGGAGCCACACCTGGGAGCAGCACCAAAACCCCAGCCTTCCGCGTCAGCCTACCAGTAGCTCCACCTGCAGCAGCTAGTCGGAGCCATGCCAGCAGGAATAATTCTTCAGGCACCACCACCAGTGCCACAACCTCAGCCGACGGCACAAGGCCACTCACATCTGCTACCACAGCAGATGTTAGGGGCTCAGCACTCCGCTGGGACAGCGGCAGTCCACCCTCTCCCGGTCGCGCCAGCCCCAGCGGCCAACACTGGACCAATGCTTCCCTTCAGCTCCGCAGATGTGACCCCCACTGCCCAGACCTATTGGATGCCGCAGCCAACGACACCGCCGGCGCAGGGGACCCAGGTCCCGCCCCCTGGGACAACATTCTTCTCCATACCCTACACTGCCTCAATCCCTTCTTCCTGGTACATGTTTCCCCCACCCACGCATTCTGGCCCTCACATGCCCGCGGTACAGACCCTGATGCAGATCCATCATATTGGCTACCCCACAGTTCAACCTACTGCCCTCCCACCTCCGCATTTTGTCACGGTATTGACGACTAACTACAGCACCATGCCTCAGCTGCAAATTATCCGCTCTGATCCCGCAAACCTTCCGTGACTAGATTCCTTCAAGGCTGCTACGGTTGGCGTCAAGGTTGGCGTACAACATTCCGCAGCAAAGTCATTAGGCCAAGCATAAACTGGAAGTGCCAGTCGGTGCAATTGTACCAGTCTGGCACAACTGCACCGACGCAGCATTTATCTCAAAAACTGGACGGCCCTGTACGATAACCGTCCATGCTGCGTGCACGTCCTGTCCAGAGTCATTGGGGCATGCTGCGGAGCTCAAAAGAGTAAAAGGGTAAAAGGGTAACCACATTTAATTGATGTGGTGGCCCGTCGAGCTGCTAAATTGCACGCCGGAGTGGCTTCTTGGCTACGGTGGGCACAACATCAGCAAGGGGTCTAGAGAAACGGTGTGTTTTGATGGCGTAGCATTGGCATCAAATGTCCTCAAAACGTGTGCGATATCCACTTGTGTATTTTCTTGCGAGCAGGGATGGCAAACCACGGTATTGAGTACCGCGGTACCAAAGTACAGCGGTATTCTGGTACCGCAATACTCAATACCGCGGTATCCTGGTCTTCTGGTGGGTCACTACCGATATTGGTACCGGTACCGTGTTACCAACGGTAGTAGTAAGGTACCGCGGTATTCAGAAAACACCGCGTTACATCATGTACTGTAGATTGTAGAATCACTAATACTTCTGTGAGATTCAAGCATCGCACAAAAAAAACTGTAAATAATTGTTTCCGAAACTGCAATTTGAGAAAAGTGGGTAGAAAAAAGTACAACCGTGGCTCTTTTCTTTGAGTTCAAAAGTACCACGGTACAATTCTGTGGTACGGTACCGTGGTACAGAAGAGGGGTGCCCCTCATGCTGAGTACCGATACCGTACCAGTACCGCAACAACAAAAAAAAATACCGGTATCGCGGTACCAAGATACCGCGGTACAAAACCGCGGTATACCGCGGTATCGGTAGTACCACCGCCATCCCTGCTTGCGAGCACCATCTCCGAGGTCAGCAAAAGCAGGTGTGCGTGCGGAGGTTGTCCTGGATGAGTCTACGGTACTACTCATTAGTAGAAACATCTCCCACCACAGGGTGGGAGTTCCGAAATGAACAAAATGAGGTTATGCGCTCGAAATTGAAGTTTGAGCAGTCAACTAGTTAGCCGCGCACGGGATGGGTCCTTTAACTCTTTGAGGTAAGGATTGCCTCAAATAGGTAAGGGGTGATTCCCCGCGAATTCAGAACATTTGAACTAGGGAAAACTTCTGCAAGGCGACGACCTGACCAGTCGCCATATGGTATTCGGTGACGTCGAGGACGGGTATGCCCGGGAAGCTCTTGCTGAAAAAAAAACTTTCTGAAATGTGTGACGGCCAGGAATGACCGCCCGTTTCATCCGCCGGTCCATCTGGTCAGTGTATTAATCTGACCTGAGGTGGAAGACTCACGGTGTACGCCGCACTAACGGCGACCTTGCGAGCGGTTGGGGAATTCCAAAAGCCAGTGTTATCTCACATTTATTTGAATTAATTTGACGCAGGATTTGTACTGTCGATCATGCAAGACAAAACAAATCATAAGTTCAAACCATCGTCAGTATGGTAACGTTAGCGAGGCGAGTAACTCAAAAACAAGTATTTTGATTCTTTCTCAAGCGCTGATAGCATTGATCATCCGGGCGTCAAACAAACCCGACCAGCCGTTCAGGTTGGCGTAAAACCTCGACCGCCGCAGCCAGGTTTGCATCTCCGGTAAGCCAGGAACCAGGTCGGTTCAAATTTTTGAAGTGAATGGGAGCGCCACAGCTTGTACGAGGACAGAGCCTCAACCAAGATTATTTTATCAATTTATCCTTTGAACTAATAGTTGAACTAATTACTTAGGTATGGAGAGTTGTAACAACGGGTCCTGAACCAAGCCCTTCCCTTCTCACATGTCACATGTGAGAACGTTGGTCGTGTTGTGGAGTTGCATCGCTACGGTTTGTTTGTTGGTCGTGTAATTGACTCAAACCTTCATATGATGAAAAGCACACGTGATCGTATTGACAAATGGTGAGCTTCCTTTTAAAAAAGAATGAAAACGTGAAATATAGCTTGAAAATCTAACTTATTAGTCTTGGTTAGGGGCGGCACGCTCAACTTAGTTGATTAGTTTGAACTAATTAGGTGGAAAACTGAACAGCAAGCCTCCTTACCCAATTGGTTAGGATGAACTTGGAGGGAGATCGACTGCTAGGATTTGCGACTTCGTAAATGCCTTCCAACTCAGACAGTCAGTCAGCAAGCTTGAAGGCCATGTCCGTGTTAGCTCGCCACTTTCCCTCCCGCTCGATTCCTCTTAGCACAAACCTGATTAGTTCATTTCGGAACCCCCAGAGAGTCTTCGCCCTGCGGCGTGGAGACCCTGTGGCAGATGATTAGTGTTAATGACATGCGACAAAAAGTCAAGCCACGTTGGCCAGTGCTAGATTTTAAGGGTAGGAGGTTGTCTCCTCCCAAATTTTTAGGTGGTGCCCTGTTTTGTTAGAAGTCGGTTTTGATACATACCTATTTCGTCAAATACCTGTTTCGTTGGATACCTCTTTCATTGGATACCTGCTTCGTTGGATACCTGCTTTGATGGAAACATGTTTCTTTAGATACCTGTTTTGTTTTATACCTCTTTGGTTATACACCTGGTTTGTAAAACACCGATGTCGCTAGACGCTTGTTTCGTAGATCCTTGTTTTGTTAGACATGTGTCTTGGTAGTCATCTGTTTTGTTAAAACATGTTTTGCATGACACCTTTTTGTCAAATGCCTCTATTGTTACGTACCTCATTAGAAAGACACCAGTTTCGTTACAGACCCTTGTTTTTTAAACACCTTTTGTTACACATCTTTTTTTCTAGACATCTCTTTCGTAAATGACCTATTTCGTTGACATGTCTTTTGTGAGACACATATTTTATCAAAGACCTGTATTGTCACGTACCTGTTTTATTATGGTGTTGTTATGGACCAAAATTAGTTCTTATCACTGGAGCAATGGAGGACGCACCACAAGGTGTTTGATCTGTGGAGAAGCACCAAGACGAATCGCGGGAGTATGGCTACACGTCAAAGTGTACAGCACAATATATGAATGATTAGGGTGAATTCTGGGGCGGGAGGGGGGTGACGTGAATACGGGGTGCGTGGGTAGTATAGGGACCGCCGGAGCAGTGGAGGAAGCACCGGAGGGTGTTTCGTCGGTGGAAAAGCACCAAGACGTATTGTGGGACCAGGGCTACTTTTCAGAGTTTACGAAATAGATGGATGGGCAAGGTGAGAGCACAGAATTCCGGGGCAGGGAGGGTGACGCGAGTACGGGATACGAGGGTGGTACAGGGTCCGCCTGAGTAGTCGAGGCAGAACCAGAGGGTTTTTGGTCAAGGGAAAAGCACCGAGACATAGCACAAAAGCAAGGCTACACATCAGAGTTTACGGTACAATATTTGGATGGGCAGGGTGAGAGCACAATATTCTGAGGCGGGTGGCGTTTATGCAAGTACGGGGTGCGTGGGTGGTACAAGGACCGCCGGAGCAGTGGAGGAAGCACTGGAGGGTGTTTCATCGGGGGAAAAAACAGATAGGTAGCGCAAGAGAAGAGATGCGCATTGAAGTTTATGGCACAATAATTGCATTGGCAGGGTGAGAGCACGGAATTGTGGGGTGGGGGGCGATGCAAGTACAAGGTACGTGGTACGTGGTGCAGTGACTGTCAGAGCAGTGGAGGAAGCACTGGAGGGTCTTTGATTAAGGGAAATCACCAAGACATAGCGAGGAACCAGGACTACACGTCGTTACAGCATAATACTTGGATGGGCAGGGTGAGAGCACAAATGTCTGGGGTCGGGAGGGGGGGGGGGTTGCCACGAGTACGGGGTACGTGGGTGGTTCAGGGACTGCCGGAGCAGTGGAGGAAGCACCGGAGGGTGTTTGATCGGGGGAAAGCACGGAAATGTAGCGCAGGAGTAGGGCTATGTGCCAGAGTTAACCGTACAATATCTGGATGGGCAGAGTGAGAGCACAGAATTCTGGGGCGGGGGAGGGGTTGATGCGAGTATGGGATGCATGGATGGTACAGGGACCGTCGGAGCAGTGGAGGAAGCACTGGAGGATGTTTGATTGAGGGAAAATCACCGAGACGTAGCACGTGAGCAGGGCGATATGCCGGAGGTTACGGAAAAATAGTTTGATGGGCAGGGTGAGAGCACGGAGTTCTGGAGGGGAGGGACATGAGTACGGCGTGCGTGGATGGTACAGGGACCACCGGAGTAGTGGAGGAAGCACCGGAGGGTGTTTGATTTGCGAAAAGTACCAAGATGTAGGGTGAGAGCAGGGCCATGCGTCAAAGTTCATCGTACAATATTTGGATGACAGGGTTAGAGCACAGAATTCTGGGATGGGGGGGGGGGGGG
>SZWC01000921.1:248252-300238 GCA_023375785.1 Penium margaritaceum
GGGGGGGGGGGGGGGGGGGGGGACGCAAGTACAGGGTGCATGGGTGGTAAAGGGACTGCCGGAGCAATGGAGGAAGTACCACTATATATATGTACATCTACATATATGTATTTTTATATATCTATCTACATTTATATCTACATCTATATCTATACCTATATCTATATCTATATCTATATCTATATATATATCTATATCTATATCTATATCTATATCTATATCGATATCTATATCTATATCCATATCTATATCTATATCTATATCTATGTCTATATCTATATCTATATCTATATCTATATCTATATCTATATCTATACATATACATATATATATATATGTATATCAATACCTATATATGTAAATATCTATACATATCAATACCTATATATATTGATATCTTTATCTGTATCACAATTGTCAGCATCCGAGGCAATATTGGTATATCTGTTGCAGTGAGGTCAAAGAAAAACATTGACTTCTGAAAACAAGAACATTACATATCTGAGTCATTGACATCTGAGACATTTCCAATGTATGTGTTGCGTTGAGGCCAAACAAAACAGCGGACTACCAAATAACATGTTGGTATACCAGACTCATCCACATGTGAGACATAACCGGTATATCTATAGTGTTGAGGTCGAAGAAAGTAACCGGACTACCAAAGAACAGCATTGTATACTGGAATCGTTGACATCCGACACATCATTAATTGTTGCTTTACGTTTTGTCATCGGGGACAACACCATGGTATCCATTGACTCTGTTTTGTTCCCCGCACGCATATCGCATGACGGGCGTAGCAAGTAGCAGGTTTAGAATTTGGAACTGCGTACAATACTGGCTTAATTGTCTTATTATTTTGAAAATGGACAGCAGAGTTATGTGCCACAGGTTCAGGCAAGCGACGGAACCATGAGCTCTACATTGTATGGCTAATATTTCTGGCTTTCTGGTCGTGCCAATAACCGAGTATGTGCTTTTTCACCATGTCCGCCTCAAGCAACTCTGCTTTAAAAGCGCACATTTCCGCATTTTGGGCGTACTAAGGAGCAGATAACCAACGCCAAAACAGGGTCCTCTTTTTGTCATGCACGCATTTCCGCCTTTTGGTTCACAACAATATGAGTATATATGTTTCTACAATGATGTCAAAACTCGTCTATCTGTTTCAGCTACACAAAAGGGGGGAACCAGTCACATCTATGGACAAATATAAAGCACATATTGCAATCCCATTAGGATTTGCGCTCATGTGTCCAGCCAAAAACTAGGTGATTGCTGCTAGAGGACATTTCCGCAAGCACGATCAGCGACTTGGTGTAGACGCTGGTGACAGTGCTTCCATCATGTTCATAGTGTTGCCTTGGTGACTCTGCAGTCCCTCCACCAAAAGTACGGTGTGCGGACTCTCCATTGTGACCTAAGCGTGCGGGCGCACGCCACCGGTTGGGCGTCGCGACCACCGAGTGCCCACACGTCATCGTCACAGGATTTTGTTACAACATCATGGTCCCTGATTCAGGCTTTCTTTCAACTGTACGTGGCTCGCCGTCTTGGGTGGGTGGGAAGGTGGGCGGGTAGGTGAGAGGGTGAGCTGGTGGATGGGTGGGAGGACAGTACGTGGACACACTTGGACACCGTGGGACATGCTTAGATGACTTTGGTACTCCAGCCGAATGTGCACATGCTGAGTGGGTTTTTTGGCTGAAAACATAACTAGGTGTCTTACGAACTAGAAACGTACGTACACTTGCAGCATAGCATTGCACTCCTTGGTGCGTGGGCGAATGGAAGGGCCGCCTCTCCTCCATGCCTGTTTGCTTGAATCAGCGTATGCGGATGACCATGTCTCTGTCCAGCCTGCATGGTCTCCTGTTGCTGGAGCACCTTCTGCTACCGAGACACCTCCTGCTAGTGGCGCACCTGATGGTACCGATGTACTCACATCCGCAATCCTTCAACTCTTGCATCTGCTCTTGCTGTGGCTTCAGTTGCTGCATCGCCTCAGGAAATGCGTGTGAGCTCAATACTGCTGCTTCCGCTCCCCCGCGTGCCTTCTCATCAACTCCTGCTCCTTGTGCTTGCGCTCGCTACTCTGTGCCTGCCGCTCCTACTGGCGCTGCTTGTGTTCCAAATGCGATTACTCCTGCTTCCACACCTACAGCTCTAGGCACCTCGTCTCTCGCACCTACAACTGCAGCGTGTGCACTGGTTCATGCACCAGTATCTCGTGCCCATGTACCTTCTTGTCATGGTAATGTTGCCCCTCCATGGTTGCGTCATGTAGCTTGTCTTTCTCATGCCGGGGGATTCACATAGGCATATGTGCTCTCTGACGATGCCTTCTACGCTCCCATGGAATCGCTTACAGCTGCCTCTTCTGCTACTGCTGATCCTACTATGGCTAGTGCTGCTACTCTGTCTACTTCTCCTACTACTGCTGCTCTTACTGCTGCTGCTCCTGCCACTGCTATTCATCGTGCTTTAGTGCCTGGTGCTGCTGTTCCTGCTACTGCTACTCCTGCTGCACCCGGTGATACTGTTCTTGCTGCTGCTGCTTCTGTTGTGCTTGGTGCTGCTGCTCCAACTGCTGCTGCTCCTACGGTGTCTGGTACTGCTACTCCTGCTGCTGCTTCTCCTGCTGCATCTTGTGCTGTTGCTCCTACTGCTGTTGCTCCTTTTGTGCCTGGTGCTTCTGCTCCTGCTGTTGTTGCTCCTCCTATGCCTGGTGCTGTTGCCCCTGCTGCTGCTACTCCTGTTAGTGGTGTTGCTTCTCTGTGTGCTTGTCATGCTGCCACTACTCTTGCACCTGCTTCTTCTGCTATTGCTGCTCCTTCTCCTGCTTCCCCTACTGCTACCACTGTTAATCCTGCTGCTTCTCCTGCTGATGCTGCTCGTGCATCTGCTACTCCTTCTATTACTGCTGCTCCTGTTCCTAGGCGTCCCAAGAGGAAGTGTGAAAAGAAGAGGGGGTTTATGTATGGAGATTACAGCCTCTATCCTGTTGGACACGATCTCTCCATTTCTTGCAGCATGCGGTTCAAGACTGTGATTGACTATGAGAGCAATGTCATATTTCATATGTTACATGTTAGGCTGTGTCTATTTCCAAAGGATTTGGTGAATTAAGACTCTGAGAACGATATTTGTTTGTATATATTTTCCATCAGTTTCTTTCGAGCATAAAATGTTAGCTGTGTTCCTTGACATAACAGTTGTGAACCACATCTCCATAAACTTGTCATGTCCTTCAAAAAATTTCATCCATTAAATTTCTGACGCTTGTTTAGTGCAAACCCATTAAAACACCGGAACAAATGTTGTATGCAGGTGTGATGAACAACTCAACTTACCGTCCAAATGATGAGCATGCTCTGGTCCTAGTACTGTTCCAGTCAGATAGAGCCGCCTCATTGGCGGGTGGCTTAAAGAAAGTAATGAAGAGGATGAGGAGGACCCAATAGAAATATTGCAGGAGAACAAGGTCAGGCCGAGGCAGACTGGAGCTCATTTTAAGCAACGATATCAGAAACTGTACAAGTATGTCTACCTCACTATGAACAGAAAATGGACATGTTGGACAAAGGTGTCTACCTGTGAACACAATTCTACTACTAAACACGACACATCAACGCCGCCGACAGGCAAGATGCTGCTGATGGTTATTGGAGTGCCCAAAATGTGTCATACATTTCTGTCTGCACCGCACATCATTGTTGGTTGATTTAAGCTGAAATTTCTGTTTTGATGATCGATACACGCTGCGCTGTACGTTTTGGTTGTCGGAGGAGGCCCAAGTACCCGGTTCAAAGGTCAACCCTTGTTTTCCCACTTCGACGCAGCAGCCAAGATTCGCCGAGCGCGACAGTCATTGCCGTGTTGTATTTTTCCGAGAAGTTTGGTACATAACAGAGCGGAGCATCAAATGATTGGGTCGGAAAGGAAGGCGGAAGGCAACACGTAAGATACCGCGATCCAACAAACTGAATAGGTGGTCCATCAATCCGATAATGACAATGAGTATCGGATATATGTGAAGCGTACCAGTGAACACAAATCTTCTACTGAACAGTCCCCGGAAATGACAGAAACATGACACATCAACGCCGACGACAGGCTAGACGCTGCTGACGGTTATTAGAGTGTCAACAGTGCGTTGTAACTTTCTGTCTGCACCACATGTCATCGTTGGTGGATGTATGCTGAACTTGTCATTTTGATGATTGATACACGCTGTACTACACGTTTTGGTTGTCGATGGAGGCCCGAGTGTGGTTTAATGGTCGATACAGGCGCAGATACTTGTCTCAAATATTAGCAACCATTGGGCCAATCTTAATGCCTGAAACATCTCTGCCACTTGTCTGCACGCGTATAACAACAGGATTCGATCCCGGGTCTTTTGGCTGACGTAGCAACCTGGGTACTATGGGTGACGTAGCAACCTATTCTCATATGGTCTTTGAGAAAACGAGCAACCATGAACCAAAAGTTTCTCCGGATGTGACAGGGATGACCAAAGAACAACCTTCTATACTTTCCAAGACAGGTGAGGAAACATCCCCGGAAAAAGAATGTAGTTGCCTAAAAATGCACTCGCTCACATAAGTTGGCACGTAAGGAATTCAATGCACGGTAAATATCAGGAACAAATATGTAAGGCCTTGTTGTAGCCTTCCCAATTTTGGGATGTTTAGCATTCTCATGTACATGGTTTGGATGTCTCCCAACAATGTAACGTAGGAAGTGGGCGATATGGTGGGTGGAGAGTTTAGAGGTGGTGGTTTGCAATGTTTCCTTAGTTTTGTGCATCTTAAAACATACATGTATCAAGCGTGTCTACGAGCGTTACTACTGATCAACCAGTCCTGTTCCACATCATCAAGCACCAAAGACATATCACATAGTGATTTGTACACCACTTCCAATTGTCTTCATTTTTATGCCATTCAATAAGTTGAAATTGTATTATGGTCCACACAGGTGAACTTGACAAATCAACATCACAGTACTTCATACTACATTTAAACTTCATAGTGCTTACATACATGTTGTATATTATGAATTACATCTACAGTGACCCATTACAGGTATTGATTTTTTTTGTTATGGGTTGTTATCGCATGTGTTTCCTACTACATCACTGAATTACAATACTACTCCCATATGCATCTTACCACTGCGTACAACGTATGCTATACAAATTTGTGCATGTTACGGAAATCGTCTTTCACATAGACAAAATAGCTACTATAACCAACTAAACAAAGACCATTGTAAAATGCAAGAGTGTAGTGGATCAAGAACAAGCCTATACATGTGTTGGCCATGCCATTCACATCATCCTAGAGTTCTTCACTACATTCCACCTGTCAGATGAATGGAGAGCATATGATAAGTAACGTCAGAAGCAGGCAGAAGCAGTGACGTGAGCAGACGTCACAAAGAGGGCCAACGCTCACTTCGTCACGTAGCAGAAGCGAGGAGTTAGTAGGAGAGCAGAAGTTAAGCAGGTTGCAGCAAAGGCAGGATAGAATGCTGAGGTAGAAGGAAGTCCGGTGGGAGAAGACGGAAGGCGGAAGCGAAGGGTGGATGGACAAGGGAGGAGTAGTGACGGAATATCCAAGAGCTGAGGGGGGTCTTGTTGGATTCTATTCTGACACTCTCCCAGAATCCAACTACCAAGTGTGTTGGACAGCTTCTTCTAGGCATGTGGATCTAGGAACTCCACAAGTCAAGAGCAGGTGTTTCCACATAGTGCTGAGACTATTTGGGTAGTCCTGAATAAGGGGTTGTCGACTGGGATGCATGAATCTCTTCAGGGTTGCTCGCATTGTCTGGTTGGCCTGCACATATTCAGCTAGTTGGGTTACGGGGGTTCGGGCATTGTCCAGGTAGAACCGCGTCCGGAGTAGTGTATCCGTGATGCCGAAGCCAAAGAGAAAGTAAGGGAAGAGGGCTTGGTACACTTGGGTTACCCAATGGGTGGCCATGATGGAGTCAGGATCGTTTGCTGCAGCAGGGAGGACAGACATTCGTCCGAAAAGGGTTGGAAGAGAGGTGATGTAGTGACAAGTTGTCCAAATCCATTGTCGCCACCATGCATGTCGGAGGATACAGTGCCAGCCGACCATGAGGAATGGTCGTAGACGATGGGCCAGGTTGGTGAGGGCCTCCTGGTATACACGGGTTCGTGGGCTCACAAGGTAGACGGACTCGTATCGTCCGAGCAACAGTGATGCAACATTGAAGTCTCTGATCCACCATGTCTCAGCCAGAGCGAGGAGTTTTTCAGACCAGGGAAAAACGTTGGAGCCATCAGTGGCTAGGATTGGTACTCGGGCGGCAAGCTGTTGTTGATGTGTTTGAGCCATCGTCAACGGTGACCACAACTGCTGTCACTCTCAACTGACTTCGCAACGGACTCAATATCACACACACACTTCCATCACTAGCGCATGAATGCAGGAAGCGTCCCTTCAAACGTCACAAAGCTGTTTTATGATACAAGGACCACTAAGGAAACATTACTAATTGTTTGCTTACAAAGTGAACCAATGGCTGATGTCAGTTCTTCCTTCATTGACATCATTGACAAGTCAGCTGTTGCAACACGCAACACAACACGACACGACATGACATGTGACACGCGACATGATCTGGATTACCTAGAGAATAACATTTTGTTGAAGTGAAAACGTTCAGAGCAGAAGGAGGAATACAGACATCGATCCCACCATAACTTTACAAACAAAGATGACTTCCATCCATTTTCAGATTGACTCCATAAAGTTTAGGGAATGCACATAATTGAGAAGTGTATAATGTATACCATCTACGAACAATATCCTAGTACAATCTACTACTTTTAGACCTGTCAACACTAACTCCACAAATAAAAACATTATCAAAGTCTTCAAATATCACATCCAACCAACAAACTATACAAACCATTTTCATTCATGGTTCACACTAAATGAATGAACAATAATATGTTGGGGTCTCCTAGACACCAAAACAAGTCCGGGGATTGAACCTGGCCCTCCAAACAACTACAGAGAGTACAATCTTGGGTGCCTCCACCAGCGGTGGAAGTTAGGAGTGAGTTGAATTGTTATGTTGTTCCTGCCTTCCCTTGCTGTGCATAGGAAAGGGGAACAGAGGACTGCTACACAGCGTTGACAACACTGGTAGGTGTAGTGGCGTACTTCTTCCTCTGCATGTATGCCAGAGGAGTGTGTTATTGCATGAGTGCTACTGTGGTGATATCCTGTGTGGGGTTATGAAGTGGGATACTTGATGTGCAATAATGTATTGCAATTTTTTATGTTCAAATAACTTGTACAAAGTCAATGAACCTGTTTCTAATGTTTGGAAGATGCAGGCTCACGGCAAGGGTGCAAAACATGTGTACAACTCATTTACCATAAGAATCATAGTAGGTTTCATATCACAGAAGACAAGATACAAAAACATTAGATTCCAACTGTCAAAGATTACAACAGACGGGAACAATGCAGTGTGCCTGATGCATTAGCCTCCAAGTACTCTTACAAGCCACACTTTCTCGCTTTCACACTGATAAGAGTGATTTTTCTCTAAATTGCATTTTTTGTGAGATGAGCTAACCTCGAAGGCTGGAGTACATGTCTTGACTTAAGCCTGTAGAGCATGTGTGCTTGGCAGCATCCTTGTATCAGAAGTGAAACCGATCACAGAGGAAACAGGCTCTGGTGAGAAGCCAGGGCTCTCGTCTGAGGGTGTACGCAAAGAGTTTACAAGCGTTGGGAAAGAAGATGAAATACGGCAACTTATCAGGGGGGGAACCGTGTCAGGAGGGTGGTGAACATGTCGTTTGGCGACTCCCCGTTGAACGTTACGTGAAAGCCATAAATTACAAGATGCAGACAGACAACTTTGAATATCCCATAAGTTACCTTCCCTTTTCTCCCCCCAGATCTCTCCCTGGCACACTTTGCATCCACAGATGCATAGATGCTTCTCCCACCAGGGGTCTCAAGTCCCTCGTAATGCAGTTGTAAGTGTTGAACAGGCCAATGTGGATAGCACGCAGTAGGAACATCCTCTTGAGCAATGAAGGGTGAAAATGGTGCATCAACCTGCACATTACAAATATCAACGAGGTGACGCACCCAAGAGTGGAGTAAACATGCATTGTGATAACGAATATTCCCAGTGACTTACATCTACATGGGCCTCCCAGGTGGCCTGTAGTTTTTCCAGAACGCTGAGGAGCCCATGGTGTACCTTATTCTTTGCTTCCCGCCACAATTTAGGCGTCATGCTCCTGAAGTTCGCGGTGACCATGGAACTTGTGTAGAAATCAATGGCAGATGTAATAATGGGCATTGCATCTGCCAGCTGCTGCCTGTGTTCCATGTCCATGACGTGTACTCCAAGAAGCCATTGAGCTGTATATCGGCGTCAGTGGCTATGAGGCAGACTTCGGTGTCCCAAGCCCCCAAAGCATTGATCAGGTGTTTGAAGTCCTCATGAATCACCAGGTTCTTTGTATTAGAAAGAATGACTGTCATTCCAGTCCTCGTCGTCCACCCGTTATGTGAAGTAGAGTGGCACTAGTACTATGTTTCTTACCGTTTGTGCTTCTCTAGGAGCTGTAGAAGGGATTGGTCTCTCCACCACAACACTCTGCACAAGTGCAGTGACGTTGCCAACACCACAAAGTTCCAACCTCTGCAAGAGCTCTTCTAGGTTGGTCCGGGTGAAGAAGTCATTTTGCAGACGGCGGAGTGCAACACGTCCCAATAATTTCCTTGCCTCTGGGTCCAACACAAGTCGTTTGGGAATATTTCTCTTGTGCACTTTGTGGGTTGATCCTGGTTCAGTGTAAAGAATACCTCCAGATACGTGGCCATTGCGATTCACGAGGGCAGTCCCATCACACACCAAGATTTTCGGATATGGACCACACGCAGAGCAACAAGTTCCTAGCCCTTCCACGTGCATCAACCTCACAAACTTCTACAATGCCTTTGAAAGGGTCGTGCAATGTACAAATCTTACGGGTTTTGTCAGTTTTTGGAAGAAGACGCTTGCCAACAACATTTCAGCAAGGGACGTGCCATTGCAGGCATGGGAAAAGACCCTGAGTATTGCCGAGTGCGTGATCGCTGTGGTTTTCAAGTAGATAAATAGGCATCTTCCTTACCGTCTAGAAAGAGTGTGCAGCCGCATGTTGCTTTGTAGAAATGGATAGGTATCTGCAATCGTGCAAAGAATAGTTGGAGGTTAGAATGAGTTGGGAAGATGATGTTAATGACCATTAAGGGTTGAAATGGTTGAACAGGTATTGTGCACAAGACAAAACACTCATCGCTGTGGTTGGATGGTTTGAGGTTTTGGACTTTGAGATCCCGTTGGTGCTGCATGATCAATGAAAAGAATGGTGAAGCCTTCCTACCATGCGTACAGATGTATGCGTCCGGTCGGTAACGCAAGTTGTTTTCTTCTAAAACCTTACCTGGATCCATTCGTTTGGGAATTCACATGGACATCGCATCTGAGGGGTAGGCGCCATCAAGTAGAATTCAGGGGAGAAGGTTTTGGCCGCCAATTCAACAGCAGGTTCTCCTTCCTGTGGCCGGCTTGGGTGGAAACTGGTGTACACATCGAGTGTCCTGAAAGATTGCACATCCTTCATCTCAAACACCAGCCACGCCACTTTCTCGTGCCCGTCCTCCACACATGGGGAAACACTGCCAGGCGCACATTCGACATACACAGTTCAGTGGCGTGTAACGTTTGGCAGGATAGATGCATTGACGCTGCTTGTGTCATCTGAGATTGACCATTGGAGGGCAGCGTCTACATGGATCTGTAGAATCCGTATGTGCCTTTCGCAAGAGCCAGCACCATTGTCACATGAGCATCGGAACTGCCCTTTAATGTCGCCCTTGTTCAGGGTCCATCCCAAAACACGAAGACCATTGTGTGACGCTGACGTGTCAAGGACTGAGAAGCAAGGATTCTGGTTCCGTGATATTGTAACAGGCACGAATTTTTAGGCGTCTAGACACGCATTGCTAGGAGGGATCTCTATGTTGGCGCGTTCCCAATCCATGTGAACACAATCATGCTCCGTCTTCAATTGAGGGCATGTGCACGAGGCAAGACCGGCCCAGTCCACCCAGGCATGCACAGGTGGTGCAAAATGCAAGGGAGGTCTCGTTATTGGAAGGCAACAAATGAGCACAATTCCTGAGATATGGTCAAAAACTGCGAGCAAGACAGTATGATCTCCACTACGGTGCACAAAACACATGGCCTCCTCTTCAGCAAGCTGATGCTGGTACTCCCTGAGCCATAGGCTTTGCGGTATTGGTGGTTTTTCATGGTCAAAGGTTGCCTGCCTTCCTGGCCAAAGATGCCGCTCTTCGAAGACATAGTTCAGCAAACCGTTGATTCGGGGCAACCCGCAGAAGACGCCGGGCCTACATGAAGACTGCACGAAGGTCACATCCACATAAGTAAGAATGATATTGGCACATCATGCAGTAAATTTGCGTCCATGAGAGTGTACCCGGATTCGTCGGGGAAAAAAACTTACCCTGGGAGGCTCATTGTTCATGCCCGATGAATCATTGACATCCCCGCTGCTGCCAGCCATTTTTCCGGCAGTCCGGTGCTGGGGACTCCCAGGAGCTGACCATTGGTATGTATCGTCTTCAATGTTGCTGCCATTTTGCCCCCCCCCCCCCCCCCCCCCGGGCCTCGTGCAGGATACCGTGCCACAGATTGTGCTCCTGGTGCATCAACGGGCAAACCAAGTGCATCAATGAAAAAAACCGAAAACTTCTTCAAACTTTATGCGAGCCATACGGCACCGACTGGCCAGCAAAACTGCTGACCGCCAAACTCGCATACAACTCTGCCACTGACACCGCAAATGGTAAAACACCTTTTGAGGTGGTGGACGGAAAACGTTTTGCCACACCGGCTGGAATGCAGATTCAGTAACATCCTCGCAGTTGAAATTTACCGCCGAGTCACGACAAGCATGTAGGATGAAACACGGCAGACCCTAACAAAGACACAAGCAGCTATGAAGTGGGCAGCCGACCGACATCGCAGCGATGACGTGTTCAGCGGCGGTGATCGCGTCTTCCTCAGCTCTGCAAATATCAAACTCCGACAAGATAGGACAGGACAGGACTTCTTGAAACTCAAACCCCGTTGGTTGGGAACGCTTGAGATCAAGCGAATGCAAACCCCAGTCGTCACTTGCTTTTGCCTGCCTGAAAGTATGGCAAATCTCCCTGTCTTCCACATGAGCAAAATCAAGCTCTACAAGGACCCTACTACAACCTTCCCTGGGAGAGACGTCGCACCTACATCTCCTGTACAAGTGGACATGAGGGGGACATCGACACCCTGGAAAAACGACCGAGGGTCAAGTGGCACGGCTACGACACCGTGCACAACAACTTGGAGCCATACAAAAACCTCTGAGAAGTTGATCATCTGATCGACGGCTACTCTTGTCACCACCGGCCTACGTCTGCTAGCAGGCTAGGATGTCGGGGCTGACAGGAGGGAAGTGTTACGTCCCTTTCATACACGAGTTCGTAAAACCCATGCGCGGGATTTTTTGTCGTCTCATTCATGGCCCACCACGCGGTGACTTCCGGAATTTGATACCGTTTGGCCTAGGGCATTTTGGCCAGCTGCCCCGACCTCCGTTGTTCCGCTCCTGAAGTTTCTGACAACTCTGACCACCTTTCAGAAAGGTTGATAGAAGTATCGTGAACCATATCGACCTTTCGATATCGTTCGGTTGCTTTCTAGACAACTCTCAACTTTCATAAAGAAGCATCCTGACTTCTAAGCGGATCTTCTTGAATCCACCACTCACGGCGTGACCTTGCACGCGTCGCTCGGCCCGAGCACTAGAGAACCAACTTATGCCTCCTTCTCATTAGTGGCATTGAATATATGTACTCGACGCACTCGACACTTGTCATTGAAATACACTTACTGCTTTTTTAAAATTATCCATTTGTCCCAAACACATTAATCGTATTTTTTCCCGCATCTCATCCCTGTGGACCATCTACGTTCCGTTCGGTGTACAGTCGAGAAGTCAACCAAAAAGTGTTGAAACATCAATGTAGTTCACGAGATTTATGTTACCTCTTTTCGAAAGTGGTAAAACGTGTTAGAACCTTTGAAAACAGAACACTGGAGGCCAAGGTAGGTTGCCAATATGCCCTTAGTCAATTGCTTAAGAATTGTGAGGTCGACACGCAATGGGCAAGAAATGCAAGGACAAAAATGCCCACTCGTGGTGTAATGTGATGTCCCTATTTTCAGGTATGCTCGAGGCCTTCGCTATGTTTCAGGGGTATCTGGGCCTTTTTTTTACTTTTTAGAGATTGGGCTTGCACAAATCCACTTGACCGCGGATGGAAGGACGTGGAGAGGAGGAGCGAGCAAGTGAGCAAGGTATTTTTCCAGACAAGCCACACAAGGGTGGCTTCACGTGGTGTTCCAAGCAGCTCACTTGGTGTTCCAAACAAGTCATGCACGGGTGGTCGGCGGGTAGCATATTAAATACGCTGCTCGACGAGCAGCGTATTTAATATGCTACCCGCCGAGGGGTCCTCTTTGAGGCGGACTCCTGACAGCGAACGTAGTTAATGGAAGAGGCCAGAATGGTGACAGAAACCGTGAAACGGTTGCAGTACCACCGGTGGCGTGTGCAACAGGACAACCCCATCCACCACCAGGAGGCGTCGAGCTAACATGGCGGCTCACCAAGGGACAAGACGGACCATCGATATGGACGATCGATGGCCGGTCATTTCTCGGATTACGTATTAGGTGCAAGTGGGACACCGGGTAAAGGTGCAAGTAAGACACCAAGTACAGGTGAAAGTAGCTTGTTGTAGCAAGCTAGGAGAGCAACAAGCTGGGGCCAAGACAAGCCGGCCAGACAGTGCAAATATTTTGTACATTGCTCTTTGTAAATAACAAGTCATAACCTGTGTGTTTTGAGCTCTGCCTTCCAGACTGTCTCCAAGTCTGTCTTTTGACTGCGGCTGTGCTTTCCACACACCAAGGACTTGTCTTCAAAGAGCACAAACTCCCACACGTGGAGTTTAGGGACTTGCGTACTTTCAGTTTGTAATACTTCCCCCCTTTCAACCGCAACTTCCGAGAGCGTCAGCAAACGTATGGTGCTGATGCTCGTAGTACTTGACGTTCATGGGATGGACGTATTGGAGGTTTTCATAGGGCTCCCAGTTTTAGTGCACGGCGTTGAAGCCATGCCACTTGACCAGATACTGAGTCATTTTTCCACGGCGTTGATGTCTGAGGATGTTTTTAATTACGTACACAGTATCCTTCTCCACTTGGATTGGAGCAAGAAGAGCAAAGTCTCTGTCGGGGAATTTCTCGCTGGAGTCCCGGTAGTGCTTAACCTTGCTGACATGGAAAACCAAGTGGATCGCGATGCTGTATGGGAGGTGAAGTTGAGCAACAATCGGAGTTTGTATTGGCTCGATCGCAAACTGGCTGAGCCATCAAGGTTTGAGCTTTGCAAGATATTTTCCAAAAAGTTTGATCTTTACAAAAGAGAGTGGGACGCAATCGCTAGTGTTGAACACGTCATTGTTACAATGTCAGTCCGGTGCTCCCTCCATGGCTACTTGTGTCTTCACAAAAATCTGACGTTTTTCCTCCCCAACTTCTGAGAAATTCATTTGCAAAATTGTCTTGCGGGTGCGGCTGGAGGTTTGCCGTAAACCACTTCAAACGGAGTTTTACCCGTTGTGGTGGAAGTTGCGGAGTTGTGTGCGATTTCAGAGGTTCACACTTTTGCTGCCCAATTAGTACCGTATGGCTGGCATAAAGTGCGGAGGAGTTATTGGAGTGTTTCATTGGCCCACTCGGTTTGTCCGTCTGAGGATGGAACATTGTTGATAACTAGGTTTGACTTTTATAACGCGTCATCCGTTTGTGCAAAAAACGGCTAGTTAAGTGGCTGTCTCTGTCACAGATGATGGTACGTGACATGGCGCATAGACACACGATCTGCCTCAAAAACAGTCATGATGTTTCTTCTCCGGTAACAGTGGTTGTCATCGGAATAAAGTGCGATATCTTGGAAGATCTTTCTATCACCACGAAGATGGCGTCATAGCCCTCCAGCCTAAGAGGCATCCCTCTCATGAAGTCAATGCTGATGTCAACCCATGGCTCCGTAGGGATTGAGAGTGGTTGGAACAGTTCTGGTGACCTCGTGCAACAAGATTCTGCTGCAAACAGGTGTCTCATGATAAGCAGAATGCTGCCACGTCCTTCTGCATCCAATACCACCAATACATTTTTGCAAGCTTATTGAGTGTATTGTTTTTGCCAAAATATCCACTTGGACCGGTGTTGTGACATTCATCCAATAGTGTTTGTTGCAGCTCCTCTTCTGGTGGTACGACAACTTGACGAGTGAATCACCATCTCCAGTAGATGTCGTCAAATCAGATTTTGGTTTTTTTGTACCTGTCCAGCTCCTCATAACCCTTCGCAAAGAGCCTTGTGATGTACGTGTTAATCCCGCTCATCAAGCCTGGTCGCTGACAGAGAGCATCCGCTGAATTTGTTTTTCCAGGTCAGAACTTGATGTCGTAGTCGAAGTTCGACTCGAGGAACTCCATCCATTGAGTTTGTTGATGACTCAGATTGGGCTGAGACTTGAGATATTTGATTGTGTGGTGGCTCGTGTCGACAATAAATCGTTGACATTCCAGATAACACCTCCACATCTTGAAGGCATACGCAAGTGTGAGCATTTCTTTTTCATGTACCACATAGTTGAGTTCTGGCCCTTGTAGCTTTTACGGCACATACTTGACCAGTTTTTCTCCACCATTGTTGTCTTGGAGGGAACTGGCGCAGAATGCACGATCAGATGCATCGGTGGCCATGACATAGTCGACTGTTGGATCTGACAATCGTAGGGTTTGTGCCAAGATCAGAGAGTCACTCAAAGTGTTAAACGCTTCTTGCTTTTTGTCTCCCCAACTCTACTCGGTAGTTTTCTGAGTGAGATCCGAAAGAGGTGCTGACACCTAGATTTAGTCCTTTACAAATCAACAGTGGTACTTGAAGAATCCTATTAGCACCTCTGCGTCCCAAACATTGGTCAGCATTGGTCAATCAGCGACCACCTCCACTTTCTTTGGGTCCATGGTGATCCATCTGTCGTCGATGACGTGGCCCATCAACTCAATTGAATGGCGACCAGAGTCAGAATTTATGCATTTTTGTATAATTTCTCCCTTCATAAATCTCAAGAACATTTCAGAGATATTCAATAAGCTCCTCCGAAGCACGGCTATACACGAGGGTGTTGTCAAGAAATACGAGAAAGAAGTTGGCAAGGTTCAGCCAAATAATGTTGTCCATTGCCGCCATTTATTGGAGGGGTATTTCTGAGTACAAACGGTATGACTGTGAACTCAAAGTGTGTGTATCTGGTACAGAATAATGTGTTCACAATGACCTTATGAGATAACTGTGTCAGAATAATGCAGACACAAGGATAGCAGCAGCAGAAGCAGACAGAAGCGTCAGGACATGCAAGTGTACGTCAGCAGAGTTACACAGGCGAGAGCGGTCCGAGGAGTTAGTCACGGAAGCTGATGGAGGCTGAGACGCGAGGTAGCCGAGGTAGACAAGTTGATGTGAGAGAGTTCTGGCAAGGTGAGTGATGGTTGGCGGAGTAAGAGAGATGAGCGAAGGAGCGAGAGTGACGGAGCAAAGAGCTGAGAGGGACTGGCGAATACAGGAAATGCGAGGAGCGAGCAGAGCGAAGACACGGCGGCGAAGCCACGGAACCAAAGGAGAACAGGATGAGCAGAACTGTTCTGGTTAACTTGCGGGAATGAACCTCCTCGGTATGTATGGTCAGAACAGGACAAAAGCATGTGCAACGGCTTCTTCCCACTAGCCGGACATGGGTGACAGGTGTCACTTTATTAGGGGATGACTCAGTTTCTTTTGGTTCAACGGTCCTGAGATCCTACCGTTGGTGACCGAGGTGGTTTGGACTTGAGCCTGAACCGTTATTGAGAAAGGCTAATCTTTTCCCGACTGAGTGACCAGAGTGAGTTCCTATGATGTCAATTTCTGACACCTCCCTTGAAACTCACAATGGGCACTCAGACAGTTCAGATAAGCTGATCCACGAGCACTTTAGTCCTCTTCTGTTGAGGGTGTGGTCACTGATGGTGGGGAAGGAGGACTGGGAAGATACTCAGGATGGGGAACCCTTAGTGGTCCCAATCCTTAGTCAGTTCGTTAAGGAAAAAGGTCACAAAAATAGGCTCTGAGACAGGAGCATCTGTCACTACGAGTTGATCGCATAGTGACTTGGCCTTCTTGATAGGATCTATTGTTGTCAAATTTGTTGAGGTTGATGTACAATTATTCCGTCAGAAGGTACGATTTAAAGGTTCAGTCGCCAGACATGTAGGTCCTTAGCAGGTAGGACCCAACTTGGCGAGCTGGCTTAGTAGTCTCCTCGTACATCTGTATGGATTGTTGGATGCGAGGAGTCAGATGGTCATCCAGCACCGTGAAAGCAGCAAGGGTGAAGTAGTTGTACTCAGCCACCACACTAGATAGCACCCCCAGGGGGTGGAGGCGTGTACTAGCCGTTATACAACTTCCAGATACCATGTATCTGGGCCCCTTTTTTGAATTTGTGCACCCAGTGTGGAACGTTCTTGCCGTCAAATTTGTTAACCTTGATCTTGTGTAGATATAGTGAGGCTGCAGCTTGTGACACACCGTCCTCTAGGCCTTGGTACGCCTTGCCCTGTGCAGTCGCTTATGGCACTTGCTCAAAGTCTTGTGCCATAAGTTGTGCCCCATGTGGTGCTTCACCCACTCGGACTGGTGCTGGTTGCACCGCAAAGGGTTGCGACACTTGTGCTTGGTGCATCTGTTGCTAGTGTGCCATGGATGGCACCATCGGAGCAGGTTGTTGCTGTTGAGCCACAAATGGTTGTGGTAACCTCCTTGTGGTGGTAAAGCCGGCTGCACCTGTGGCGGCATGGCTGGTTGCACGACTGGAGGTGGGCTTGCTTGAGGCATATGTGTAGACGATCCTTGTGAACCCTATTGCCACTACATCTGCTGCTTCTGTTACTTAAGCTGCTACTGTTGAAGCTGTTGTTGCTGATTCCTTGCCAGCTGCTGCTGAAGTTGTGGAATTTGAGCTTCTTGAGCCGTATGTGACCGTTGTAGCTACTTCTTCTGCAATGCTTGAGCTGCATGGGTAAGCTGCTCCTGTTGGCGAAGGAGCTCTTGAGCGGCAATCTGTTGCCTTAGTGCCTCCCTCTCTTGCTCTACAACTTGATGTTCTGTGGCGTCTTGCTGGGCCATACGTTGCGCCTCCTCAGCCAAGCGTTGTGCCTCTGCAGCATGGCGTTGTGTGTGGTCTGTGACATGGCGCCCCTGCTCTTGACCCATGCGCATGCCATGCAAAACGCATTGATCATCAATTGCAGGAGAAGCTTACCTAACATTCTCCTCTTCCATGTTGTTTGTGCCTTTGTGTAGGTGGAATGCCGCTCATGCGCGTGAAGTGGCGTCACCTCCACCTCTGGCTCGACGCTTATACAGGGTTAGTGGAGAACGTCTCCACCACCAACGTAGTCCGCTGCTACTGCTCCTACAAACTATTGAGAGCACCACCTAGTACTATGATACCAAGTTAACTTTGTAAGACAGGCAGCAAGGGCTAGGACCCTTGCCAGTAGGATCTTTGGGTGATCAGCAATGTAGCTTGTATAATAGGAGGAAAAAGGTAGGGAACTTTGGACTGAAATCTTGATTGATACAAAGTGCAAGTATGGTATATGGAAAAGCTAAGCACACTAGGCTACCAGGACTCATGGCCCACAGAGGGACAACACCTTGCTAGGCCTTGTGGGCTGTCGTGGAAAGGGTCTTGGCACAGTCTCCACAATGACTGGCCTCCAGGGTAGCTTGGCAGGCCTTGCCAGGCTTATAAGGACCTTGGAGGGATCTCTAGCCGAGTCTCGGTCTGCGCTCCAGAGTGAGAGGAATGAGCAGAGCTGAGTTCTTGCAGAGTGCTTAGATAGATGTAAACCGAGAGGACCTTTATCTTTTATACCTGTGGACCTGGCAAGTTTACCACCTGAAGGAGAAGCTTCCTTCAAGTGGTTCAGGTCTTGTGCCTCTTAGGGAAGCGTCCTTCTAGGCAAAGCTGCTTATAGGTCAGAGTTTTCACTAGCATCCCTGCTACCCCAAGGAGAAGCTTCCTCCTTGAGGAAGCTTTGTCAGGTATTTAAGAGATGTCTCTCAAACAGGGTGCTTGCTCTTGAGGCTTTCTTCCGACGGCTGCTGACCTTGTCATGTTGCGACATCATATCCATTGATCAGGAGATTCCTGAAGCTCATGCTAGATTGGCTCATGCAGGTTGAAGGGCTCAGGCTTCATGCATGTGGCTGATGATGCAGTGTAAGCCTCATGCTCACGGTGCATGATTCCTACCCAGTCAACTAGAGGAATCCTTGACCAATGTAGCTGTGTAGTGTTACGCAGTAGGTAGCTCCCCTCCCTTCTAAAGCTCATTAGAGGCATGCACAACCCTCTTGTGCATGCCAGTACACACTACATTACACACCAGGCCCTTTAGGCTGCTTCAGGGCTGGCTGCTAGAATTTATCTGGCCTGTACAGGAGAGGGTTCCTAAAAGACGTGGACTCGAGAATTCACCATGAAATCCATAACATTTTGTACAGTGCTCGGAATGCAGTACCGTCTTTAACATATCAGGGCTTGACACCAGCACAGTAATCGCACCTGTCAACAGTTTGGCCGTGGTCCTTCTTGATTACCCACTTTCCTCACGGAAAATATAGATTATCCACTTGGTTTACCCACTTACCACATTGTCCCTAGAATACAAAGACTAACTAACCATGACTGTATAACCCACTGTTGACAAATCATGAATAAAGTCCCGGTGTTTTTTGCATGTTTCTAAAAAAGTGGGTGTTGTATCAATCATTTTCAGGATTATATCGTTTTGTCACTGTTTTTGTTACATTCTTATTCTGCATGCAATGTGACGGTGAAGAGAATAGAAAATGTGTAATATTCTATTGTTAATCTTCAATAATGAAGCATGTTCCCACCTTTTACCAATGATTATTGTCAAGGGTTCTCTTTTGAAGTTCTGACCAATGTGTAGCCTATTACGTGACAACTTTGCCTCGTCATACCTGTTCTTGCAGGCAGCCGCGGTTGAGCATGGTCAATCGGTGCTACCACTGTCTGTTCTACATAATGCACAATGGCGCTGTGTATTTTTGTAGCCTAGCAGTGCCACGCCGACCAGTCGAAGGAGCCACGTGGCTCCAGCAGGGCCACCTGGGACTGTGGGTGTTGAGACAAGATGGCTTGTGGCTCAAAGAACCTCAAGCACGGTCGTTTGGCCTTATCGCCCAAGGATTCCGTCGAATCCGTTACACTGGTATGAGAGCTCTAGGGCTCGAATCCCACACTGGGATTATCGGAGATGACGAGGCGGCTCTCACTCCTAGTGGGGGGAGTGTAACGTGGCATTGCCATGCTGACCGATAGAAAGAGCCACGTGGCTCGAGCGGGGTCACCTTTGACTGTGAGCGGTGAGACGGGATGGCTTGAGGGTTGGAGACCCTCCTCTCCGCGGTTTTTTCCTAGTCGGCCAAGGATTCCGTCGCATTTAGTACACTTATACTCACCGTGCGTTGGTTGCGTGTGACCTAGTAGGTGTCTATCTGTCGTTTGATTGACATTACAAGATGCGCTGTGCTGTTGTCATATTCTGAGGGGACTCGGGGCCCATTTATAGCAACAATAAAGTTCTTCAAATCTGCATTATTCATATGACCCACTGTTTATATCGCATCTGTGAGAAACATCATAAGGTAATTTCTTAGCTGTTACGGGAGACATTAGATTGTCCTATCAGATTGTCGTTTGCTAACTCGAAGTTACTTTTTATATCGCTAAACATATTGCACATCGTTGAATGCAAAAATTCTCTTGCCAAAATATTCCATAAGAAGTGGTAGGGAAAATTGTTACGGCCATCAGTTTTGTAAAATCGATGGCTGGAAGACATCAATTGACATTTGACATTGACTCTTGGTAATCACGGTTATTCATAGTTCCTAGGATTGTCCCATCTAACAGATGTAGGGTTTTCTTGCTTGTTCAACCGACTTCATAGAGACAATCTAGCTCGAGTTAGAAAAACATATTCAGGTTTGTCCTCTTTGCCCTTGCTTCCACTCTTCCGGCGTGCACTGCGCCGTGCAATTGGCCATGTGCATTTTTTCTAAACCGTCACGCGGTGTGCAGAACAGAGGGGCCACAATGAAGACTGCCACCCAGCAGATCCAAACGCGGTTCGTTTCATACCTAAATGCCCATTTTCTTGGACGAGCGCACGAGGCATCTCGCGCCGTAAGCCCATTGCAGTCACCCCCAAACAGCGGAGAAAAGAGAACAAAAGGAGGATCGGTGGCAGTTTGGTCCTTCATTTAACGTATGTGAATAGTGTGTTTCTGAGAGATTATCTCCATCAGATAAGTGAGAGACATCACGAGTGACATCTCACGATTTTGTAACGCGACATCAATGATTCAAGTTCACGGACAAACAGAAGTCTTATTAAATACCTCAATATTGTGTGTAGTTGACAAAATGATTCATGCATGGCCAAGACCTAAGCCGCGTTTTACAATGCATTGGTCAATATTGACCGATGCATTATGCTTTCAAAGGATTCTTGTCGTTCGCACCGAGCTACACCTTGGCGCTCAATGATAGACAATGTAGCACTACAAACTACAATGCTGACAAAAGCCAGGTTGACGAGCCCGCCCCTTGAGAGGTGTAAACAAAAAAGATCAAGCTCAACATAGTCATTCCACTGGAAAAGACCAGAATGAAAGACTCCGATCGTCTGATCCTTTCATCAAACGACCAAAGATTTACCAATCTCAAATGAACGTTCTTATGGAAAATCAATGGTGATGGAAGGAGCATCGAAGAGGTAGAAGAAATTCTGATAATGCACGTATAACTCTTTAGTAGCATGTATAATCTTTTTCCTAAGGTTTCTTTTGCAGAAATTGCGATGTTTGGTGAATATCGTAGCCATGTCTTGAAAAGTGGGAACCGGACACACGTTGTTTTAGCTTTTTACACACAACACTGGGGAAGGTGTGGACCATCCTGCCAGAAAGTGGGCAACCGAGTCCTCTTTCCTGCGGAGTGGGTATGGTTTGAATCATATTCTCAATGGTGGGTAACCTGTGCAAAAAAAAATCAAGAGGTGGGGAAAATGGAATCGGCCCCTACTATGTAACCCAAAAAATCCGGAAATGTGAATGGTTCCTGGAGTGCTGCTATGGCGCAAGGCACCTTCGCCACCTCCAGAGGCAGACCAGAGGCAGACCAGCGGCAGACCAGTGGCAGACCAGCGGCAGACCAGCGGCGGTCACGCAGCAGACCAGCAACAGACCAACAACAGCAACAGCGGCTCATCAGCCGCAGACCAATCAACCCCAGGGCCTCGTGCCCACGAACCAGCGGCCCCACCGCTACCTCTTCCGCTTCTCAAGCATCAAAGTGGCACAAATGAACCGGCACCAACCCACCTGCAGAAACAGCAAGAGGGCAGATGACCCCTCTCTCCCCTTCTGGCTCCTCTTCTCCCTCCTCCTTTCCCCCTCCTTCCTCCCCCCTTCCTCAGCTTCTGGAGGTAGACAAATTAGCCCGCATTGGCCAGTTTTAGACCACAGCTGTCCAGATCTGGAGAACCCTGGACAGGTCACTGACCTGGGAATTCCCGTCCAGCCATGGCCACTCCTCGCATGACCGAGCACAGCACCAGCACCAGCACCGCTGCCAACAAAAATGAAACACAACAGAGCTGGTGTCTCCTGTACGTGCCAACAAACTGGCCCCAAGTGGCCTGATCTGGACAGAAATCACCAGATCTGGCAACTGAGAGCCGGATTTATGCAGAAACCAGAAGGAACAGGCTACCGGCACCAGATGGCACTCGGTCCTCCCCCCCCCCCCTTGGTCACCTCCATCACCTGCAGCCCCAAGAGAGGCATCTTCAGTCAGTCGCCCTGCACCACCAGCAAGGCTTCACGAACCTCAGGCATCATACGCACATGCATCGCACCCGCACAACACTTTGCATTTGCACAACCTGGACTTCGGTTTCCCATTTACCGGTCTCCACACCTAAGTGGGACCAACCCCCCTCCCCCCCAGGACTAGAGCCAATCCACTCCATCATCCACCTCCGCCGCACAAAAACACCCCCCCAGGCACCTCTCTTCCTGGCATTAAAAAACCACCAAGACTCCTCTGGAGTTTCCTTGAATGGTTGCAATCTCTTCCTCACCCCCTGGCTAGCACTCAACCACCCCCCCAGACACCTCTTTTCACAGAGAGTAAACATCTCTTGCATCATTTTGTTGGCTTATACAACATGTGTCTATGTGGAAGAGGAGCTCACAAAAGGCTTTAAGAATGATAGCCAGCACATGGAGAAGAATTTGCAGGATGAATCTTTGAAGCCTTCGATGGAGCATGATAGGAGTTTGTGGCTCTGTTTTTACATGGTAGATCTCTCAATTCAGTTTCATTCAATGGAAAGTTCTCTCAGACTTGTTCATACATTGCGTGCATATCACCTGTACGAGATTGTTGACCGTGTATTGCGCCCAAGCCCTCCTAGACAGGGCAACACGGCCCAATCACACCCCTCCCACATATGTCACGCCCCAGCCAATGTCAGCCAACCTCCCCCCTCACCTCAAAAACTACACCCACAGCGAAGCTGCACACACACTGGAAAGATCCAGCCAAGAGCAACCTCCCCTACCAATTACAAACCCCTCATCACCAACGGCCCAAGAGAGGATTTGATCAATCCACACCAGCCACATACAACACAACCCTTTACCCAGCAGGGCCAACACAAACTACCCAACTTATTCCACCCCCACCACTTCCCTTTAAGCCATCATTGCTCACACTTCCCTCCTGAAACACTCACAGATACCCACACCTCACACAAATCCCACTACCACGACACACACAAAAACTCCCTCCCCCACACACTACCTAGCACCATCTGGTCAGAAGGACCTCACTCATCTCCTACCCTCCACTGGCGACACACATACCCAAAGGCACCATACACAACGCATCCTCGATTCTACCACCTCTACCTCCTCACCCATATTTTCTGCATACCCCTCCCCAGACCCCCTTGTACCAAGAAACTTAGCAGAAGACAACTCCGTTGAATCAAACAACTTAACAAACTCCCTCTGTCCGTACTGCTCCCGATCATTTGGCAACTTCTCACAACCGAGTCTTCACCAAAGCAAATACACTCCTCCAAACCCCTCTCTACCCTTTTATACACCTTCCTCTCAGAAAAACAACCAAAATCCCACTCATCACCCTTTAAACCGTCGCTCATGCCCCCCACTGTACACACCACCCCCAGCCAACCCCAATACATGCCCCCCCACCCAGCCTCACCCACAAAAACTCCATACACCACCACCCAATGCACAAAGAGAAAACATGTCCATCAGATCAAATACCCTGCACAGTACAACCGCCAAAGAGACACAAACCACTCCATTAATAACACCCTCAACCATACTCCAAAACCCCCTACTGAATCTCAACACACTACAGACATCAAATAGCAAAAACGAGACTCCACACACACCTCCCCTCACAATAAACCACCAGCTCCAAAACCCCACTCCATTAAAATATCCACCCTCAACATCAATGGCCTAGCTAAAAATGAAAAAATCCCCTTCCTAGAAAATTTCCTCCAAACCCAGGACCCAGCCCTCTGCTGCATTACGGACTCTCACCTCACTTCCGTCGCAAACACCCCTCAACTAGAAATCAAACTACGACAAAAAATCAATGACTTTCTGTCCAAGTCCACCAGAACAGGAGGCATCCTCCCCCTGCTCGACGATCAAAAACTCTCCATCGCTGATAACTCCTCTAGGGACACCCAAAGTATTGGACAATGCACCTTCCACCACCTCCAAGAAATCCTCACAGTTACAACTATCTACGCCCTGCCGTCCCTCGACAGACAAAAACCCTTCAGGGAGGAACTAGATTCCTTCCTTTTCCAATACCCTACAACCATCCTACTCGGAGATTTTAACACGACCTGTGCCCCAATGGACAGAAACCCACAAAAAACCACCAAGGATCAGTGTCTCCTATCCAAACACATCACAGACCACAATCTCATCGACTCGTATCGCACACTCCATCCCAACAAAATCGAATTCACGTACCGATCTCCCAGCCACCACACCGCAGCACAACTACATAGGATATACCACTCGACCACAATGGGACCAACTCTAATCCACGCCACACACCTAGAAGTCCCTAAAAACCTCTCAGACCACCTTGTAGCACCTGAATAACCCTTCAGCACTACAGTGACACATTACCACAAACACAACGCTGGATGTTCAATGCATCCCTCCTCACCCACCCTTTCAAACAAAACTTACTCTCTCAACACCCCACTCGCACTTGGCCTCCACACAGACGTTGGATCCAAAAACAAATCAAGACCTACAACATCAATGAAGCCCGCAGAATAAAGAAAGCTGTAACCCACCTTCACTCAGAAATAGCAAAACTCCAACAACAGATTTGCTGCCAACCTCATAACACACGCATCTCAAACCTTCTCCAGCGCACAGAACACCACCTTCAACAATACATTCTGATGGCATAAAAATTCCGGCACCAACTAGCCCAAATCAGATACACCAAACATCTCGAACAGGCTTCACAAGTCCTCAGCAGCCTCATCAAAACAAGACAGCAAGCAACCAGAATTAAAGCTCTCAGGGAAAATACAAACCACCTACCATATCTATCACCAAAATGAGCCAAATCGTCACCTCCTTCTACACAAAGCTTTTTACTCCCAAAGTCAGCTCCCTATTCCCTCCGCAACTCCCTCCACTCCCCAAGCTCCCGTCTCACCACCATCAAACACTCACCTCCCCAATCACAATCGAGGAAATTATTGCTACAATTAAATCCCTCCCATGTAGGAAGAGCCCAGGCCCAGATGGCCTCACAGCAGAATTTTACAAACACGCCCCAGAAGTTTGCGCCCAATCTTTGCTAACCTTCTTCTTGGGCGTACTTGCCCACCCAGAAAACCACCCTGAATTCATAGACTCGATTACAATAATACTCTTAAGCGAAGGCGACCCCCACCCTCATGAAGAACTGTCGCCCAATGTCACTCCTTAACACAGAATTCAAGATACTCACCCAAATTCTCGCCAACAGAATAAGGAAAACTCTACCAAGCGTCATTAGCCCGGAATAAACTGGCTTTGTCCACAGCAGAAATATCAAAGACACCCTCTCCCTCATCCTCGACCTCCAACTCTGGTCGACCCATATCAAGAACAAACTAGTCTTCCTCCTGGCGGACTTCGAGAAGGCATACGACACCCTCATACGGCCACATCTCTATCACACCATGGAACAGATGGGCTTTCCTCCCACATTCATATCGTGGATAAAAACGACAATGCACACCACCCGCACTAGCTTCCTTATTAACAGACAACAAATGAACCAAATCCAGACACTAACGGGCGTCCGCCAGGGGTGCCCCATTGCCCCCCTCCTCTTCATTATTGCTATGGAGCCACTAAACCAACTCCTCAAAACACACATCCCACGGCCAATCACCTCCCTCCCCTCTTTCCCTAGCCACACGGCCTATACAGATGACACCATCATATTCCTCACCTCATACACAGCGTTGAACGAGACCATCCTCATTCTAGACAGATGTTTTGCTATCACCGGCCTTAAAGCTAACGACGACAAAACCCTCCTCTTTCACACCAACAAAGACGTGCCACAATGGGAGGACACCCATTTCTAATACACCAATGATCCACAGCGGGTCCTAGGGATAAACCTAGATCATGACACAACCTCCCAGAAAATGTGGGAGGGCCTAGTCACCAAACTCCAAGCGGCCGCCATACTCTGGAGCAATATTCATAGCCCCACTACAACAAACGTTATCACAATCAACACATACCTCATCTCCAAATTCTTCTACAACTCCAAACTACAACCTCCACCCCCTGACATTCTTGTCCAAATCAATAACACCCTACTTAACCTACTCTCCTCACCACCTAAAGAAAGCTCTCTACATTTTATCAACAAAAATATAGCCATCCCACCCACGGACAAAGGGGGTCTTGGAGTGCTGTAGCCTGCCACATTGCTACAAGCACAAAGCGCCCTACAGGCCTAGAAATTCCTGCAACCAAATGCACGCGCATGGAAGGGTATAGCATGCCATTCCCAAAGCTTCCCCAACCAAGGCCACTTCTTCCTGACACATCCCCACATCCTACGCATCAAATCAGACCCAAACACATGGACACACTCACGGTGGCACACCATTCTAGGAAATGTCCTCACCACCGACCCCCAAATCCGACCCCCTCTTCTAGAAAGTGCAGAGCTACTACAAGAATACATAGCCTTTAACCAGTTCCTCCTCAAGCCAGGAGGAACACCTTTCGGACAAACAAAATCAGAACATTTCCTCTTCGACAACGAAGTTCAACTCAAACACCTCTTTCCAGAAGCAGCAACCCACTTCCTTCAAACACCCAAAGATGAAATAAAATCCTCAAATCACATACCAGAGTTCTCAACAGAGTGAAATCTTGCATACCAACTGAATGGCTTCCGGTACTCAACAACCGCAATACAAAAGTCATAAGCCAACACAAACATTGGCGCCCAACAAGAGACACATTCCAAACACCCTCCCTCATTTACGAAGTAATAGATACGACCTTCCCCTTCACGGCCATCCCGCTCATAGTCAACCCCGACCTGTCACTCACACCCGCACCTTGGGACTTCACCCAAATTTTCAAACTCAACGAATGGACCCCAACACACATCAAAGACGGCTATTTTCAAGGTTTTAGTAATAATAACACTAACCCTTCATGGCGACTTGCCACCAAACACCCAAAACATGGCCAGCTATACAAATACCTCCTTCCGAAAGCTCTCAAACCGATCACTTTGTGGTCCAAGTGGGAACTCCCCCCAACCGACCCTCGCAAGTTTCTGAAACAACTACTAACAAACAACACCATCCCCCCTAAACCCAAAGACGTCCGCATGCATACTATCCTCAGATGCTTACAGGTCAGACAACGCCTCAAATTCCTACAACCACCCTAAAGAAATATTTTCCTTCTTTGCAACCGCCACACAGAAACAATCAAACATGCCTTCGGGGATTGCCCAAACCTTCAGCCCACCCTCCATGCACTCGCCCAATCTGCCACCTTCATTTGTTAAACCCCAACCACAACGCTTACGTTTCACCACACCTCAGCAAGGAATCAATGGTAGTTGCTCCTCCAAGCCACAACCTTTCACGAAATCTGACACTCCGCTGTAGAATTAGTGTAGGCAGCGCATCAATCCTTATGCCTCAAATTCTCAACAACTTCGAGGACTACATCAACCTTCATATTCTATACCTTAGCAACGAAAACTCACCTCAAAGCTAGAAAATCTTTCCCAGCTCATACACTCGCTCGCAACCAGCCATATGTAAAGTGGACTATAAAGTCCAAACAGCCCACTTAATAATCGCCCCCTCAGTACAACGCAACTGGATTAAAAACAACACTCTACACCGGGGGGATGGGTAATTCCACAAGTAGCTCACTGAGCTGCTTGGGAACCCCCTCAATCAACGGTCACGATCGTTGGTTGGAACTACCTTCCATGGTGGATGTTAGTTGGTCTAGGCCGGCGGCTCGACTCCCACATACCCCAAGGAACGGAGTTTCTTGGGCACTGACCCCGATGTGACATAAGACACATGGAATGCAAGGTGTTCAATTCCCTAAAATTTCCATTGTGAGATGCGGGCAGGTGTTAACCACCACCAAGGCGATGTTTCAGCCAAAAAAATAAAACAAGGTTCCAATGTTGCACTAAGGTGCACAGGATTACATAGTAATACATGGAGATTTGGACAACAGGGGAGCACAAAAACAATTTGTGAATGAAAATGTCGGGAATAAAAGAATCATGTAAAAACACCATTCTTAAACGGTAAGTTAAACATTCTTGGGTTAAGACTCTACTTATAAGTTTGGCTTCCTTTCAAAGTACTTCCAAATGTGATGTTCTGGAAAAGAGATTTTGTGGAATTATTGTTGTAAGAAAATAAGATTATCTATGTGTATAAACTATTTATTCTAAACATTTTCCCACATGGAAATTTTCTATGGACTATGTTCCGCACATTCATTGCATCCATACATGTGTTCATGTCTGTATACATGTACTTGCAGTCACCTATGACTTTGTGTAAGTAAAAATTAAATAAAAGTGTCAAAGTCATTCATTTTATGTAGTATTTCCTTCATGTATATATGATTTTGACCATCCTATGTGAATGATCTAGGGTGACTTTGTCTGACCACCAATTGCAATTTCAATATGCATAGTACATATTCTTCCATAAGTATTGGTATTATTTCATTTTTGTAAGATTTCCTCCTCACTTAGCACATAGATTCAACATTTTTGATTTTGGTAAATTGTTAGCTGAAGCCGGGTATGTGCCTTCATCCATCTTGGAGTGTGTACAAGTTTGGTCCTCACTCTTTCATCTTGCGTCCGGAGAAGGATGCGGTTGAACGGGCAAGTCTCGTTGACTAGTCCGGAGCATGTGAGAGAATCAAAGTTAGTACGTCTTAAAAATTCGACCCTGTCGAATATTCCTGGTTTATTTCCTGTGTCCTGCAGAGACACAAGGTAACAATAACAGATTGCAGGCTGGCGGACGTCCCAAAAAAAGGTCCACAAACCGATAACAATAGGTTACTACGTAACCCAAAAAAAACAAGAGCAGTATGTTGCACGCAAAGCGTGCACAGTGTTACATAGTAACGAGATAAAGTTATCATTCATTCAGCCCTCATAATGGAAATGAAGAGAAAATTATCAAAAATTAAAAATATTGACACGATACAAGAAGATCTTCTACGTACTTCAAAGAAGTCTACTATGTACGTTCCGTGTTAGATTTTGTCAATATTAGAGGTCTAAAAACATGAGTAATTTCTTAGGGAAAAATGTGGATTCATTAATATGTTATCGTGCAATGTTGGGTAATGATGAGTGCTTTCTAGGCAAAAAGGAAAAATTGGGATTTTGAGATGAAAACTTCATACAATACAATCAAAATTCAGTAAATCTATATTAATAAATGATTTTCTGTATTCATTTTGCGTTAATCTACTGCAATTTGTTTTTCTCCCAACGTTTTGTTTCCAGGATCAGTTGTCTGGCTAGTCTAGCCAAACAACTGACTTGACTGGACGGAGAGCTTGGCCAAGCTTCCCGTCCAGTTCGTTGCACAAAGCGTACTGTCCGTTATCCCAAGTCTGGGATGGTCCGAACGCCCCCCGGCTGGGGGCGCACGGACCATTTAATGAGTGGGGCTCGGCGCAGGGAGGACCATCCCCGCGCCGACCTACCGGCCGAGAGGACCATCACGAGCCGGCAAGGTGGGGCAAATGCCCGGCGGAACTCCAGCCGGTCGACGACGGCCGTCGTCCGCCCGACAGTTTTTTTTTTTTTTTGGTGGCTAGGACAGCCTTAGAGGTGAGGGAACCTATGCTGCACCCTTGACGACCACAAGGGGTCAATCTCTGGCGAGGACTTTCAGTCAAAGACTGTGCCCTATGCAACTTATGTTGCACCATTTCACTATGAATTATTTTCCGCTACCTATCTCTGCATTTCGACTCGCTGCCGTTTCCACTCATTCCCTTTGGTTACCTCGCACCGCTCAGTTCTGTGACCTGTGACTCCCAACACAACTCAACACCTTCCTTCAATCGACCACCTGCAGCAAGAGACAGACCGCTTCCATCTCCACTTACACTCAAAATTCTGACATGGTATCAGAGCAGTAGGTTCTCAGCCCTGGAAACCTACCACCATGCTTCCAGTACTCATCTTTGCAGTTGCAGGCACATGTGTTTGAGCCCTTCCTCCATGCGCTTTGACCAAAGACGATAATGCAGCTGCACCCGACTTCATAGCAGAGCTCTCCTTCTTCGATGCTGGCCAAGTTTCTATTCAAGATTGGAACCACCGCCACTAACACTTCTCGCAACTTCCGACTCTCTCTACATTGAACAAGTCCTTGAGTCTGGATGCACCATCCATGCACTCAAGGACGCCGATATCACAACACCATTGGCAACACCAGTGACCATCACTGGCGCTGCCAATGGTATGACATCCTTGTGTCGCTACTCGGCAACTCTGATCTCCCCGGCAGCCCCGAGTGGCCAGATTCACGGGTATCACACCCCCGATCTTCATCACAACCTCCTTTCAGTCCATGAACTACAGAAGGAAGGCGTAAACATCTTCTTCCCCGCCTATGGATCAGAAGCTCAGCTAACTACAGCAGACAACAAACCTCTGGCCACCTTCACCGTCCGCAACAATCTCTATAGACTCCACATTCCCCAAACAACTGCCATCTTCGCTATTGAAGCAGACGTTCAACCCTTCACCTGTGATTGTCGGAGTCTCTCTCATCCTCTCCGTCTACATCATCCTCGCCTGGGGCATCCAAATCTCAATACTCTTCTACGTCTCCAGGCCAAGAACATGGTAAAAGGACTGCCAGCCCTCTCTCCACTAACCCGTCTTGCAGGACCACCCTGTACCGCCTGAAGTCTGGGCAAATTGAAAGCTTCTCCACATCCTCCTCGAGCTGCACAAGCAACAAAACCTCTTGACATCCTTCACATGGACCTTGTGGGACCCATTCGTCCCACATATCTCCAAGGGTATAAATATTTCATCACCATTATGGACTATCACTCTTGATTTGGTGCAACAATCCCACTCAAGTCCAAAGCCGACGCCAAGCCCGTCTTCATCAAGTGATCTAGGTCTCAAATGAGCCGTCTCAACCGGACCATTGGTAAAATCTGAACAGACAGAGGTGGTGAATTCCTTTCTCATGAACTCTGAGAGTTCCTGGCAGAACGCGGCATCTGAAATAAAATGAACGTTCCAGGATCACCAGAGCACAATGGAGTAACAGAAAGAAGGAATGGAGTCCTGGTTACTCTCACACACACTCTACTTGTGCATGCTGGAGCACCAGAAACCTTTTGTACGTACACGCTCTGTTATGCCACCAGGGTTCACAACTACTATCCGGCCAAGCATCTGCCAGACGTCACACCATCTGAACTGTGGCTGGGATACAAGCCTGATGTCTCCAAACTCCGAGTATGGGGTTCCACGACCTACGTCCTGCTCAAAAAAACTGACAGAGCTCATGCACATATCTTCAAGGTTGGGCCACAAGCCACGCGCCGCATCTTCGTCGGGTTCGATCTCAACTCTTCTGGTTACTTGTTCTACGAGCCTCATCTCAAGAGGAAAACCTGCAGCACTGATGTTCATTTCGATGAAATCACTCCCTTCTTCCGGCAACAATCACCCATTTCAACTACTCCCCTTACCCGGACACTGTTTCCAGAAGTACCCCCAGTGTAATCATCTCCAACCATCACTCCGCCAGGAATTGCTCCAGCATCCCCAGCAACCTCTCCTCCGGCTACAAGCCCTACAGGACTCTCCCCTGCACATACTCCAGCGCAATCATGTCCAACCTCACTACCACCTCTGACTCCTGACCCAGACTACAAAACCATTTCCGGGCATTTACCAACACTCGGTCATCCACTCCCCTTAGCACCAGCTCCTCCTCCAGCAGTAGCAGACACAGCAGCAGCAGCAGATACTACAGTCGCACCAACAGCAGAACCAGCACTCGGACGATCTGTCAAAATAAAAACAGCAGCCTCTGCTGCCACATTCACCGACACAGATGGGGACCTCAACGTTCAAGAAGATCGCCACATTGAGCTTCTTCGTACCTCCTTCCTTCCCTCATGGATTGCAGTTGGATATGGTTTCAATTCTCTTCGACAACCAAGTCCTCCCATGGACCCTCATCGCAGACGCTATCCTTGCATTCCTCTTCTCAACACCACCATCACCACTACACCCATTACCACTCCCAGTACTTAAACTGAAACCGTGACCGGACAGCAAGCAGAACAATGACGCGCTGCCATTGCCAAAGAACTAGCCTCATTTAAGGCCACCTTCACCTACACTGACGTTCCTTGACCACCACACACCAATGTGGTCATGAGGAAATGGGTGTTTCGAGTCAAGACTCACCTTGGGAAAAGCACCTGAATTCAGAGCTTGCTATGTGGTGAAAGGGTTCTCGCAGCGGCACAGTGTGGACTACTTCGACACCTTCTCTCCCACAGCCAAACTAACCACCCTGAGAGCCCTGCTGCATATTGCAGCCACTGAAGACATGGAACTCCATGCCATGGATGTGTCCACGGCCTTTCTTCAAGGAGATCTGCACAAAACCATGTACCTGGCATGCCCTGAAGGCTACACCCTGTTGGAATATTGAAGTCAACACGGACACCGTCCCTCGGATAATCCGATATCTCAATAATGGTTCAGGTTCAGCATTTGAGCCACGGACCACCTCGCGAACGGATTATCAGTCACGAATAGTAACCAGGAGGCAAGCCGCCCCTAATAACTGCGACCACGTCGCAACCGCGTCTGGCTAGCGGAAAGAAGCGGTTGTGTTGTCCTTGTCCTGTTTTGTGATATATTACCGAGGACGTTCGTTCCCTCAAACTTAACCAGAATAGTTCTATGCATCCTGTTCCCTTTGGTTCCGCGGCTTCACTGCCGTGTCTTCGCTCTGCTCACACCTCACATACCTTGTCTTCGCCAGTCTTACCCAACTCGTAACTCTTCGCTCAGTCACTCTCATTCCTTCACTAATTTCTCCCTCCCCGCCAGACATCACTCATCTCTCTCTCGCTCCCTCTATCAACAGCATGTATACCTCGACCCCTCAGAACCACAGCCTCTCTCAAGCTCTGCGACTAACTGCTCGGAGCTGCTCTCGCCTGCGTCACTTTTGCTGACGTACTCGTGCATGTTCCGGTGCTTCTGCCTGCTTCTACTACTGCCATTCTCGTACCTGCAATCTTCTGACATGGTATCAGAGCGTCAGACAACATCACCTGGTGTCTAGTAACAAAGTCATCGTACTACCGCCACCTTTGCTCCACTGCTTTGATCTGCACTTCTCTGCCGCCGCCACCTCCACCTTGGGCCTCTCCGCTTCACCAGCAGCTGACATCAGCAGTACCACCTGAAGAGTTCCCCGTGGTGATGAAGCGTCTCGTCATCCTGAGGAAGTCCTACGCCCATTCTGCGCCCGTGGCTAACAATCGGTGACTTTCCGTCCACAACAACCGCAAGTAGCTCCCAAGCCGCCTCCTCTAGAGGCGGCTTGGGAGCTATCCGCCAACTGCCTCTCATCCTCTCAGCCTTTGCAAGAATCCTCGGCTCTCTCATCTTCTTTTGTCAATCTCATCTGCATCCTCTGCCCCATTCATTTCAACTTGTCTACGCTCATCATCTCAAGCCGCGTCCTTGCATCGCCTTCTCGCTTCGTTGGTAGCAATAGCGAAACTACCACCATCGGGACATCGGACACCACCAGTCTTTCTGCCCGTCGGTCTCGGGCCAACTGGGGAACAAGCCGTCACTCTCCTGACAACCACGGACCAGTGTCTCTGCTCGCCGCACACTTCCCTTTGCAGTAACTGACTCGCTCTCACTGTCAGGATATCGGACACCACCAGTCTTTCTACCCCTCGATCTCGGGCCAACTGGGGAACAAGCCGTCACTCTCCTGAAAGAAGGGCAATTTGGTTGGCTTGCATTTCCTCTCCACCACGCTGCCTCCCATCTCGCCATCCCTCTGCCCGCCTCACTCTCTACCTCCCACCTCCAGCATCTTCATCAGCCTCCATTCCTCTTCATGTCACCTTCATCAGCTGCTCTCAGTTCTCTTCATCATCTTTGTTCCAGCCTCCTTCTCCAGCTCAGCTTCAACTCAGCCTCATCTGCCTCGCGTCGTCCTTTGTCTTTCGTTTTCCCTCCTCATCTTCTCCCAAGGCTCTTCTTCGTCAGTATCTTCCGCACCACCTCCGCGTCAGTCTTCATCAGCGCACGTGGTTTTTCCCCTGCGTCCACTCAGTCATCAGCCTGCTCCTCATTCCCCCGCTTCCGCAATCGTTCTTCCGCTCGGCACAAGGATCTGCCCAGTCGCATCGCCCGTTGCGCGACGACCTGCACCCACGCTGAAACGTTCTGCAGCGCACGCGGTTCGGCCTTGCGCCAACTTTGTCATCATTAGTTTCTGCCTTCGCATCATCATCAGCATCTAGGGCCAGCAAAAGGATCTGCACGAACTAGCTTCCCGCTTCGCAGCAGTCTGCACCCGCGCCAGTAACAGATTTCTCGCGGCGCGTTGGCTCCTGCCTTCCCCTTGCCGCATTCTATCCCCCTATCTCAACAACGCACGTGGTTTTTCCCCTGCACCCACTCAATCATCACTCGTGCCTCCACTTCCCGCATCGACTCCTGCTCGGCACAAGGAACTGCCCGGTCGCATCGCCCGTTTCGCAACGACGTGCACCCACGCTAAAACTTCCTCAGTGCACGTGGTTTTGCCCCCGCGCCCACTCCTCCATCCAGCCTTCCTTCACCATTATCCGCCCTCCTTGGTTTCTCGGCACAAGGATCCGCCCGGTCGCATCACCCGTTCCACGACGACCTGCGCCTACGCCAAAGACTCTCTCAAAGAAGAGCAGTCAACCGAGGTATCGTCAACGTACCATCGGAACCGGACTCCACCCGTCTCCCTAATCAATCAAGCTAACCGGTGGAACAAGCCGCTGTATCCGTGGATCTGACTACTCAAAAGACGGCACTTCTCTGCATTCTCTTGGACTCTCAGAGCTAGCTGTGGCAGAGCACTCTTTGAGCGCGGCGTTGTGGCAGCGCCCTCCATCTCCTACACCCATCATCTCCACCATCACCTCTCTAAGGGATTATATCAAGGAGAATGAGCTCTCGGCGGTATCCCCTTGAAACTGCATCCTCATCAAGGTCAACTCAACAACCGACCTTGATTAATCAACAGTTCTCCTCGGTACTCACTACACTGGAACAAACCATGAGCAACAACACGATCAATGCGCTCCTTTGCGTTCGCCCTTCAGTGAAGCCAATCTACTTTATTGACTGTTCAACGTCGAGCAGTGCACTGATCGACACTGTTACTCATCTTCCATAGAGTCTACGGGACTTCCCCCAATTGCACAGGAAATGAGATGGTTCTATAAATTACCATCAATGGAGATTTGAACTACTCCTCAACCTGGGACGACTTCAATTTCCCACGTTCAACCTCCGACAGGTATTACTTTGTCTCCTGGACTCAATATCTCTTCTTAGTGCAGACTGGGTCGAAGCACTTCTGAAGGAGGCACTCATCCTCACCACTCACCACTCCCTTCACCCACTTATCCGACACCCTCATGAAGGATTCTCTGAGATCTGGCAATCCCTGCACCTGGCCTTTGTATCACCTCCTTTCCAGTGTTGACTTCAAGGGGGGCTGTTGGAATATTGAAGTCAAGACGGACACCGTCCCTCGGATAATCCAAGATCTCAATAACGGTTTAGGTTCAGCATTTGAGCCACGGACCACCTCGCCAACGGATTGTCGGTCACGACTAGTGACAAGGAGGCGAGCCGCCCCTGATAACTGTGACCATGTCGCAACCGCGTCCGACTAGCAAAAAGAAGCCGTTGTGTTGCCCTTGTCCTGTTCTGCGATATATTGCCGAGGACGTTCATTCCCTCAAACTTAACCAAAACAGTTCTGTCCATCCTGTTCCCCTTGGTTCCACGGCTTGGCCACCGTGTCTTCGCTCTACTTGAACCTCACATACCTTGTCTTCGCATGTCACACCCAACTCGCAACTCTTTGCTCAGTCACTCTCATTCCTTCGCTAAGTTCCCCCTCCCCGCCAGCCATCACTCATCTCTCTCTCGCTCTCTCTATCAATAGCTTGTCTACCTCGACCCCTCGGCATCGCAGCCTCTCTCAAGCTCTACGACTAACCGCTCGGGACCGCTCTCGCCTCCGTCACTTTTGCTGACGTACTCGTGCGTGTTCCGATGCTTCTGCCTGCTTCTACTACTTCCATTCTCGTACCTCCAATCTTTTGACATCAGACCAGCCCAAGAGCGTCTGGAAGCTGCACCGTCCAGTCTATGGACTCAAACAATCTCCTCCAGAATGGCATGCCAAACTCCGAGCAGCTCTCCTTGACCTGGGGTTCACAGTCTCCTCTGCAAACTCCAGTCTATTCCTTCGCTCGAGGCCAGCAGAAAAAACCTACATCCAGGCCTACGTGGATGATCTGGCTCTGGCGTCCAATAATCGCACTGCCCTCCAGGAGCTGAAACAAGCACTCTTGAGTCGCTTCACCATGAAGGACCTGTCAGAAGAATGCAGGCACGAGAACAGCAGCAGCAGAACCAGACAGAAGCGTCGGCACACGCAGGTGTACGTCAGCGGACTGACGTAAGCGAGAGCGGTCCCGAGGAGCTAGTCGCAGAGGTGGATAGGGGCTGAGAATGTGGGGTGGCTGGGGTAGACGAGCTGATGAGAGAGTGCTCGCGAGATGAGTGACGGTTGGCGGAGTAAAAGAGCTGAGCAAAGGAGGGAGAGTGACGGAGCGAAGAGCTGAGAGAGGCTGGCAAAGTCAAGGGAATGCGAGAAGCGAGCAGAGCGAAGACACGGTGGTGAAGCCGCAGAACCAAAGGGGGACAGGATGGGTAGAACTGTTCTGGTTAACTCGAGGGAATGAATATCCTCGGTATAAAAAGGGCAGAACAGGACAAGGAGCAAAGCAACGGCTTCTTTTCGCTAGCCGGACACGGGTGACAGATGTCACTTTATTAGGGGATAACTCGACTGAGTTCCGAACGGTCGAGTGACCAGGAACCGTCAGTCGAGGTGGTTTGGACTCTGGACCTGAACCGTTATTGAGACGATTTAATCAGTTGCGACCCTCTTGTCAAGATTTAATTCTGACACCCCCATTGAAACTTGACAAGAGGGCAGTCAGAGTGTGGAAGTATTGTGAGGAGAACGAGCTAGTAGTAGCGGTCCCAGTAGTCCATCCCATTGGAAGATGTATGTAGGTGACTGAGGGGTGCGAGGCCTTTCTTCAGTGGCCCTTTGTTTTGCGTCTTGCTCCATTCTCCTGTGATCCCTGATGAAGGGTTGCAACTGAAGACGTAGTTCCCCCATAAGTTCACGGTATGGGGGAGGGTCAAGCTCAGCTGGACGCGGCTCAGGAGGTTCTGTTCCTCTTTGGCTGCAGTAGTCTCTGAGTGCTTCAATAGTGCGGAAGACAGGTTGGTGACGATGAGCTGCGATGATGGGGTGAAACTCATCATATGTGCTCATGTAAAGAAGCCCTCGTAGTTGAGTTTGGGCGATTCCATATTCTCGTCTTCCTCGTGCCGTTCAGCGGGCTTCTCTGTTGCCAACGTTGTGAAGCACATCAAGGAGGTTGTAGTCGTATATGTCCAAGGTGGCAATTTCTCACCGCAATTGACGGCACCATCGTTCAAAGTTGTGACTCCCATCGTTGTTAAAGCAAAGTGAGTCAATGTGATCGTCCAGGGCAGCAACCTCATTGTAAAGAACAGAGGTGCGTCTTCGCTCAGCCATGAGAGAATAGGGTGACTATGATGGTGACAAGCAGAGGATTTTCCAGCAAGAGCAAGAGTGCCAAACTAGTGGTGGCAGGGTTTGGTAAGGTGCTGAGTTGACATGTGCTGATGGAAGAGGTAAGGGGAGGTGATGGCGACCAAATCTTGCGACCAAGTGAATGAAAGCAGATTTTTGGGAAGAGAGACAACAGAAGCTGAGTTGATGCTGATGATCAAGGAAGAGGGTTTGTAGGCAAAGTGGGCACAAGGATGAAACCGCGTGTGTTGCAGAAATTTCAGCGTGGGCGCAGGTTGTCCCAGAAAGGGCGATGCGACCGGGCGGGCCCGTGTGCCAACCAGATGATGCGAAACTGATGATGGCGAAGGAATGCAGAGCTGAGAAGTGGGCGCAGGGACGAGACCACGTGCGCTACGAAGTTTCAGCGTGGGCGCAGGTCGTCGTGACTCGAGCGATGCGACCGGGCGAATCCTTGTGCCGAGCTGAGAGCGATGCGGAAGAGGAGAAGACAATTGATGGAAGAGTGGGCGCAGGGGCGGAACCACGTGCGCTGGTGAAATAGGGCAGTAGGATGCGGCAAGGGGAAGGCAGGTGCCAACACGCCGCGAGAAATCTGCTGCCGGCGTGGGTGCAGGCTGCTGCGAAGCGGGCAGCTAGCTCGTGCAGATCATTGTGCTGGTCACAGATGCTGATGATGATTGCTGATGAGAAAGCGGAAGCTGATGATGATGACGGAGTGGGCGCAGGGGCGAGCTGCGTGCACTGAAGGAAGTTTCAGCGTGGGCACAGGTCGTCGCAGAACAGGCGATGCGACCGGGCGCATCCTTGTGCCGAGCTGAAAGTGATGCGGAAGCGGAGGAAACAATTGATGAATGAGTGGGCGCAGGGGCGGAACCACGTGCGCTTCGAAGCGATGCTGATGCGAATGCGAAGGCGGCGCGGAGGATGCTGATGATGAAGATGCTGGAAGACAGCGGATGGCAATGAGATGAGAAAGGCGGATGATGTGAGGAGGATGAGGAGGATGAGGAGGGCTGATGGCAACAGAAGAGAGTGTTGTGGAGAATGTTGCACGAGGAGGATGACGGAGCGCGAGGTAAGTGGAGGGAGGCGAGATGAGAGGCGACGCGGCAGAGAGGTAGGACGACACAACCACTTCTTCTGCTTCCAGGAGAGTGACGGCTTGTTCCCCAGTTAGCTCGGAAGTGGGAGCAGGAAGACTGGTGGTGTCCAATATCCTGTCAGTTGGAGGAAGTTGGTTGCAGCAGAGAGTTTCAGACAGCGGGCAGAGGCACTGATCCGTTGATGTCAGGAGAGTGATGGCTTGTTCCCCAGTTGGCTCGAAAATGGGAGCAGGAAGACTGGTGGTGTCCGATATCCTAACAGCGGTAGTTTTGGCTACAGCTGCTGAAGAGGCGAGAAGGCGATGCGAGAAGGCGGCTCCATATGATGGATGCGAGAGGACTGATGATGATGGAGAAGGAGCAGAAGGTGAAGAGATGAGGGAGATGGAAAATGGCGAGGGACGCTTGCGGAGGCCGGAGAGATGCAGAGCAGTGAATAGCGGATAGCAGGAAACTTCCAGGTAGTTGACGGCAGGCTGCGGCTCGGGAGTTACTTGCGGGTGATGTAGACAACGAGTCATCGATCATTGGCCACGGGCGCGGAAATGGACGCAGGGCTTCCTTGGGATGACGAGACGTTTTCTTGAGCGTGGGAACTTCTCCAAACGATGCTGCTTGATGTCAGCTGCTGACGAAGCGGAAAGACGCGAGGCGACGGTAGCGGCAGTAGAAGGATACAAATGGAAGCAACGGAGGAGGGTGGTGGCAGAGCGATGACGCGGGCACGGGACTCCAGGTGATGTTGCCTGAAGCTCTGATACCATGTCAGAAGAATGCAGGCACGAGAACAGTAGCAGCAGAACCAGACAGAAGCGTCGGCACACGCAGGTGTACGTCAGCGGAGTGACGTAAGCAAGAGCGGTCCCGAGGAGTTAGTCGCAAAGGTGGATAGGGGTTGAGAATGTGAGGTAGCTGGGGTAGACGAGCTGATGAGAGAAAGTGCTAGCGAGATGAGTGACGGTTGGCGGAGTAAGAGAGCTGAGCGAAGGAGCGAGAGTGACGGAGTGAAGAGCTGAGAGAGGCTGGAGAAGTCAAGGGAATGCGAGAAGCGAGCAGAGCGAAGACACGGCGGCGAAGTCGCGGAACCAAAGGGGAACAAGATGGGTAGAACTGTTCTGGTTAATTCGAGAGAATGAACATCCTCGGTATAAAAAGGGCAGAACAGGACAAGGAGCAAAGCAACGGCTTCTTTCCGCCAGCCGGACGCGGGTGACAGATGTCACTTTATTAGGGGATAACTCGACTGAGTTCCGAACGGTCGAGTGACCAGGTACCGTTAGTCAAGGTGGTTCGGACTCCGGACCTGAACTGTTATTTAGACGATTTAATCAGTTGCAACCCTCTTGTCAAGACTTCATTCTGACAGGACCTGGGGGACCTGATTCACTATCTGGGGATTGACATCAAGCGAGGTCGGGAGAAGCGACTTATCACTCTCTCCCAAGAGACCTACATTGCCTCACTGCTGAAATACTTCGGACTCGAGAACAGTAATGGGGCACCAACCCCTATGACAATGGACTGCAAACTTACATCGCCAGCCTACACAGTCTCATCTCCTTCCTCATAACCCTATCGAGAGCAGGTACATGTGCAGCCCTGGCTGAGGAGGCCAACTGCATAAGAAAGATCGGGTCTGGTGCCCACACTTGCGTACATCAGATAACCCACCAAACTCGGAAACAGCCGAGTGTCATTGGGGTCCGCAAGAAGGTCCACAGTGGCTGGTCGAGTCAAGCCGTGATCCACTGTCAGTGGACTGTGAGTGGGGTGTGGTTGCCCCAACTCAGACTTGTCAGCCATGCGGGTGATATACGTGCTCTGCAAAATAGTCACTTCGGAGGGATTGCGGCTGTGTTGAATCTGAATGCCCAGATAAAATTTCAGCGAGCCCATGTCGCTCATTTCAAAGATGGTAGACAGTGCGCCTTTGAAGTTGGTGATTTCAGTGAGAGAGCGGCCAAAGAGGATCAAGTCGTCCACATAAAGGATTACGCCGAGGTTGTGAAGTCCATCCCTGTAGTACACGGAGTGGTCGGCATGAAGAGGTTTGAGACCTTAACTGACAAAAAACTCATGTATGTGCTTGTTCCATTGACGAGGCGCCTGCTTGAGGCCGTAGAGGGCTTTGAGCAGGCAACAGACCTTCTTCTCCCCCCCCCCCCCGGGGTTGCACAAAGCCATCCGGCTGTGTCATGTATACCTCTTCTTCCAGGTCGCCGTTGAGAAAGGCCGATTTGACGTCCATTTGGTGGAGGTACCACCCCTCCTGAGCAGCAAGCGCCAAGATGATCCGGATGGATGAATATTTGGCCACGGGGGCAAATGTGTCACTGTAGTTGACCCCTTGGACCTGGCTGTAGCCACGAGCCACCAGACGGGCATTGATTCTGTCAATAGCACCATGCTCATTCAGCTTAGTTTTGAAAATCCATTTGCAGGTGACGACAGGCGCTCCGGGAGGCATGTCAACAAGTTCCCAGGTGCGCTTCTTTTGGAGTTGTTTGAATTCACTGACAGCAGCTTCATGCCAGTCAGCGGCTTCAGGATGGGTCATAGCGTCAGTGTAGCTTACAGGGTCAACCACTGGGGTGACAAAAGCAACATCGAGAGAGAAGGTTGGTGCAGATGGTGCAAATGAGGAAGAAGCCAGGGAAGGTGAAGCAGAAGTGGGAGGTTTAGTTTTGTTGGTGGTAGCACCACCAAAGACGGCGGCAAGGGCCTCTAGTCCCCGCTGACGGGCGGAACGAAGAGGATCGGTAATTCCCAATTGGATGGGTAATTCTGGTGGTACTTGCGCGGCGGTGCAGGTGGTGGCGGCGGCGGAGGTACCTCAGGATCAAGTGGTGCACCCACAACTGGAACCTCAGCAGCAGGGATAATCGGAGGAAGGACCCCAGCATGGTCATCAAAGCCAGGATCCACTGGGTGCTGGTGAGGGAGACTGTGTTGAGAATCCACGAAGATGTTGTTAAGTCGCGGAAGACCTTGGTCAGTTGCAATGCGATCCTGGAGAGTTTCATCAAATGTAGCACTGCGACTGCTAACGATGCGCTTTGTAGCAGGGTCCCATATGCCATAGGCCTGACTGGTATCAGAATAGCCAACCAGGACTCCTTTCTTGGTATGAGAGCCATGTTTTTCGCGAGCAGCCGGGGTGAACCAGGCATAAGCAGTGCTGCCAAAGACTTTGAGATAACCGATGTTTGGTGGATGTCCATGCCAGGCTTCATATGGTGGCTTGTGATTGTTGAGGCGCTTGCATGGGAGGCAGTTGAGGAGATAACCTGCAGTGTTGACAGCTTCAGCCCAGAAGCCTGCCGAGAGACCGGACGCACGCAGTATAGATCTGGCTTCTCCAAGAAGTGTTCTGTTCATGCATTCTGCACGACCGTTATGCCGCCGAGTATGAGGAACTGTGCGCTGATGCTGGATGCCATGGTTGGCGTACAATTGAGTGAGAGTGTGGTTGACTAACTCTCCGCCATTGTCAGATCGCACAGCTTTCACGTTCTTGTCGGTCTCATTTTCAACACGGCGGATCCACGTCATAATATGTTTTGCAGCCTCAGACTTGTGACGAAGAAAACGGAGCCACACGTGATGGGTAAAGTCATCAAGAAGGACGAGAAAAAAATGCTTCTCTGCAATGGAGGAGTCCTTGATGCAGCACAGATCCATGTGGACCAGATGGAGTTTGTCACTTGTGCTGACATCGGAGTGTGTGGGAAAGGGTGCCTGACTTTGTTTTCCTGCAAGGCAACCTTCACAACAGGTAGAGGTGGGTGGCTGCAGATTTCTGGGGAGAGATTCTGCAATGCCCATCTTGGACATGGCAATCAGTGTGGTGAAGCCAACATGTCCCAATCGCTGGTGCCACAGGTTTGTGAGAGAGTCTTCAGTGGGAGATGGTGCTGTTGATGATGTGGATCCAGATGCTGCCGGTGCAACCTCTGCTGTGCCTTCATCTGCTTCAGAATCAAGAGTTGGAAGAATGGTTAGATTTCCCTCCCGTTTTGCTTCTTTCACAATATGCCCAGTCTTTGCATAGATTTGGCAGCTCTTGTCGGCATCAAACATAACTTTGCATCCTTTTTCATTGAGTCAGGTGACTGAGAGTAGATTTGCAGCCAGTTCTGGAACAAAAAGCACATCAGCAAATGTACAAGACGCGATCTTTCCTTGAAAGCTGATGGAGACTTTGACCGTGCCAATGCCGATGGCAGGGATAATACGGCCATCACCAATGCGGACTGGTTCTGGTGTCTTGAGATCTTGGCAGTCAGTGAACCAGGACCTGTTGCACGTCATATGAATTTTGCTTCCTGAGTCAAGAATCCATGCTAGGATTCCCGCTGCGAGCAGGAACGCGATGTCCACAGAGCATAGAGCCAGTTCTTCCTAGATGAATTCAGCTGTTTCAGCTACAGCTTGTTGATTTGCCAGTGGTGGAGTTGTAGTTTTCAAGTCATCGATGGCAGGGATGAAGATGATGTTGGTGTTGCTGGGACTTCCAATGACGTTGACTGTCTGGTTTCCAGTGGCTTCCACTTGATGGAAAAGTTGAGTCCAGTTGTCTGCCATCTGAAGCATCATCTGTTTTAAGCTGCTGAATAGACTGGTCTGAACTTGTTCCGGTTCTGGCCCTGTAGTCAGCAAGGCATGTTGTGTATCTGGGTGTCTTGGACGGCGCGGTTTATTGCAGAAGCGGTTGAGATGTCCAAATTGCTGGCAGTTCTAGCACTTCACGTGTTCAAAGCCTTTGCTGCCGGGTGCTCCAGCTGGAATGATACCCCCTTGAGCTTGAAGACGTTGATGTGGTTGAGACTTGAAATGCGGTTGTGAGTTTGAGTTTGACCCAGCCAGGTGTCCTTGGCCATATCCTTGATATCTTGGGTTCTGTCGTTGGTGATGATTTCTAAATCTGGCGACCAGAGCCGCTTCAACTTCTTCAGGACTCTTCAAATATTTTTCTTTTGCTCTGGAGAGGGATTCACAGGTGCGTTCAAGAGTTAGCTCATAAAATCCCACAGCAGTTGCTGGTGCTGCTGCTCCTTGAGCTCCTTGAGCTCCTTGAGCTCCTTGAGCTCCCTGAGCTCCATTTGGTGATAATCTGGCTGCTTCCAAGGTCTACAGTCTTCTGTCAAATCTGGCTCCTTGTTCTTGAAATGCCAGGAGCTAATCAACTGTATGATCAAACCTGGATGGAAGACTTGCAAAAGAGGCGTAAAATATCCACCTTCTCAGACAGATTCTGCCCCATTGACGTGTTGCGTTCCACAAGTTGCTTCAGGTGTGTCACATAGTCTTCCAGCTTGGTCATCTCGTCCTTTTTCAGTTCACAGAACTGAATGAACAAGTTGTGCAGTTTGGCATCACCAACTTTGAGATACCGCTGCTTCAATGCTTCCAAGCTTTTCGTGGATCCAAGGCAGCGTTCTCATCTGTGATCAGAAACTTTAGTCTGTCTGATACTTGCATTGTTAGTAGTGCGAAGGCTTGATCGTATCACCGTTGCCATTGTTGTTTGGCATCGTCTGTTGCATCGGCTGCAAGCGTTTGCGTGGGTGGATCTGAGACAACTCCCCACAGTCCTTTAGCCAGAAAATTCATTTTCATGTTGAAGGAGAATTCGATGTAGTTCACTCCATCAAAAAGCTGGATCTTGAACTGGTCCCCAAGACCGCCTCCATTGAGGCCGGCCATGGTGACAGATCTTCTCAGATGCTTGGATGATCAGCGTAACCAGTCTTCAAGAGTTTTGTGGCACACGTGCTCTGATACCAATTGTTGAATTTAGGAATCGTTGAATGCCACAGAGAGTTCTTCAAGACAACGCAGAACCAATCACATAACCAGTACAGATCAACACAGGCACAGTCAGCCAGATCTGCACACACTACGATTGATATGGAACTGAATCCCTTTACTGAAAAATATACAAGTCCTGGGTACATCAGGTAGAAATCCTCGGTACTCAAGAAGGAACAAAAACAATTCTGGGCAGAGTGGCGGCTTTAAATGAGGTAGGGTTAATCCAAGGCTTTTTGTACACCGGTTTTCTAGTGTGTTGTTGCAGTGCGCTCATGTCTAGGAGGAGACCTATTCGCTGACATGATACGCTGTTTTTTTTTGTGTGGTTTCAGTGCATTATTGCTAACTTCTTCGGATGTCCACCCTAGATCTATTCACCATGCATAAATCACTGGTACAGTACACTGGTCTTGGGGTGTGTTGCTTTGGTGTATGGCGGCTCTGTGGTCCCTATGGACGGGTCCAGTGCGTGGGTGGAGTGTGAGTGGAGAGTGCGCTGTTGGCCCATACAAAAATACACTACTAGCGCACTGAGTGTGCTATTACAATCCAATCTACCTCCCTTCTCCTTTTCCCCTCTTCTCTTCTGAAATTTCAGTCCACAATGCATAAATCACTGGTACAGTACACTGGTCTTGGGGTGTGTTGCTTTGGTGTATGGCGGCTCCGTGGTCACTAGGGACGGGTCCAGTGCGTGGGTGGAGTGTGAGTGGAGAGTGCGCTGTTGGCCCATACAAAAATACACTATTAGCGCACTGAGTGCGCTATTACAATCCAATCTACCTCCCCTCTCCTTTTCTCCTCTCCTCTTCTGAAGATTCAGTCCACAATGCATAAATCACTGGTACAGTACACTGGTCTTGGGGTGTGTTACTTTGGTGTATGGCGGCTCCGTGGTCCCTAGGGACGGGTCCAGTGCGTGGGTGGAGTGTGAGTGGAGAGTGCGCTGTTGGCCCATACAAAAATACACTACTAGCGCACTGAGTGCGCTATTACAATCCAATCTACCTCCCCTCTTCTTTTCTCCTCTCCTCTTCTGAAGATTCAGTCCAAAATGCATAAATCACTGGTACAGTACACTGGTCTTGGGGTGTGTTGCTTTGGTGTATGGCGGCTCCGTAGTCCCTAGGGACGGGTCCAGTGCGTGGGTGGAGTGTGAGTGGAGAATGCGCTGTGGGCCCATACAAAAATACAATACTAGCGCACTGAGTGCGCTATTACAATCCAGTCTATCTCCCATCTCCCTTTCTCCTGTCCTCTTCTGAAGATTCAGTCCACAATGCATAAATCACTGGTACAGTACACTGGTCTTGGGGTGTGTTACTTTGGTGTATGGCGGCTCCGTGGTCCCCCGGGACGGGTCCAGTGCGTGGGTGGAGTGTGAGTGGAGAGTGCACTATGGGCCAATACAAAAATACACTATTAGCGCACTGAGTGCACTGTTACACTCTGTTCGTAGATTTTAAACGGGCTACCTCTGTTGTCATTTTTTACGCAAGTTTTGGACATGTATGGAAAGGGAATAATTACTGGCCCATGTAACGTAGAAATTGTAAACAGGGATGAAAAAGTGTCACTCTTGAAGATGTGGTCACATCCTCCATTTTCCATGTTTCTCTCCATAATGCTCAACTATGGTATGCGGCAGATGTTGCTGGCACATGTGGCACGTGTAGGGCAAGTTCACGTTGTTCACAAATTATACCATCCATCGCACGAAAAGTTCACTTCACGGGTGTTTTGTGGTCGTTGTTGACATTGTGAAAAGAGTCAGATATTCACTGATAAAGGGTCGTTTTAGCCTACACATGTGAGAATCCTGCATTGTAAATCTTAAACTACCGCAAGGATCTGACCTTGTTTCGGCCAAAAACATGTGCTTCTTTGGACAAGAGGTCTTCACTCGTGCAAGGTATGAGGCCGGGGTTCGTCCACAACCTGTGTGCGTTCCGCTGAAGCATTTGCTTTACAGTTTCTGTCATGGACATCATCATCGCCTGCAAGAATGAAAAACCCTTTTCAATACCAAATTCCTTTCCCAGTTGCATGTACGTAGACCAAACATGCGAAATGATACGGGAAGGTATGAGGACAGTGGTTTCAGGTTCACTAGGATTTGTTGACCTAGTGCTTTGTGTTTGGTTTGACCCCTCATTTGAGACCTGCCGACTGCGTAGACGTGTCACCAATACATTGGTCTGTTTGTTCTTTCCTGTTGCAGTATCTGTAGCAGAAGAGGTTGTCATGTGTTCACTGGAGAAGACAACTCTTGTTGTCGGCTGAGTACTCTCTTGTGCAGTGATCAGTCCCTCTATACGCCGCTTCTGCCGAGTTCTTACATCCATCTCAACTGCACACATGCATCTCTCTTGAGTGAAAAATCACAAATGAGAGATTCAATTTCACGTATTCAAGCATATGCCACAAAACAAGTTACCAGGGTCTGATGATGAGTATGTTCCAGCGGTTGGTGTGTTCTCCAAAGCGATGCCTCATGTTTCCAGTGTATTCACTTGTGGTGCGTTGTTGCTGTGTGATAAATACCAATGCAGCGAAGGAAGAGCAGGGTTAGTACATATAATTTACATCAAAAGTCGGTCTACAAATAGGAACATACCTTGTTGTGGTGTCGGGCGCAGGATTTAACCCAAACATTGTTTCTGCCAGTGGAATGGAGGTGTCCTTGTACCACCTGTGAAAAAATTGGGTGAGTGTAATATGAAGAATTCGACCTTGTTAATTCATGTGGTGTACAGGGTTTCCCTCACTCAATCTCCTCATTGGTGTAAAATGTATGGACTGACACCCCTGAAGATAAGAAGAAATTCTGCATCACGTTTGTGTATTCCCTCTGCATCGTTGGCAAGACCTTCTTCATGAAGGTTGTACCGCCCCTGAATGCTGCAAACCCGGGTGGCAAATTAGTGTAAAGAATTGTATTCGTACGGATTTGTGATTCATAACATGTGTGATACAAGGACATACCCTCGTGGCTGGTCTCTTGCAAGAGCCCGAGGGACTGCAAGAAGTCGATACAAGTTTTCAGCTGATTGTATGAGCATGCAGCTCTCCTTTGAGTTCGTAGCCATGGCACAATTGAAACAATGTTGAAGTTCTTTAGCCGGTCCATGGCATCCTCCAGGATTTCCTGCCAAGGAAAAGCTCCAGTTAGACTGTGAATCATGGTGAAAAAATGTACCTAGAAACGTGCAGAACCACTTTTTTTTTTAATCACCTTCCCAGCACGTTGAACATGCTCTGGACGTACAATGTGACCTTGAAAGAAATTATTTTGCAAGACAGTCATCTCAAGTGGGTGGTTGATGAGCCATTGACCCATGTCGTAGTTTTTCAATAAAAAATTCGCAACATCTGTGTTGTTGGTGATGAGAATCTGGATCCTGATGAAGTATTTTGAGAGCTTCACTGCTCTCCTCTTCACATCCTCACTGATGGTGAATAAATCTTTCATTTCCATGCTTGGGTAAGGTCTGTTGCTGACTTTGGGCTCCTCTTGTAAACCGAACGAAAGATAAAGAAGGTGGAGGTCCACAGCTATCTTTGGTAGGACCGCGTACATCTTCCCCAAGTATCCTGCAAATAACATGACCAGCGGTAGTCCACACTATCAGATATTATCTCGGAGATCGCTTCAAGGGGTGCAGCCACTGAGGAAATAAAGAGTGATAATGCAGGTTCATCTCCGGAGTCACAAGATCAACACCCAAACGGTCCTACGACCGACAAGCTGTGCGAGCCTCGCCAAGACCGAAACCAACGGCCGCATACCACAACGGCCCAGGCGAAACGCACCTGCGAAGATCGTGCCTGCACTCACCACTCCCCTATGCGTACGGCTAGCAAAGCCGAATCGTGGTCTCGAGGCGCTCCCTAATCTCGCACTTGCCCGAGCCGCTATCTCTATGCCCGCTCGACAAAGCGCGCTAGGCTAGACCTTTCCTATTTGCATTGCTTGTACTACATCCTATAATCAATCCATTGGATTCCCTTCAGGCTCGCCCTTTGGGCCGCCTCCAGTCTCTCCTGCCTTCCATTCTCAGCTCAGCGCCCGTGCTCTTGCACTGCGCCCTCTCACTTCTACTAAACGTCACTCATACGTCAGCAACGCCCGCACCTTCAAGGAAGCTACATCCTTCCCTCAAGGTGCTGCGTCCACTCCCTTCCTGCAAAGATCTCAGCGCTTGCAACTTTGGTGTCGCGCCCAGGCCTTTCCTTATCATTCTCCATCATCATCCGCTTCCGCTCGTCGTCCTATCGCCGCTTCCACTTCGCTTCTGCTCATGCTCCTGTCCACCATTGAAACGCTCGTCTCTCTGACCGCGTCCACTCTGCGGCAGCACTTGCAATCTTCTGACATGGTATCATAGCTCAAGTAATTCCCCTGGCCCCATCGTTCTCGCCGTCATCGGCCGCACCCACTCCTATCCAAATCCTCCGCCTCGAAGAACTGTGGTCGCCAGAAGAACTGCGGTGGCAGCGCTTCTTCTGACTAAGGTGTCGTGGCAGCACCACACCACTTCCTCTTGGTAAATTGCACGCACGAGGTTCTGCCCCTGCGCCCACTCCAACAGCAAGCAATTTCCGCTCATTCATCATCATCGCCATCAGTGCACGAGGTTCTGCCCCTGCACCCAGTCTCATTTTTCTCGCTCAACAGCATCTCCGCAGTCGAAACTCATCGACATCCTGGTATCCCTTTATTTTGATCAAGAGCCATCAGCACACTCTCATCGCCGCAGCAGAATATCCTCAACCATCTCCACCTGCCCACTCTTTCCATCGTCTCATCGTCAACTCCATCATGGCATCCTCTCTCACTCTGTCTGGTCTTCCCAAGCTTACTGTAAAGCCGGATGGTACCAGCAACTACAAGCTGTGGAGCTACTCAGTGTCACTTTTCTTTGGAACACAAAAGGTTGAGGGAGTCACCCTCAGCCATCTGATCACCAACTCGGACACTGGAATAGAACCACCTGACGCGACCTCCTCCTCCTCAACTGCAACTGCATCAACCACTCCCGGTGGAGACCCCTCCGGTGGATCTGTATCTCACCCTGCTCCTTCAAAAGCCTCTTCCTCCTCTGCTCCCGTTGCACCCACTACTACCATCAGCCGCGCCTCCTGGGAAGTTGCCAACAGCACCGCCCTCATGACCATCATGACCACCTCCTCTCCTGAATTGCATGAAGACATCCGCATCCTCGGCAGCAAGACTGACGAAGTGTGGAAATCCCTTGAAGATCGGTTCAGCAATAACACCTCCACCGCCTGCGGAATGAAGATCGTGTCACTCTTCTCCGTGCCCTTCGCCGCCCATACCAACATGGGCAGTTACATTGCAGCCGTCAGCACCATCGCCCGCGATCTCAAGGAAATGAAGATTGACCTTCCCCCTGCTGTCGTCTGCACCGGCATCATCTCCGGCCTTCCTGGTCCGTATGATATCATCCGCCAAATCTTGCTGCAGCTGCCTGTTGACCAACTGACCCTCGCTTTCATCAGCCCCAAACTCATGGCAGCAGAACAGGACTACGTCGCCAAGCAAGCACGCGAGACTACCATCGCCACCAACTCATTTGAAACCATGGCCGCCACCACCGACAACCGCATGTTCAACCGTTTTCCCGCCTGCTCCTACACCATCCGCCATGGTGCATTCAAAGGAACCAAGTGTGGCCGCCGCAACCACCCGCCTCAGGTCTGTGATCATCGCGCTACTGACAAGTGGCTGGATCAGAACCCCGGCAAGTCCTATGGTGAACAACCCAACTGGGCGGAGGAGCGTCGTCAGCGCTACTACAACCGGATGGGAAGCTCGAACTGGCGTTCAACCCCAGCCACCAACATGAAAACTCCATCCTTCTCCTGCCATCCCTGCTGCCGTGAATCCTGCTCCTAACAATGCTGTCATGTTAGGAGTAGTTGAGACTGTGACTGAGATTGGATCTGAGGAGTATGGTTTTGAGATGTACACTGCGTCCTCCTCTCATCCTCTCTCTTCTCACCCCTCTCTGTGCAGCTTTGACTCCCTACACATTGCCCTCATCCAGCCTCCGACTACATACTCCACGGCGCGTCACAGTCACTTCCTCTTCATTCACGATCAATACTCACAGCACTGCACTATCCTCTCCCTTCGCACACTGACCGGGGCTGTTCCTGCACTTAGGGACTGGCTAAATCAACAGACCAAACACTTTGACCGACCACCTTGCCTCATCCTCTCCAACACCTCTCACGCACCTCTTCATACCTTTCTCACAAGCTACTGCACAACTCACGGAACACTGCTGACCGCAGCCCCCGCCCATGGCAAGCTTCTCATCAATCGTCTACTGCAGGAAGCAGACTACTTCATGAAGACGCATCACATGACCTCACAGATCTGGACTGCCTGCCTTCGTAGAGTTGTCACCGCCCATAACCTGCGCAGATCCAAGTACGGCCCAAGTCCAAGAACTGTATGGATACGTGATCGGAATCAGTCGGCCTCTTACTGCAAGCCCACATTGCCTCACTGCAACTCAACTGAACTTTCCTTTTCTATCTAAATCTATATCTATATCTATATCTATATCTATATATATATATCTATATCTATGTCTATATCTATGTCTATATCTATATCTATTTCTATATCTATATCTATATCTATATCTATATCTATATCTATATCTCTATCTATATCTATATCTATATCTATATCTATATCTATATCTATATCTATATCTATGTCTATATCTATATCTATACCTATATCTATATCTGTATCTATATCTATATCTATATCTATATCTATATCTATATCTATATCTATATCTATATCTATACCTATATCTATATCTGTATCTATATCTATATCAAAATCAATATCTATATCTGTATCTATATCTAGATCTTTATCTAGACATATATCTATATCTATGTCTATATATATATCTATATCTTTATCTGTATCTATATGTATACCTATGTCTACATCCTTAAGTACATCTATATCTCTATATATGTATCTATCTCTATATCTATATGTATACCAATATCTATATCTATATCTATATCTATATCTACATCTATATCTATATCTATA
>SZWC01000922.1:8503-105676 GCA_023375785.1 Penium margaritaceum
GCGCCCTAGTTGCGCCCTAGTTGCACCCTAGTTGCGCCCTAGTTGCGCCCTAGTTGCGCCTTAGTTACGTCCTAGTTGCGCCCTAGTTGCGCCCTAGTTGCGTACTAGTTGCCCCTAGTTGTGCCCTGATTGCGCCCTAGTTGCGTCCTAGTTGCGCCCTAGTTGCGTCCTAGTTGCGCCCAAGTCGCGACCTAGTCGCTCCCTAGTCGCGCCCTAGTTGCACCCTAGTTGCGCACTAGTTGCACCCTAGTTGCACCCTAGTTGCGCCCTCGTTGTGCCCTAGTTGCAACCTAGTTGCGCCCTAGTTGCGCACTAGTTGCCCCCAGTTGCGCCCTAATTGCGCCCTAGTTGCGCCCTAGTTGCACTCTAGTTGTGCCCTAGTTGCGCCCTAGCTGTGCCCAAGTCGCACCCTAGTCGCGCCCAAGTCGCGCCCTAGTTGCGCCCTTGTTGCGCACTAGTTGCACCATAGTTGCGCCCTAGTTGCGCCATAGTTACGCCCTAGTTGTGCCCTAGTTGCGTCCTAGTTGCGCCCTAGTTGTGCCCTAGTTTCCTTCTAGTTGCGCCCTAGTTGCGCCCGGGCGCCCTAGTTGCGCCCTAGTTGCGCCCTACTTGCACCCTAGTTGCAGCCTAGTTACGCACTAGTTGCGCCCTAGTTGCGTCCTAGTTGCGCCGTAGTTGCACCCTAGTTGCGGCCTACTTGCGCCCTACTGGTGCCTACTTGCGCCCTCGTTGCGCCTCAGTTGGGTACTAGCTACGCCCTAGTTTTCCCCTAGTTGCGCCCTTAGTTACGTCATACTTACGCCCTAGTTGCGCCTTAGTTTCGTCCTAGTTGCGCCCAACTTGCAGACTAGTTGCACCCTAGTTCCGCCCTAGTTGCGCACTAGTTGCGCCCTAGTTGCACCCTAGTTGCGCCCTAGTTGCACCCTAGTTGCACCCTAGTTGCGCCCTAGTTGCGCCCTAGTTGCGCCCTCGTTGCGTCCTCGTTGCGCCCTAGTTGCACCCTAGTTGTGCCCTAGTTGCGTTGTAGTTGCGCCCTAGTTGCCCCCAGTTGCGCCCTAATTGCGCCTTTGTTGCGCCCTAGTTGCACCCTAGTTGCGCTCTAGTTGCACCCTACTTGCGCCCTAGTTGTGCCCTAGTTGCGCCCTAGGTGCGCCCTAGTTGCGCCCTAGTTGCGCCCTAGTTGTGCCCTAATTACGCCCTAGTTTTGCCTAGTCGCGCCCTAGTTGCGCCCTTGTTGCGCCTTAGTTGTGCCCTAGTTACGCCCTACTTGCGCCCTACTTGCACCCTAGCTGCACCCTTCTTGCATCCTAGTTGTGTCTTAGTTGCGCCCTAGTTGCACCCGAGTTATGCCCTTCTTGCGCCTTTATTGCACCCTAATTACACCCTATTGGCGCCCTACTTGCGCCCTAGTTGCGCCTCAGTTGGACACTAGCTACGCCCTAATTGTGCCCTAGATGCGCCCGAGTTGCATCGTACGTGCGCCATACTTGAGCCCTAGTTGCACCCTAGTTGCACCCTACTTGCACCCTGGTTGCACCCTAGTTGCGCCCTAGTTACGCCCTAGTTGCACCCTAGTTGCGCCCTGGTTGCGCACAAGTTGCAACCTACTTGCGTCCTACTTGCATCCTACTTGCGCCCTAGTTGCGCCTCAGTTGGCGACTAGCTATGCCCTAGTTGTACCCTAGTTGCACCCTAGTTGCGTCCTACGTGTGCCCTATTTTTGCCCTAGTTGCGCCTTAGTTACGCCCTAGTTGCGCCCTAGTTATACCATAGTTGCGCCCTAGTTGCGCCATAGTTACGCCCTAGTTGCGCCCTAGTTGTGCCCTAGTTGCGTCCTAGTTGCGCCCTAGTTGCACCCAAGCCGCGCCCTAATCGCGCCCTTGTTACGCCCTATATGTGCCCTAGTTGTGCCCTAGCTGCGCCCTAGTTGCACCCTAGTTGCGCCCTACTTACCCCCAGTTGTGCCCCAATTGCAACCTAGTTGCGCCCTAGTTGCGCCCTAGTTGCGCCCTAGTTGCGCCCTAGTTGCGCTCTAGTTCCGCCCTACTTGCGCCCAAGTCGCGCCCTAGTCGCGCCCTAGTCGCGTCCTAGTTGCGCCCTAGTTGGGCACTAGTTGCACCCTAGTTGCGTCCTAGTTGCGCCCTAGTTTGGCCCTAGTTGTGCCCTAGTTGCGTCCTAGTTGCGCCCTAGTTGCACCCTAGCTGCCCCCTTGTTGCGCCCTTGTTGCGTCCGGACGCCCTAGTTGCGCCCTAGTTGCGTCCTACTTGCACCCTAGTTGCACCCTAGGTATGCACTAGTTGCGCCCTAGATGCATTCTAGTTGCGCCCTAGTTGCACCCTAGTTGCATCATACCTGCGCCTTTCTGGCGCCTACTTGCGCCCTAGCTGCGCCTCAGTTGGACACTAGCTACGCCCTAGTTGTCCCCTGTTTGCGCCCTAGTTGCGTCCTACTTGCGCCCTAGTTGCGCCTTTGTTGCGCCCTAGTTGCGCCCAACTTGCACACTAGTTGCACCCTAGTTGCGCCCTAGTTGCGCCCTAGTTTCGCCCTAGTTGCGCCCTAGTTGCGCCCTAGTTGCGCCCTGGTTGGGCCCTAGTTGCGCCCTCGTTGCGCCCTCGTTGCGCCCTAGTTGCGCCCTAGTTGCACCCTAGTTGCGCCCTCGTTGCGCCCTACTTGCGTCCTAGATGCATCCTACTTGCGCCCCAGTTGCGCCCTTCATGCACCCTTATTTCACCCTACTTACGCCCTATTGGCGCTCTACTTGCGCCCTAGTTGCACCATAGTTGTGCCCTAGTTGCGCCCTAGTTGTATCTGGTTGCGCCCTAGTTGTCTCCTACTTGTGCCCTATTTGCGCCCTAGTTGCGCCTTTGTTGCGCCCTAGTTGCGCCCTAGTTCCACCCTAGTTACGCCTTAGTTGCGCCCTAGTTGTGCCCTAGTTGCGCCCTAGTTGCGCCCTAGTCGCGCCCTAGTTGCACCCTAGTTGCGCCCTAGTTGCACCCTACTTGCGCCCTTATTGCACCAAACTTGCGCCCTACTGGCACCCTACTTGCACCCTAGTTGTGCCTTAGTTGGGCACTAGCTAAGCCATAGTTGTGCCCTTGTTGCGCCCTAGTCGCGTCCTACTTGCGCCCTACTTGCGCGCAAGTTGCGCCTTAGTTGCGCCTTAGTTGTGCCGAACTTGCACACTGGTTGCACCCTCGTTGCGCTCTAGTTGCGCCCTAGTTGCGCCCTAGTTGCACTCTAGTTGCGCCCTGGTTGCACCCTACTTGCGCCCTAGTTGCGCCCTACTTGCGCTCTAGTTGCACCCTACTTGCGCCCAAGTTGCGCCTAAGTTGCACCCTAGTTGCGCCCTAGTTGCGCCCTACTTGCGCTCTAGTTGCACCCTACTTGCGCCCTTATTGCACCAAACTTGCGCCCTACTGGCACCCTACTTGCACCCTAGTTGCGCCTTAGTTGGGCACTAGCTACGCCCTAGTTGTGCCCTTGTTGCGCCCTAGTCGCGTCCTACTTGCGCCCTACTTGCGCGCTAGTTGCGCCTTAGTTGCGCCTTAGTTGTGCCCTACTTGCACACTAGTTGCACCCTCGTTGCGCTCTAGTTGCGCCCTAGTTGCACTCTAGTTGCGCCCTGGTTGCACCCTACTTGCGCCCTAGTTGCGCCCTACTTGCGCTCTAGTTGCACCCTACTTGCGCCCAAGTTGCGCCTAAGTTGCACCCTAGTTGCGCCCAACTTGCAAACTATGTACCCTAGTTGCGGCCTAGTTGCACCCTGGTTGCGCGTTTCTTGCACCCTTACTGCACCAAACTTACATCCTACTAGCGCCCTACTTGCGCCCTAGTTGTGCCTTGGTTGGGCACTAGCAACGCCCTACTTGTGCCCTAGTTGCGTCCTAGTTGCGTCTTACTTGCGCCCTACTTGCGCCGTAGTTGCACCCTAGTTGTGCCATACTTTCACCCTAGTTGCACCCTAGTTGCGTCCTAGTTGCGCACTGAGTGTGCGCCCTAGTTGTGCACAAGTTGCACCCTACTTGCGCCCTACTTGCTCCCTACTTGCGCCCTAGTTGCGCCTCAGTTGGGCACTAGCTACGCCCTAGTTATACCCTAGTTGCGCCCTAGTTCCGTCCTACTTGTGCCCTATTTGCGTCCTAGTTGCGCCTTAGTTTCGCCCTAGTTGCGCCTCAGTTGGGCACTAGCTACGCCCTAGTTATACCCTAGTTGCGCCCTAGTTCCGTCCTACTTGTGCCCTATTTGCGTCCTAGTTGCGCCTTAGTTTCGCCCTAGTGACGCCCTAGTTGCCCCCAAGATACGCCCTAGTTGCGCCCTAGTTGCGCCCTAGTTGTGCCCTAGCTGCGCCATAGTTGTGCCCAAGTTGCGCCCTAGTTGCGCCCTAGTTGTCCCCAGTTGTGTCCTGATTGCGCCCTAGTTGCGCCCTAGTTGCGCCTGAGTTGCATCCTAGTTGCGCCCTAGTTGCGCCCAAGTCGCGTCCTAGTCGCGCCCTAGTCGCGCCCTAGTCGCGCCCTAGTCGCACCCTAGTCGCGCCCTAGTTGCACCTTAGTTGCACCCTAGTTGCACCCCAGTTGCGCCCTAGTTGCGCTCTATTTCCGCCCTAGTTGTGCCCTAGTTGCGTCCTATTTGCGTCATAGTTGTGCCCTAGTTGCGCCCTAGTTGCGCCCTAGGTTTGCCCTGGTTGCGTCCTAGTTACGCCCTATTTGCGCCCTAGTTGCGTCCTTGTTGCGCCCTAGTTGCGCCCAAGTTGCGCCCTACTTGCGCCCTACTCTCGCCCTTGTTGCGCATCAGTTAAGCACTAGCTACGCCCTAGTTGTACCCTAGTTGCGCCCTAGCTGCGTCCTGGTTGTGCCCTATTTGCGTCCTAGTTGCGCCTTAGTTGCGCCTTTGTTGCGCCTTTGTTGCGCCTTAGTTACGCCTTAGTTGTGCCCTAGTTCAGCCCAAGTTGCGCCCTAGTTGCGCCCTAGTTGCACCCTAGTTGCGCCCTAGTTACGCCCTAGTTGCACCTTAGGTGCGCCCTATTTGCGCCCTAGTTGCGCCCTAGCTGCGCCCTAGTAGCACCCTTGTTGCACCCTTGTTGCGTCCTCATTGCGCCCTCATTGTGTCCTCGTTGCGCCCTCATTGCGCTTAAGTTGCGCCCTAGTTGCGCCCTTGTTACGCCCTGGTTTTGCCCCACTTGTGCCGTAGTTGCACCCTACTTGCGCCCTACTTGCGCCCTACTTGCACCCTAGTTGCACCCTGGTTGCGCCCTAGTTGCGCCCTAGTTGCGCCCTAGTTGGGCCCTAGTTGCGCCCTAGTTGCGCCCTTGTTGCGCCCTTGTTGTGCCCTAGTTGCGCCCTAGTTGCGCCCTAAATGCGCCCTAGTTGCGCCCTAGTCACGCCCTAGTTGCGTCCTAGTTGCGCCCTAGTTGCGCCCTAGTTGCGCCCTAGTTGGGCCCTAGTTGCGCCCTAGTTGCGCCCTTGTTGCGCCCTTGTTGTGCCCTAGTTGCGCCCTAGTTGCGCCCTAAATGCGCCCTAGTTGCGCCCTAGTCGCGCCCTATCGCGTCCTAGTCACGCCCTAGTTGCGCCCTAGTTACGCCCTAGTTGCGCTCTAGTTGCACCCTATATGCGCCCTTATTGAACCCTACTTGCACCCTACTGGCACCCTTCTTGCTCCCTAGTTGTGCCTTAGTTGGGCACTAGCTAGGCCCTAGTTCTGCCCTAGATGTTCCCTAGTTGCGTCCTACTTGTGCCCTACTTGCGCGCTAGTTGCCCCTTAGTTACGCCTTAGTTGCGCCCAACTTGCACACTAGTTGGACCCTAGTTGTGCCCTAGTTGCACCCTCGTTGTGCCCTAGTTGCGCCCTAGTTGCGCCCTGGTTGCGCCCCGGTTGCGCCCTAGTTACGCCCTAGTTGCATACTATATGTGCCCTAGTTGCGCCCTAGTTGCGCCCTAGCTTTAGTTTAGTTGTGTCCTAGTTGTGCCCTAGTTGTGCCCTAGTTGCGCCCTAGTTGCGCCCTAGTTGCACCCTAGTTGCGCCCTAATTGCACCCTAGTTGCGCCCGAGTTGCGCCCTAGTTGCGCCCTAGATGCGCCCTAATTGCGCCCTCGTTGCGCCCTAGTTGTGCCCTCTTTGCGCCCTTGTTGCACCCTAGTTGCGCCCTACTTGCGCCCTTGTTGCGCCCTAGTTGCGCCCTAGTTGCGTCCTAGTTGCGTCCGAGTTGCGTCCTTGTTGCGCTTTAGTTGCGCCCTAGTTGCGTCATAGTTGCACCCTAGTTACGCCCAAGTTGCGCCCTAGTTGCGCCCAAGTCGCGCCCTAGTCACGCCCTAGTCGCGCCCTAGTTGCGCCCTAGTTGCGCACTAGTTGCATCCTAGTTGCGCCCTAGTTGCGCCCTGGTTGCGCCATAGTTGTGCCCTAGCTGCGCCCTAGTTGCGCCCTAGTTGCGTCCTAGTTGCCCCCAGTTGCGCCCTAATTACGCCCTATTTGCGCCCTAGTTGGGCCCTAGTTGTGCCCTAGTTGCGCTCAAGTCGCGCCATAGTCGCGCCCTGGTCGCGCCCTAGTTGCGTCCTAGTTGCACAAGAGTTGCACCCTATTTGCGCCCTGGTTGCGCCCTAGTTGCGTCCAAATAGTGACCTAGTTGCGTCCTAGTTGCGCCCTAGTTGCGCAATAGTTACCTCCTAATTGCGCCCTAGTTACGCCCGGGCGCCCTAGTTGTGCCCTAGGTGCGCCCTACTTGCACCCTAGTTGCACCCTAGTTACGCACTAGTTGCGCCCTAGTTGTGTCCTAGTTGCGCCCTAGTTGCGCCCTAGTTGCGCCCAAGTTGCGTCTTACTTGCGCCCTACAAGCACCTACTTGCGCCCTAGTTGCGCCTCAGTTGGGCACTAGCTACGCCCTAGCTGTCCCCTAGTTGCGCCCTTAGTTACGTCATACTTGTGCCCTAGTTATGCCTTAGTTGCGCACTAGTTGCACCCAGTTTGCACACTAGTTGCACCCTAGTTGCGCCCTATTTGCGCCCTAGCTGTGCCCTAGTTGCACCCTAGGTGCGCCCTAGTAGCGCCCTAGTTGCACCCTCGTTGCGCCCTCGTTCCGTCCTAGTTGCGTCCTAGTTGCCCCGTAGTTGCTCCCTACTTGCGCCCTAGTTGCCCCCAGTTGCGCCCTAATTCCGCCCTAGTTGCGCCCTAGTTGCGCCCTAGTTGCGCCCTAGTTGCACCCTAGTTGCGCCCTAGTTGCACCCTATTTGCGCCCTAGTTGTGTCCTAGTTATGCCTAGTTGCGCCCTTGTTGCGTCATTGTTGCGGCTTAGTTGTGCCCTAGTTGCACCCTAGTTGCGCCCTAGTTGCACCCTATTTGCGCCCTAGTTGTGTCCTAGTTATGCCTAGTTGCGCCCTTGTTGCGTCATTGTTGCGGCTTAGTTGTGCCCTAGTTGCACCCTACTTGCGTCCTACTTGCGCCCTAGCTGCGCCCTACTTGCATCCTAGTTGCGTCTTAGTTGCGCCCTAGTTGCGCCCTAGTTGCGCCCTTCTTGCGTCCTTGTTGCACCCTACTTACACCCTACTGGCGCCCTAGTTGTGCCCTAGTTGCGCCTCAGTTGGGCACTAGCTACGCCCTAATTGTGTCCTAGTTGCGTCCTAGTTCCTTCTTACTTGCGTCCTACTTGTGCCCTAGTTGCACTCTAGTTGCGCCCTACTTGCACCCTAGTTGCACCCTAGTTGCGCCGTACTTGTGCCCCAGTTGTGCCCTGGTTGCGCACAAGTTGCAACCTACTTGCGGCCTACTTACACCCTACTAGCGCCCTAGTTGCGCCCTAGTTGCGCCTCAGTTGGGGACTAGCTACGCCCTAGTTGTACCCTAGTTGCACCCTAGTTGCGCCCTAGTTACGCCCTAGTTGCGCCCAAGTCGCGCCCTAGTTACGCCCTAGTTGCGCCCAAGTCGCGCCCTAGTTACGCCCTAGTTGCGCCCAAGTCGCGCCCTAGTTACGCCCTAGTTGCGCCCAAGTCGCGCCCTAGTTACGCCCTAGTTGCGCCCAAGTCGCGCCCTAGTTACGCCCTAGTTGCGCCCAAGTCGCGCCCTAGTTACGCCCTAGTTGCGCCCAAGTCGCGCCCTAGTTACGCCCTAGTTGCGCCCAAGTCGCGCCCTAGTTACGCCCTAGTTGCGCCCAAGTCGCGCCCTAGTTACGCCCTAGTTGCGCCCAAGTCGCGCCCTAGTTACGCCCTAGTTGCGCCCAAGTCGCGCCCTAGTTACGCCCTAGTTGCGCCCAAGTCGCGCCCTAGTTACGCCCTAGTTGCGCCCAAGTCGCGCCCTAGTTACGCCCTAGTTGCGCCCAAGTCGCGCCCTAGTTACGCCCTATATGTACCCTAGTTGCGCCCTAGTTGTGCCTAGTTGCACCCTAGTTGCACCCTGGTTGCGCCCTAGTTGCCCCCAGTTGCGCCCTAATTGCGCCCTAGTTGCGCCCTAGTTACGCCCTAGTTGCGCCCTAGTTGCGCCCTAGGTGCGCCCTAGTTGTGCACTAGTTGCACCCTAGTTGCGCCATAGTTGCACCGTAGTTGTGTCCTAGCTGTGCCCTTGTTGTGCCCTAGTTGCCCCCTAATTGCGCCCTTGTTGCGCCCGGGCGCCCTAGTTGCGTCCTAGTTGCGCCCTACTTGCACCCTAGTTGCACCCTATTTACGCACTAGTTGCGCCCTAGTTGCGTCCTAGTTGCGCCCTAGTTGTGCCCTAGTTGCACCCTACTTGCGCCCTACTGGCGCCTACTTGCGTCCTAGTTGTGACTCAGTTGGGCACTAGCTACGCCCTAGTTATCCACTAGTTGCGCCCTTAGTTGCGTCTTACTTACGCCCTAGTTGCACCTTAGTTGCGCCCTAGTTGTGCCAAACTTGCAGACTAGTTGCACCCTAGTTGCGCCCTAGTTGCGCACTAGTTGCGCCCTAGTTGCACCCTAGTTGTGCCCTAGTTGCGCCCTAGTTGCGCCCTCGTTACGCCTTCGTTGCGCCCTAGTTGCACCCTAGTTGCGCCCTAGTTGCGCCCTAGTTGCGCCCTGGTTGTCCCCAGTTGCGCCCTGATTGCGCCCTAGTTGCGCCCTAGTTGCACCCTAGTTGCGCTCTAGTTGCGTCCTAGTTGCGCACTAGTTGCGCCCTAGTTGCGCCCTGGTTGCGCCCTAGTTGTGCCCTAGTTGCGCCCTAGTTGTGCCATAGTTACGCCCTAGTTGCGCCTAGTTGCGCCCTAGTTGCACCCTTGTTGCGCCTTAGTTGTGCCCTAGTTGCGCCCTACTTGCGCCCTAATTGCGCTCTAGTTGCGCCCTTCTTGCATCCTAGTTCCGTCTTTGTTGCACCCTAGTTGCGCCCTAGTTGCGTCCTTCTTGCGCCCTTATTGCACCCTACTTACACCCTATTGGCGCCATACTTGCGCCCTAGTTGCGCTTCAGTTGGGCACTAGCTACGCCCTAATTGTGTCCTAGATGCGCCCTAGTTGCGTCTTACTTGCGCCCTACTTGCGCCCTAGTTGCACCATAGTTGCGCCCTACTTGCGCCCTAGTTGCGTCCTAGTTGTACCCTAGATGCGCCCTAGTTGCGCCCTAGTTGCGCCCTGGTTGCGCACAAGTTGCAACCTACTTCCGCCCTACATGCATCCTTCTTGCGCCCTAGTTGCGCCTCAGTTGGGGACTAGCTACGCCCTAGTTGTACCCTAGTTGCACCCTAGTTGCGTCCTACTTGTACCCTATTTGTGCCCTAGTTGCGCCTTAGTTGGGCCCTAGTTGCACCCTAGTTGCACCCTACTTGCGCCCTGGTTGCGCCATAGTTGCGTCCTAGTTGCGCCCTAGTTGTGCCCTTGTTGTGCCCTAGTTGCACCCTAGTTGCGCCCAAGCCGCACTCTAGTCGCGCCCTAGTTGCGCCCTACTTGTGCCCTAGTTGTGCCCTAGTTGCGCCCTAGTTGCGCTCTAGTTGCGCCCTAGTTACCCCCAGTTGCGCCCTAATCGCAACCTAGTTGCGCCCTAGTTGCGCCCTAGTTGCAACATAGTTGCGCCCTAGTTGCACCCAAGTCGCGCCCTATTCGTGCCCTAGTCATGCCCTAGTTGCGCCCTAGTTGCGCACTAGTTGCACCCTAGTTGTGCACTTGTTGCGCCCTAGTTCCGCCCTAGTTGTACCCTAGTTGCGTCCTAGTTGCGCCCTAGTTGCGCCCTAGTTACCCCCTAGTTGTGCCCTTGTTGCATCCGGGTACCCTAGTTGCGCCCTAGTTGCGCCCTACTTGCACCCTAGTTGCACCCTAGTTACGCACTAGTTGCGCCCTAGTTGCATCCTAGTTGCGCCCTCGTTGCGCCTTGGTTGCGCCCTAGTGGCGCCCTACTTGCGCCTTTCTGGCGCTTACTTGCGCCCTAGTTGCGCTTCAGTTGGGTACTAGCTACGCCCTAGTTGACCCCTACTTGCGCCCTAGTTGCGCCTTAGTTGCGTCCTAGTTGCACCCAACTTGCACAGTAGTTGCAACCTAGTTGCGCCCTAGTTGCGCCATAGTTGCGCCCTAGTTGCGCCCTAGTTGCGCCCTAGTTGCACCCTCGTTGCGCCCTCATTGCACCCTAGTTGCGCCCTAGTTGCGCCCTAGTTGCGCCCTAGTCGCATCCGAGTTGCGCCCTAGTTACACCCTAGTTGCGCCCTTCTCGCACCCTTATTGCACCATACTTACGCCCTACTGGCGCCATACTTGCGCCCTAGTTGCGCCTTAGTTTGGAACTAGCTACGCCCTAGTTGTATCATAGTTGCGCCCTAGTTGCGTCTTACTTGCGTCCTACTTGCACCCTAGTTGCGCCCTAGTCGCGCCCTAGTCGCGCCCTAGTCGCGTCCTAGTCGCGCCCTAGTTGCGCCATAGTTGCGCCCTAGTTGCACCCTAGTTGCGCCCTAGTTGCGCCCTAGTTGCGCCCTAGTTGTGCCCTAGTTGCGTCATAGTTGTGCCCTAGTTGTGCCCTAGTTGCGCCCTAGTTACGTCCTATATGTGCCCTAGTTGCGCCCTAGTTGCGCCCTACTTGTGCCCTAGTTGCGCCCTAGTTGCGCCTTAGTTGCGCCCTAGTTGTGCCCTAGTTGCGCCCTACTCGCGCCCTACTTGCGCCCTACTCTCGCCCTAGTTGCGCCTCAGTTGGACACTAGCTACGCCCTAGTTGTACCCTAGTTGCAACCTAGCTGCGTCCTACTTGTACCCTACTTGAGCCCTAGTTGTGCCGTAGTTACGCCTTAGTTGCACCTTAGTTGCGCCTTAGTTGCGCCCTAGTTGTGCCCAAGTTGCGCCCTAGTTGCGCCCTAGTTGCACCCTAGTTGCGCCCTAGTTGCGTCCTAGTTGCGCCTTAGTTGCGCCTTAGTTGCGCCCTAGTTGCGCCCTTGTTGTGCCCTTGTTGCGCCATCGTTGTACCCTCATTGCGCCCTCGTTGCGCCCTCGTTGCGCTCAAGTTGCACCCTAGTTGCACCCTTGTTACACCCTAGTTGTGCCTCACTTATGCCGTAGTTATACCCAACTTGCGTTCTACGTGCGCCCTACTTACGCCCTAGTTGCATCCTTTTTGCGCCTTAGTTGCACCCTAGTTGCGCCCTAGTTGCGCCCTAGTTCCGCCCTAGTTGCACCCTAGTTACACCCAAATTGTGCCCTAGTTGCGCCCTAGTTGCGTCCTAGTTGCGCCCTAGTTGTGTCCTAGATGCGCCCTAGTCGCAGCCTATTCGCGCCCTAGTCACGCCATAGTTGCGCCCTAGCTGCGCCATAATTGCGCTCTAGTTGTACCCTATTTACGCCCTTATTGTACCCTACTTGCGCCCTACTGGCACCCTTCTTGCGCCCTAGTTGTGCCTTAGTTTAGCACTAGCTACGCCCTAGTTGTGCCCTAGTTGCGCCCTAGTTGCGTCCTACTTGTGCCCTACTTGTGTGCTAGTTGCGCCTTAGTTGCACCTTGGTTGCGCCCAACTTGCACACTAGTTGCACCCTAGATGCGCCCTAGTTATGCCCTAGTTGTGCCCTAGTTGCGCCCTAGTTGCGCCCTGGTTGCGCCCCAGTTGCGCCCTAGTTGCGTCCTAGTTGCGCCCTAGTTGCGCCCTAGTTGCATCCTAGTTGCGCCCTAGTTGCGCCCTAGTTGCATCCTAGTTGCGCCCTAGTTGCGCCCTAGTTGCATCCTAGTTGCGCCCTAGTTGCGCCCTAGTTGCATCCTAGTTGCGCCCTAGTTGCGCCCTAGTTGCATCCTAGTTGCGCCCTAGTTGCGCCCTAGTTGCATCCTAGTTGCGCCCTAGTTGCGCCCTAGTTGCACCCTAGTTGCGCCCTAGTTGTACCCTAGTTGCGCCTTAGTTGCGCCCTAGTTGCGCCCTTGTTGCACCCTCGTTGCGCCCTCATTGCGCCCTAGTTGTGCCCTTGTTGCGCCCTTGTTGCGCCCTAGTTGCGCCCTAGTTGCGCTCTAGTTGCGCCCTAGTTGCGTCCTAGTTGCGCCCTAGTTGCGTCCTAGTTGCGCTCTAGTTGCACCCTAGTTGCACCCTTGTTGCGCGCTAGTTGCGCCCTAGCTACGCCCTAGTTGCGCCCCCTAGTTGCGCCCTAGTTGCGCCCTAGTTGCGCCCTTGTTGCGCCTTAGTTGTGCCCTAGTTGCACCATACTTGCGCCCTACTTGCGCCCTAGTTGCGCCCTACTTGCACCCTAGTTGCGTCTTAGTTGCGCCCTAGTTGCGCCCTAGTTGCGCCTCAGTTGGACACTAGCTACGCCCTAGTTGTACCCTACTTGCACCCTAGATGCGTCCTACTTGTGTCCTTTTTGCGCTCTAGTTGCCCCTTAGTTGCCCCCTAGTTGCGCCCTAGTTGCGCCCTAGTTGCGCCCTAGTTGCACCCTAGATGCGCCATAGTTGCGCCCTAGTTGCGCCTTAGTTGCACCCTAGTTGCGCCCTAGTTGCGCCCTAATTGCGCACTAGTTGTCCCCAGTTGCGCCCTCATTGCGCCCTAGTTGCGTCCAAGTTGTGCCCTAGTTGCGCCCTAGCTGCGCCCAAGTCGCGCCCTAGTCGCGCCCTAGTCGCGCCCTATTTGCGCCCTAGTTGGGCACTAGTTGCATCCTAGTTGCGCCCTAGTTGCGCCCTAGTTGCACACTAGTTGTGCCCTAGTTGCAACCTAGTTGCGCCCTAGTTGCGCCCTAGTTGCCCCCAATTGCGCCCTTATTGCGCCCTAGTTGCGCCCTAGTTGCGCCCTAGTTGTGTCCTAGTTGCGCCCTAGTTGCGCCCAAGTCGCGCCCTAGTCGCGCCCTAGTCGTGCCCTATTTGCGCCCTAGTTGCGCACTAGGTGCACCCTACTCGCGCCCTAGTTGCTCCCTATCTTAGTCCTGATCGTAGTCCCGATTGCAGTATCGATCCCAGTCCCGTTCCCAGTCCCGATCCCAGTCCCGATCCCAGTCCCGATCCCAGTCCCGATCCCAGTCCTAATCCCAATCCCGATCCTAGTCCTGATCCCAGTCCCAATCCCAGTCCCGATCCCAGTCCCGGTCCCAGTCCCAGTCCCCGTCTCAGTCCCAGTCCCAGTCCCAGTGCCAGTCCCAGTCCTAGTCCCAGTCCGAGTGCCAGTCCAAGTGCCAGTGCCAGTGCCAGTCCCAGTGCCAGTCCCAGTCCTAGTCCCAGTCCGAGTGCCAGTCCAAGTGCCAGTGCCAGTGCCAGTCCCAGTGCCAGTCCCAGTCCTAGTCCCAGTCCGAGTGCCAGTCCAAGTGCCAGTGCCAGTGCCAGTCCCAGTGCCAGTCCCAGTCCTAGTCCCAGTCCGAGTGCCAGTCCAAGTGCCAGTGCCAGTGCCAGTCCCAGTGCCAGTCCCAGTCCTAGTCCCAGTCCGAGTGCCAGTCCAAGTGCCAGTGCCAGTGCCAGTCCCAGTGCCAGTCCCAGTCCTAGTCCCAGTCCGAGTGCCAGTCCAAGTGCCAGTGCCAGTGCCAGTCCCAGTGCCAGTCCCAGTCCTAGTCCCAGTCCAAGTCCTAGTCCCAGTCCCCGTCCCCGTCCCAGTCCCAGTCCCCGTCTCAGTCCCAGTCCCAGTCCCAAACCCGGTCCCGGTCCCAGTCCCTGTCCCTGTCCCAGTCCCAGTCCCTGTCCTAGTCCCAATCCCAGTCCCAGTTCCAGTCCCGGTCCCGGTCCCAGTCCCAGTCCCAGTCCCGGTCCCAGTCCCAGTCCCAGTCCCAGTCCAAGTCCCAGTCCTAGTCCCAGTCCCAGTCCCAGTCCCAGTCCCAGTCCCAGTCCCAGTCCCAGTCCCACTCCCAGTCCCAGTCCCTGTAAATATTTGCGCCCTAGTTGCGCCTTAGTCTCGCCCTAGTTGCGTCCTAGTTGCGCCCTAGGTGCGCCCTAATTGCGCACTAGTTGCGCCCTAGTTGTGCCCTAGCTGCGCCCTAGTTGCACCCAAGTTGCACCCTAGTTACGCCCTAGTTGCCCCCAGTTGCGCCCTTATTGCGCCCTAGTTGAGTCCTAGTTGCGCCTTAGTTGCGCCCTAGTTACGTCCTAGTTACGCCCAGGTTGCGCCCTAGTCGCGCCCTAGTCACGCTCTAGCCACGCCATAGTCGCGCCCTAGTTGCGCCCTAGTTGCGTCCTAGTTGCACCCTTGTTGCACCCTCGTTGCGCCCTCCTTGCGCCCTCGTTGCGCCCTCGTTGCGCTCAAGTTGCACCCTAGTTGCGCCCTTGTTATGCCCTAGTTGTGCCCCACTTGTGCTGTAGTTGCTCACTACTTGCCCCATACGTGCGCCCTACTTGGGCTCTAGTTGCACCCTTGTTGCGCCCTAGTTGCGTCCTAGTTGCGCCCTAGTTGCACCCTAGTTGCGCCCTAGTTGCGCCCTAGTTGCGCCCTAGTTGCGCCCTGGTTGCACCATAGTTGCGCCCTAGTTGCGCCCTAGTTGCGCCTTAATTGCGCCCTGGTCGCGCCCAAGTCGCGCCCTAGTCACGACTTAGTTGTGCCCTAGTTGAGTCCTACTTGCGCTCTAGTTGCACCCTATTTGCGTCCTTATTGCATCCTACTTGCGTCCTACTGGCACCCTTCTTTGGCCCTCATTGTGCCTTAGTTGGGCACTAGCTACGCCCTAGTTGTGCCCTAATTACGCCCTGGTTGCGTCCTACTTGTGCCCTACTTGCACACTAGTTGCGCCCTAGTTGCACCTTAGTTGCGCCCATCTTGCACACTAGTTGCACTCTAGTTGCGCCCTAGTTGCGCCCTAGTTGTGCCCTAGTTGCGCCCTAGTTACGCCCTGGTTGCGCCCCGGTTGCACCCTAGTTGCGCCCTAGTTGCGCCCTAGTTGCGACCTAGTCGCGTCCTAGTTGTGCCCTATGTGTGCCCTAGTTGCGCCCTAGTTGCACCCTAGATGCGCCCTGGTTACACCCTAGTTGCGTCCTAGTTGCACCCTAGTTGCACCCTAGTTGTGCGTCATTGCGCCCTCGTCGCGCCCTAGTTGCGCCCTCGTTGCACCCTTGTTGCGCCTTAGTTGCACCCTAGTTGCGCTGTAGTTGCACCCTAGTTGCATCCTAGTTGCGTCCTAGTTGCGCCCTAGTTGTGCCCTAGTAACGCTCTAGTTGAGCCCTAGTTGCGCCCTAGTTGCGCCATAGTTGCGCCCTAGTTGCATCTAGTTGTGCCCTAGTTGTACCCTACTTGCGCCCTACTTGCGCACTAGTTGCGCCCTGGTTGCATCCTACTTGTGCCCTAGTCGCGTCCTAGTTGCGCCCTAGTTGCACCCTAGTTGCGCCCTTCTTGCGTCCTTTTTGCACCATACTTACGCCCTACTGGCACCCTACTTGCGCCCTAGTTGCACCTAAGTTAAACAGTAGCTACGCCCTAGTTGTGCCCTAGTTATGCCCTAGTTGCGTCTTACTTGTGCCCTACTTGCGCCCTAGTTGCGCCCTAGTCGCGCCCTAGTTGCGCCCTAGTTGCACCCTAGTTGCGCCCTAGTTGCGCTCTAGTTGCGCCCTAGTTGCGCCCTAGTTGCACCCTAGTTGCGCCCTAGTTGCGCCCTAGTTGCGCCCTAGTTGCACCCTAGTTGCGCCCTAGTTGCGCTCTAGTTGCGCCCTAGTTCCACCCTGGTTGCGCACTAGTTGCGCCCTATCTACGCCCTAGTTGCGCCCTAGTTGCGTCCTAGTTGCACCCTACTTGCGACCTAGTTGTGTCCTAGTTGTGCCCTATTTGCGCCCTAGTTGCACCCTAGTTGCACCCTAGTTGCGCCCTAGTTGCGCCCTAGTTGCGCTCTAGTTGCGCCCTAATTGCGCCCTAGTTGTGCCCTAGTTGCTCCCTAGTTGCACCCTAGTTGCGCCCTAGTTTCGCCCTAGTTGTGCCCCTGTTCCGCCCTAGTTGCACCCTAGTTGCATCCTAGTTGCGCCCTAGTTGCGCACTAGTTGCACCCTACTTGCGCCCTACTTGCGCCCTGCTTGCGCCCAAGTTGCACCTCAGTTGGGCACTAGCTACGCCCTAGTTGTACCCTAGTTGTGCCTTAGTTGCGTCCTACTTGTGCCCTACTTGCGCCCTAGTTGCGCCTTAGTTGCACCCTAGTTGCGCCCTAGTTGCGCCCTAGTTACGTCCTAGTTGCGCCCTAGTTGCGCCGTAGTTGTGCCCTAGTTGCGCCCTATTTACGTCCTATTCGAGCCCTATTTGCGCCTTTTTTGCGTCCTAGTTGCGCCCTAGTTGCGCCCTAGTTGCATCCTATTTGCGCCCTTAATGCACCCTACTTGCGCCCTACTGGCACCCTACTTGCGACCTAGTTGTGCCTTAGTTGGGCACTAGCTACGCCCTAGTTTTTTTGGAAATGGAGGAGAGAGGGAGCCTTGGAGCAGCGAGCATGTGTGATTGGAAGGGCATCACTTGTGCTGAAGAATGGTTGTACAATCACTCAAAATGATGGAGTACATATAGAGCTAGAGCTTCGGTAAGTCAGCCCTCTCACAAGCCACACCACTTAGCCATGGAGGCTAAGGCTCACACACTAGAATCCATAATCTCACACAAGGGAGGAAATCAGCCTAGCAATCAGGCTGACCACTCACACACAACCTAGAGAGCTAGAGAATGCTCTCACGGCACACTCCTAGTGGTCACATAACCCACAAACCCATGGAGAATCGCCATGTGTCCATGGCTAGCACACAAGGATCTCACCTCACCTAAAAAGTAAGGAGAGGTACCTTTATCCTAATCAGCACACTCTGACAAGGCAATCCTAAGACCAAGGACCTTTTTGGATATTTCTCCCATCAGGTCTTGACCCTGGACCTCTTGCCTTTTTCTTTTCTCAGGCTAAGGCATGGAGCCATCCCCCATGCCCACCCACACATCGACGGTCCATGACCCCCGAAACTTCGAAAATTCAGATCTCCCAGTCCGACCGTTGGATCGGCCTCAAACTTGGACCGTAGACATTTTGCCACAATGGTGAAGTCGGATTGGCGATCAGAGCAGGCATCTGGTACTTTCCTGGAACTTGCTCCTGTGGACCTGAAATTGAGCCGGATGGCTCCCTTTCCAACAGTTTTGCCCTAGTTGCGTGCTAGTTGCGTCCTACTTGTGCCCTACTTGCGCACTAGTTGCACCCCTGTTGCGCCCTAGTTGAGCCCTAGTTGTGCTATACTTGCGCTCTAGTTGCACCCTAGTTGCACCCTACTCGCGCCCTAGTTGCACCCTAGTTGCGCCCTAGTTGCGCCCTAGTTGCACTCTAGTTGCGCCCTACTTGCATCCTAGGTGCGCCTTAGTTGCGCCCTAGTTGCACCCAACTTGCACACTAGTTGCACACTATTTGCACCCTAGCTGCGCCCTAGTTGCGCCCTAGTTGCGCCCTAGTTGTGCCCTACTTGTGCCATACTTGCGCCCTACTTGCGCCATAGTTGCGCCCTAGTTGCGCCTTACTTGTGCCCTAGGTGCGTCCTAGTTGCGCACTAGTTGCACCCTAGTTGTGCCCTTCTTGCGCCCTTATTGCACCAAACGTACACCCTACTCGCACCCTACTTGCGCCCTAGTTGCGCCTCAGTTGGGCACTAGCTACGCCCTAGTTGTCCCCAGTTACGTCCTAATTGCGCCCTATTTGCGCCCTAGTTGCACCTTAGTTGCGCCCTAGTTGCGCCCTAGTTGCGTCCAAGTCGCCCCCTTGTCGCGCCCTAGTCGCGCCCTAGTAGCGCCCTAGTCGCGCCCTAGTTGTGCCTTAGTTGTGCCCTAGTTGCACCCTAGCTGCACCCTACTTGCGCCCTAGTTGCACCCTAGTTGTGCCCTAGTTGCTTCCTAGTTGCGCCCTAGTTGCGCCCTAGTTGCGCCCTATATGTGCCCTAGTTGTGCCCTAGTTGCGCCCTACTTGTGCCCTAGTTGCGCCCTAGTTGCGCCCTACTTGCGCACTACTCTCGCCCTAGTTGCGCCTCAGTTGGTCACTAGCTATGTCCTAGTTGTACCCTAGTTGCGCCCTAGCTGCGTCCTACTTGTGCCATACTTGCGTCCTAGTTGCGCCTTAGTTGCACCTTGGTTGCGCCTTAGTCGCGCCTTAGTTGCGCCCTAGTTGCACCCAAGTTGCACCCTAGTTGCGCCCTAGTTGCACCATACTTGCGCCCTAGTTGCTACCTATTTGCGCCCTAGTTGTGCCCTAGTTGCGCCCTAGTTGCGCCCTTGTTGCGCCCTTGTTGCGGCCTCATTGCGCCCTTGTTGCACCCTCGTCACGCCCTCGTTGTGCTCAAGTTGCGCCCTAGTTGCGCCCTTGTTACGCCCTTGTTGTGACCCCACTTGTGCCGTAATTGCACCCTACTTGCGCCCTAGTTGCACCCTACTTGCGCCCTAGTTGTACCCTTGTTGTGCCCTAGTTGCGCCCTAGTTTCGCCCTAGTTGCGCCCTAGTTGCACCCTAGTTGCGCCCTAGTTGCACCCTTGTTGCGCCGTAGTTGCGCCCTAGTTGCGCCATAGTTGCACCCTAGTTGCGCCCTAGTTGCGCCCTAGTTGCGCCCTAGACGCGCCCTAGTCACGCCCTAGTTGCACCCTTGTTGCGCCCTAGTTGCGCTCTATACAACTGAAACAAGCACAAGACAGTTGGAACAAGTCCAAGACAATTGGAGTAAGGCCAAGACAACTGTAAAAAGCCCAAGACAACTGGAGAAAGCCCAAGATAACTGGAGCAAGTCCAGTATAACTGGAGCAAACCCAAAACAACAGGAGAAAGCCCAAGACATTTGGAGAAAGCCCAAGACAACTGGAGCAAGACCTAGCCAAGTGGAGCAAGGCCAGGACAGCTGGAGCAAGGCCAAGACAGATGGAGCAGGCCCTAGACTGCTGGAGCAAGGCCAAGACAACTGGAGCAAGCTCACGACAACTGGAGCAAACCCGAGACAACTGGGGCAAGCCCATGACAACTGGAGCAAGCCTAAGACAACTGAAGCAATGCCATGAAAACTGGAGTAGCACAAGAAAACTGGAGCAAGCCCAAGACAACTGGAGCAAGACTAAGAAAAGTGGAGCAAGGCAAAGACAACTGGAGCAAGCTCAAGACACCTTGAACAAGTCCAAAATATCTGGAGCAAGGCCAATACAACTGGAGCAAGCCGAAGACAACGGGAGCAAGCCCAATAAAACTTGAGCAAGTCCAAGACAACTAGGAAAAGGCCAAGAAAATTGGAGCAAGCCCAAGACAGCTGGAGCAAGTCCAAGACAACTAGAGCATGCCAACGACAGCTGGAACAAAGCCAAGACAAGTGGAGCAATGCCAAGACAACTGGAGCAAGCCCGAGACAACTGTATCAAGACCAAGACACCTGGAGTAAGGCCAAGACAGCTGGAGCAAGCCCAAGACAACTGGAGCAAGGCTAAGACAAATCAAGCAAACCCAATACAACTAGAGCGAGCCCAAGACAACTGGGGAAATCCCAAGTCAACTGGAGCAAGCCTGATACAACTGGAGCAAGACGCAGAGAAGTGGAGCAAGCCCAATACAACTTGAGCAAGCCCAATAAAACTGGAGCAAGCCCAACACAACTGGAGGAAGCCCAAGACTAGTGGACCAAGTCCAAGACAACTGGAGCAAGACCATGACAACTGGAGCATGGCCAAGACAACTGGAGCAAGCCCGTGACAACTGAAGCAAGCCCAAGACAACTGGAGCAAGTCGAAGACAACTGGAGCAATGCCAAGACAGCTGGAGCAAGCCCAGGACAATCGGAGCAAGGCCAAGAAAACTATAGCAATCCCAAGAAAACTGAAGCAAGCCCAAGAGAACTGGAGCAAGCCCAATAGAACTAAAACACGCCCAATACGACTGGAGCAAGTCCAAGACAACTGGAGCAAGGCCAAGAACACTAGAGCAAGCCGAAGACAACTGGAGCAAGCCCAAGACAACTGGATCAAGGCCAGTACAACTGGAGCAAACCCCAGACAACAGGAGCAAGCCCAATACAATCGGAGTACGTCCAAGAAAAGTGGAGCAAGCCCAAGACAACTAGCGCAAGGTCAAGACAACTGGAGCAAGGCCAAGACAACTGGAGCAAGGCCAAGACAACTAGAGCAAGGCAAAGACAGATGGAGCAAGCCCTAGACAGCTGAAACAAGCTCTAGATAGCTGGAACAATGCCATGACAACAAGAGCAAGCCCAAGACAACTGGAGCAAGCCCTAAGGCAACTGGGGCAAGCAAAATACAACTTGAACAAGCCTTAGACAACTGGATCAATGCCGAGACAACTGGAGCAAGCCCAAGACAACTAAAACAAGTTCAAATAAACTAGATCAAGGCAACTACAACTGGAGCAAGCCCACAGCACCTGGAGCAAGCTCAAAATATCTACAGGAAGCCCAAGAAAACTGGAGCAAGGCCAAGACAACTGGAGCAAGGCCGAGAAAACTTGGAGCAAGCCCAAAACAACTAGAGCAGGCCAAAGACAACTGGAGCAAGGCCAAGACAGCTGGATCAAAGCCAAGACAACTAGAGCAAGTCCAAGACAACTGAAGCAGACCCAAGACAAATGGAGCTAGGCCAAGACAACTGGAGCAAGGCCGAGAAAACTTGGAGCAAGCCCAAAACAACTAGAGCAGGCCAAAGACAACTGGAGCAAGGCCAAGACAGCTGGATCAAAGCCAAGACAACTAGAGCAAGTCCAAGACAACTGAAGCAGACCCAAGACAAATGGAGCTAGGCCAAGACAACTGGAGCAAGGCTAGGATGTCTAGAGCATGGCCAAAACAACAGGAGCAAGGTCAAGACACCTTGGGCAATGCCAAGACAGCTGGAGCAAGCCCAAGCCAGCTGGAGCAAGGCCAACACAACTGGAGCGAGTCCAAGAGAATTGTAGCAAGTCCAAAACAACTGGGGCAAGCCCATGACACCTGGAGCAAGCCCGAAACAACTGTAGCAAGGCCGAGACAACTGGAGCAAGGCCAAGACAACTGGAGCAAGCGTAAGACAACTGGAGCAAGCCTAATAAAGTTATCCCCTAATAAAGTGACATCTGTCACCCGCGTCCGGCTAGCGGAAAGAAGCCGTTGCTTTGCTCTTCTGCCCTGTTCTTTCCTTTTTATACCGATGATGTTCATTCTCTCGAGTTCACCGGAACAGTTCGGCACATCCTGTTCCCTTTGGTTCCGCGCCATCGCCGTCGTGTTCTCACTCTACTCGCCTCTCGCTCCCATTGCCTTCGCCCACCACTGTCTCCTCACGGCTCTTCATTTTGCCATCCTCAACCTTTTGCTTCCGACGCCTCCTTCGCTTCCCTCTCAAGCTCTCTCATCTGCACTCTGTCTACCATGGAGCTCCAGTGCCTCGCGTTCTTTCGCGACCCTGCAACTAACTCCTTGGGCCCGCTCTTACCGCTCCGCTTCCATCACTCCACTACGTCACTTCTACCTGCTTTGTTGCTTCAGCTTGCTTCTGCTTCTGCTGTCCTCGCGCATTGCATTCTTCTGACACAAAGTGTGGAGGTCTAATGCCAAAATGTGATTCTCTAGTGCCAAAGTGTGATGCTCTAGTGCCAAAGTGTGACGCTATAGTGCCAAAGTCTGACGCTCTAGTGCCAAAGGTTGAAGCTCTAGTGCCAAAGTGTGCACTCTATTGCCAAAGTGTGACACTCTAGTGCCAAAGTGTGACGCTCTAGTGCCAAAGTGTAACGCTCTAGTTCCAAAGTGTGACACTCTATTGCCAAAGTGTGACTCTCTAATGTCCAAATGTGACTCTCTAGTGCCAAAATTCGAGACTGTAGTGGCAAAGTGTGACTCTCTAGTGCCAATGTGTGACACTCTAGTGTAAATGTGTGATGCTCTAGTTCCAAAGAGTGACGCTCTAGTGCCAAAGTGTGAAGCTCTAGTGCCGAAGTGTGACGCTCTAGTGCCAATGTGCGGCGCTCTAGTGTCAAAGTGCGACGCTCTAGTGCCAAAGTGTGGAACTCAAGTGCCAAAGTCTGACGCTCGAGTGCCAAGGTGTGAAGCTCTAGTGCCAAAGTGTGATGCTCAAGTGCCAAAGTGTGATGCTATTGTGCCAAAGTGTGATGCTCGAGTGCCAATGTGTGAAGCTCTAGTGCCAACGCGTGACGCTCTCGTGCCAAAGTCTGACGCTCTAGTGCAAAAGTGTGACGCTCTAGTGCCAAAGCGTGTCGCTCTAGTGTCCAAGTGTGACGCTCTAGTGCCAATGTGTGAAGGTCTAGTGCCACAGTGTGACGCTCTAGTGCGAAAGTGTGAAGCGCTAGTGCCAAAGTGTGACGCTCTAGTGCCAAAGCGTGTCGCTCTAGTGTCCAAGTGTGACGCTCTAGTGCCAATGTGTGAAGGTCTAGTGCCACAGTGTGACGCTCTAGTGCGAAAGTGTGAAGCGCTAGTGCCAAAGTGTGACGCTCTAGTGCCAAAGTGTGACGCGCCAGTGCCAAAGTACGATGCTCTAGTGCCAAAGTGTGACGCTATAATGCCAATGTGTGATGCTCTAGTGCCAAAGTCTGACGCTCTAGTGCCAAAGTGCGAGGCTCTAGTGCCAAAGTTTGAAACTGTAGTGCCAAAGTGTGATACTCTAGTGCCAAAGTGTGACGCTCTTGTGCCAAAGTGTGATTCTGTACTGCTAAAATCTAACTCTCTAGTGCCAAAGTTTGAAGCTCTAGTGCCAAAGTGTGACGCAATAGTGCCCAAGTGTGACGCTCTAGTGCCAAAGTGTGAAGTTCTAGTGCCACATTGTGATGCTCTAGTGCGAAAGTGTGAAACGCTGGTGCCAAAGTGTGACGCTCTAGTGCCAAAGTGTGACACTCTAGTGCCAAATTGTGGAAGTCTAGTGCCAGGATATGATTCTCTAGTGCGAAAGTGTGTCGCTCTAGTGCCAAAGTGTGACGCTCTAGTGCCAATGTGTGACGCTCTACTGCCAAAGTGTGAATCTCTACTGCCAAAGTGTGATGCTCTTGTGCCAAAGTATGACGCTCTAGTGCCAAAGTGTGATGCTCTAGTGCCAAAGTGTGACGCTCTAGTTCCAAAGTGCGACACTCCATTGCCAAAGTGTGACTCTCTAGTGCCAAAATGTGACTCTCTAATGCCAAAATTCGAGACTCAAGTGCCAAAGTGTGACGCTCTAGTGCCAACGTGTGACACTATAGTGCCAAAGTGTGACGCTCTAGTTCCAAGGAGTGACGCTCTAGTGCCAAAGTGTGAAGCTCTAGTGCCAAAGTGTGATGCTCTAGTGCCAATGTGTGACGCTCTAGTGTCAAAGTGTGACGCTCTAGTGCCAAGGTGTGACGCTCTAGTGCCAAAGTGTGACGCTCTAGTTCCAAGGAGTGACGCTCTAGTGCCAAAGTGTGAAGCTCTAGTGCCAAAGTGTGATGCTCTAGTGCCAATGTGTGACGCTCTAGTGTCAAAGTGTGACGCTCTAGTGCCAAGGTGTGGAACTATAGTGCCAAAGTGTGACGCTCTAGTGCCAAGGTGTGAAGCTCTAGTGCCAAAGTGTGATACTCAAGTGCCAAAGTGTGATGCTCTTGTGCCAAAGTGTGACGCTCGAGTGCCAATGTGTGAAGCTCTAGTGCCAACGTGTGACGCTCTAGTGCCAAAGTGTGACGCTCTAGTGCAAAAGTGTGACGCTCTAGTACCAAAGTTTGACGCTCTAGTGCCCAAGTGTAAGGCTCTAGTTCCAATTTGTGATGGTCTAGTGCCACAGTGTGATGCTCTAGTGCAAAAGTGTGAAGCGCTAGTGCCAAAGTGTGACGCTCTAGTGCCAAAGTGTGACGCTCTAGTGCCAAAGTGCGACACTCTAGTGCCAAAGTGTGAGTGTGACGCTATAGTGCCTAAGTGTGACGCTCTAGTGCCAAAATGTGACGCTCCAGTGCCAAAGTGCTAGGCTCTAGTGCCAATGTTTGAAACTATAGTGCCAAAGTGTGATACTCTAGTGCCAAAGTGTGACGCTCTAGTGCAAAAGTGTGATGCTGTAGTGCCTAAGTCTGACGCTCTAGTGCCAACGTTTGAAGCTCTAGTGCCAAAGTGTGATGCTCTAGTGCCAAAGTGTTACACTCTAGTGCCAACGTGAGACGCTCTTGCACCAAAGTGTGAATCTAAAGTGCCAAAGTGTGACGCTTTAGTGCCAAAGTGTGACGCTCTAGGACCAAAGTGTGACGCTCTAGTACCAAAGTGTGACGCTTTAGTTCCAAAGTGCAACACTTTTTTGCAAACGAGTGACGCTTTAGTGCCAAAGAGTGACACTATAGTGCCAAAGCTCAAAACTCAAGTGCCAAAGTGTGAGGCTCTAATGCCAAAGTGTGATGCTCCAGTGCCAAAGTGTGAAGCTCTAGTGCCAAAGTTCGTAACTCTAGTGCCCAAGTGTGACACTCTAGTGCCAAAGTGTGACACTCTAGTGCCAAAGTGTGACTCTCCCGTGCCAAAGTGTGACGCTCTAGTACCAAAGTGTGAAGCTCTACTGCCAAAGTGTGATGCTCTAGTACCAAAGTGTGAAGGTATAGTGCCACAGTGTGACGCTAAAGTGCCGAAGTGTGAAGCGCTACTGCCAGAGTGTGACGCTCTAGTGCCAAAGTGTGACGCTCTAGTGCCAAAGTGTGATGCTCTAGTGCCAAACTGTGATACCCTAGTGCCAAAGTGTGACGCTCTAGTCCCAAAGTGTAACGCTCTTGTGCGAAAGGGTGACGCTCTAATACCTAAGTGTGACGCTGTAGTGCCAAAGTGTGATGCTCTAGTGCCATGGTGTGATGCTCTAGTGCCAAAGTGTGAAGCTCTAATGCCAACGTTTTAAGCTCTTGTGTCGAAGTGTGACGCTCTAGTGCCAAAGTGTGACGCTCTAGTGCCATAGTGTGACGCTTTTGTGCCAAAGTGTGAAACTCTAGTGTCACAATGTGATGCTCTAGTGCCAAAGTGTGACGCTCTAGTACCAAAGTGTGACGCTCTAGTGCCAAAGCGTGATGCTCGAGTTCCAAAGTGGGACATTCTATTGCAATAGTGTGACGCTCTAGTGCCTAAGTGTGACGCTCTAGTGCCAAAGATAGTTCGTCATAAGTTGGCACAAGAGCGTCATACGTTGGCACTAGAGTATTTCAAACTTTGGCAGTATAGCGTCACACTTTGGCACGAGAGCGTCACACTTTGGCACTAGAGTGTCACACTTTGGCACTAGAGCGTCACACTTTGGCACTAGAGGATCACACTTTGGCACTAGAGCTACACACTTTGGCACTATAGCGTCACACTTTGGCACTACAGTGTCACACTTTGGCACTAGAGCGTCACACTTTGGAACTAGAGCTCCAAACGTTGGCACTAGAGTGTCACACTTTGGCACTATAGCTTCACACTTTGGCACTTGAGCGTCACACTTTTGCATTAGAGCATCTATCTTTGGCACTAGAGCATCACACTTTGGCACAGGAGCTTCACACCTTGGCACTAGAGCGTCACACGTTGGTACTAGAGTTCCACACTTTGGCACTAGAGCGTCAGACTTTGACACTAGAGCGTCACACTTTGGCACTAGAGCATCACAATTTGGCACTAGAGCTTCACACATTGGCAGTAGAGCGTCACTCCTTGGAAATAGAGCGTCACACTTTGGCACTAGAGTGTCACACGTTGGCACTAAAGCGTCACACTTTGGCACTAGAGTTTCAAACTTTGGTACAAGAGCATCACACTTCGGCACTAGAGCATCACACTTTGGCACTAGATCTCCACACTTTGGCACTATAGCGTTACACTTTGGCACTACAGCGTCACACTTTGGCACTAGAGCGTCACTCTTTGGAACTAGAGCTCCAAACGTTGGCACTAGAGCGTCACACTTTGGCACTAGAGCTTCACACTTTGGCACTCGAGCGTCACACTTTTGCATTAGACCATCTATCTTTCGCACTAGAGCATCACACTTTAGCACTGGAGCTTCACAACTTGGCACTAGAGCGTCAAACTTTGGCACTAGATTTCCACACTTTGGCACTAGAGCGTCACACTTATACACTAGAGCGTCACACTTTGGCACTAGAGCGTCACAATTTGGCACTAGAGCTTCACACATTGGCACTAGATCGTCACTCCTTGGAAGTAGGGCGTCACACTTTGGCACTAGAGTGTCACACTTTGGCACTAGAGCGTCACACTTTGGCACTAGAGTTTCAAACTTTGGCACTAGAGCGTCAGTGTGCCACTAGAGCGTCACACTTTGGTAATAGAGTGTCGCACTTTGGAACTAGAGCGTCACAATTTGGCACCAGAGCGTCACACTTTGGTACTAGAGCGTCACACTTTGGCACTAGGGTGTCACACTGTGGCACTAGAGCGTCACACACGTTGGCACTAGAGCTTCAAACTCTGGCACTAGAGCGTCAGACTTTGGCACTACAGCGTCACACTGTGGCACTAGAGCGTCACACTTTAGCACTAGAGCTCCAAACATTGGCATTAGAGCATCACAGATTGGCACTAAAGTGTCACACTTTGGCACTAGAGCATCACCCTTTGGCACTAGAGCCTCACACGTTGGCACTAGAGCGTCACACTTTGGCACTCGAGCGTCACACGTTGGCACTAGAGTGTCACACTTTGGCACTAGAGCGTCACATTTTAGCACTAGAGCGTCACACTTTGGCACTATAGCGTCTCACTTTGGCTCTAGCGCTTCACACTTTGGCACTAGAGTGTCACACTGTGGCACTGGACCTTCAGAATTTGGCACTAGAGCGTCACATGTGGGCACTAGAGTTTCACACTTTGGCATAAGAGCGTCACACGTTGGCATTAGAGCGTCACACTTTGGCAATAGAGTGTCGCACTTTGGAACTAGAGTGTCATATTTTGGCACTAGAGCGTCACACTTTGGTACTAGAGCGTCACACTTTGGTACTAGAGCATCACACTTTGGCACTAGAGATTCACACTTTGGCACTAGAGTGTCACACATTGGTACTAGAGTGTCATACTTTGGCACTAGAGCGTCACACTTTGGCACTACAGCTTCAAATGTTGGCACTAGAGCGTCAGACTTTGGCACTACATCGTCACACTTTGGCACTAGAGCATCACACTTTGGCACTAGATTTGGAGGGATGTTGAGCAAAGGTCTTTGGTTGGTAAGTGCTGGCGGAAGGAGGTGATGAAGTGTAAGCGGGAACCAATGGGGGACTGAGGAGCACTTGAGATGCGGGTGATTGCTGGGCAGAGGAAGTGGAAGAGGGAAAAAAACTGCTCCAGTAACTCGCAGGTTGAGTCGGAGGAGGGTACGCGCAGAGGAGAAGTCAATGAGAGAGGGAGCATAGACGAAGATGCAGCAGTAGAGCAGTTCCCAATGGATGAGGTCACAGAGGAGGAGGGCTGGTATGAAGTTGTGTTCAGTTGCTCCAAGTCGATGAAATGGTACTTCAGAGTTGGTGGCGTGGGCAGGTTGTTGTTGCTTTTGGGTCATGCTTGGAGAAGTGGTTGAGGTTTGGTGTGAGCTTCAGGATGGAGCCGCTGCTGAGATCAACATGCTTTGAGAATCCGTGGGTGGTGGCTGGTGAGTTGATGCTGTAGTTGTAACTTCAGCAAGTGAAGAGTGTGTGAGTGTCTGGGAGGTTGGCAAGATGTGCTGGTTCAATGATGAGATATGTGGTGAGAGGAGAGGACTGAAGTGGGGTTGAATTAGGCCCGTTGACGAGTAGAGGCGGACAAGGGGACAGAAGAGTCTGTCGTGCCGCGAAGCAGCTGGTGGTGGTAGAAACGCTGATGGTGGCTTTGAGAATTCCTGTCGCCGGTGGACTTGCTGTCGTTGTTTCAGGTGGTACAGATGACAATAGCTGTTGTTGCACAGTCGAGAGTTTGATGCCGTTGCTGGTGAGAGGTGATGGTGCTGATGTTGATATGCGTATGAGGTGCTGAAGAGGCAGGTAAAGATGTTGATCTAAAAGTGGGCAGACGTTGTTTGATGTGTTATCCGAGGATGTTGCTGTTACATATGACCTTGCTGTAGTGTGTTCTGCTACTTTGGCGAAGTTGAGTGATGGATGCTGATGACGAGAGAAAGGATGCAGTCAAGGGGACAGTCCAAGCTGTCGCACTGCAGAGAGGATAGTGCGGGTGCTGATGGTGGTTGCTGCTGATGATGTGATTCATGTTGTTGCATAGTAAGCTTCCACTGATGCGGTTGATGAGGCCAGTGTTCAAAAGAGGAGGAGGTGTGGCCAAGATGACAGTCGGTACTGTCGCATCGTGAGTATACAGCTGCTGTATTAGACAACTAGTGAAGCTGCTTGGAGCAATGGTGATCGGCAGGCTTGTTGCAGATTGGCGGGGTGAAACCATGCTTCAAGAGCGGTATGCTTGCTGTAGATAACGGATGTGGTGCAGTGACAAACCAAAGTAGGCATATGCCACTGACCATGACCAAAAGAATTTCACAGTGTGTGGTCAATGTTAAAACTCATAACACGAGTCACAAATGGTCAGAGGGGGAAACAATGGGTTGGGAACACTAGTTATAAACTAGGAAGTACAAAGACCTTCAACAAGTAGTGGCACGGTGTGACTAGCGTGCACAGCGATCAACCAAAGGATGCATTTGTCACTGACTATGACCAAAGAAATCCGTATGTATCGACTATAAAGGAAAACGAACTTCAATACGTGGTGGCACGGTGTGGCTACTATGCACACCAAACAACCAAACTAGGTTTATGTTACTGACCATGGCCAAAGAATTTCTGTATGGGTGGTCAACGTTCACAACCCATATTACAAATCACAAATGGTCAGAGGGGGAAACAATGGTTTTGGAAAATTAGTTTTCAACTAGAAAGGACTACGACCTTCAATAATTTGTAGCACGGTGTGGCTACCATGCACAATGACGGACCAAAGTAAGCATATGTACTGCCTTTGACCAAAGAAATCCATTGTGTGTGGTCAACGTTGACAACTCATAATACGAGTCACAAATGGTCAGAGGGGGGGACGATGGTTTGTCCCCCCTAGCAAGCAGGATTCAACTACTAAGCACAAGGACCTTCAATAAGTAGTGGCACGGTGTGGCTACCATGTACAATGACCAACCAAAGTAGGCATATGTCACTGACCATGACCAAAGAATGTCATTATGTGTGGTCAACTTTGACAACTCATAACACGAGTCAGAAATGGTCAGAGGGGGAAACAATGGGTTGTGAATACTAGTTATCGACTAGCAAGTACAAATGCCTTCAATATGTAGTGGCACAGTTGGCTACCATGCACAGTGACTAGCCAAAGTATGCAAATGTCACTGACCATGACCAAAGAAATTCACTTCATGTGGTCAACATTGACAACTCACAACAAGAGTCACATATAGTGAGAGGGGTAAACAATGGTTTGGGAACACTAGCTATCAACTAGAAAGTACAAAGACCTTCAATACGTAGTGACACGGCGTGGCAACCATGTACAGTGACAAACCAAAGTAGGAATATGCCACAAACCATGACCAACAGAATTTCACAGTGTGTGGACAACGTTGAAAACACATAACACACGTCACAAATGGTCAAAGGGGGGAAAAATGGATTGGGAACACTAGTTATTAACTAGCAAGTACAAAGACATTCAACAAGTAGTGGCACGGTGTGGTTAGCGTGCATACTGACCAACCAAAGGATGCGTACGTCACTGACTATGACCAAAGAAGTCCACTATGTGTGGACAGCATTGACAACTCATAACACGAGTCACAAATGGTCAGAGGGAGAGACAATGGGTTGGAAACCCTATGTATCGACTAGAAACGACAAAGAACTTCAATACGTGGTGGCACGGTGTGGCTACTATGCACACCAAACAACCAAACTAGGCATATTTCACTGACCATGACCAAAGAATTTGAGTATGGGTGGTCAATGTTCACAACCCATAACACGAGTCACAAATGGTCTGAGGGGGAAACAATAGTTTTGGAATATTAGTTTTCAACTAGCAAGGAAAACAACCTTCAAGAATTAGTAGCGCTATTGGCTACCATGCACAATGACCGACCAAATTAGGCATATATACTGCCTTTGACAAAAGAAATCCGCTGTGTGTGGTCAACGTTGACAACTCATAAAATGAGTCACAAATGGTCAGAGGGGGGAAGGATGGTTTGGGAACACCAGGTATCAACTAGGAAGCAGAAGGACCTTCAATAAGTAGTGGCACGGTGTGGCTACCATGTACAGTGACCAACCAAAGTAGGCATATGTCACTGACCATGACCAAAGAATGTCACTATGTGTGGTCAACTTTGACAACTCATAACACGAGTCACAAATGGTCAGAGGGGGAAACAATGGTTTGTGAATACTAGTTATCGACTAGCAAATACAAAGACCGTCAAGATGTAGTGGCACAGTGTGGCTACCATGCACAGTGACCAACCAAAATATGCATATGTCACTGACCATGACGAAAGAATTTCACTTCATGTGGTCAACGTTGACAACTCACAACAAGAGTCACACATAGTCAAAGGGGGTAACAATGGCTTGGGAACACTAGCTATCTACTAGAAAGCACAAAGACCTTCAATACGTAGTGACACGGCGTGGCAACCATGAATAGTGACAAACCTAAGTAGGCATATGCCACTAACCATGACCAAAGGAATTTCTCAGTGTGTGGTCAACGTTGAAAACTCATAACACGAGTCACAAATAGTCAGAGGGGGAAACAATGGGTTGGGAACACAGGTTATCATTTAGCAAGTACAAAGACCTTCAACATGTAGTGGCAATGTATGGCTAGCATGCACAGTGACCAACCAAAGGATGCATACGTCACTGACTATGACCAAAGACGTCCACTATGTGTGGTCAACATTGAAAACTCATAACACGAGTCACAAATGGTCAGAGGGAGAGACAATGGATTGGGAACCCTATATATCGATTAGAAAGGACAAAGAACTTCAATAAGTAGTGGCACGGTGTGGCTACAATGCACACCAAACAACCAAACTATGCATATGTCAGAGACCATGACCAAAGAATTTCAATATGGGTGGTCAACGTTCACAACCCGTAACACGAGTCACAAATGGTCAGAGGGGGGAAACAATGGTTTCGGAAAATTATTTTTCAATTAGCAAGTACAACGACCTTCAATAAGTAGTAGCACGGTGTGGCTACCATGCACAATGACCGTCCAAAGTAAGCATCAGTACTGTCTTTGACCAAAGAAATCCGTTGTGTGTGGTCAACGTTGACAACTCATAATACGAGTCACAAATGGTCACAGGGGGGAACAATGGTTTGGGAACATCACGTATCAACTAGCAAGCACAAGGACCTTCAATAAGTAGTGACACGGTGTGGCTACCATGTACAATGACAAACCAAAGTAGGCATATGTCACTGACCATGACCAAAGAATATCACTATGTGTGGTCAACTTTGACAACTCATAACACGAGTCACAAATGGTCAGAGGGGGAAACAATGGTTTGTGAATACTAGTTATCGACTAGCAAGTACAAAGACCATCAATATGCAGTGGCTTAGTGTGGCTACCATGCATAGTGAGCAACCAAAGTATGCATATGTCACTGACCATGACGAACGATTTCACTTCATGTGGTCAACGTTGACAGCTCACAACAAGAGTCACACATAGTCAAAGGGGGTTACAATGGTTTGGGAACACTAGCTATCAACTAGAAAGCACAAAGACCTTCAATACGTAGTGACATGGCGTGGCAACCATGTACAGTGACAACCCAAAGTAGGCATATGCCAATAACCATGACCAAACAAATTTCACAGTGTGTGGTCAATGTTGAAAACTCATAACACGGGTCACAAATGGTCAGAGGGGGAAACAATGGGTTGGGAACACTAGTTTTCAACTAGCAAGTACAAAGACCTTCAACAAGTAGTGGCATAGTGTGCCTAGCATGCACAGTGACCAACCAAAGGATGCATACGTCAGTGACTATGATCAAAGAAGTCCACTATGTGTGGTCAACATTGACAACTCATAACACGAGTCACAAATGGTCAGAGGGAGAGACAATGGTTTGGGTGTCAGAAATATGTGCTCTCTGACTTTGATTCTTGTCGCGGAAGGGCCTCGGATAATCCGAGAAGAGGTCCAGTACATCTCTCGCGAGGGAGAACAAACTGGCGGTCCAACGGTCCTCTGCGAACCGTTACCGACCAAAGCGACGACGAGTCACTCGCGTCCGGCTAGCAAAGAAGCCGTTGCTGTCCCTCGCGTCCGGCTAGCGAAGAAGCCGTTATCGTTGTGTTTTTGCCCTGTTCACTTGTATATCTGAAGGATGTCCATTCCCTTCAAAACTTAACCCATAACAGGTATTGCTCCTCTGTTCTCCTTTGGTTCCGCGGCTCTGCCACTGCGTCTCCGCTCTGCTTGCCACTCTGCTGATTCTTTGTTCTCTCACTCCCAGCTCTCTCCACCTTCTGCCAAATCACGTCACTTGTTTTATTCCCCATTGATATCTCTCCCTTCATTTTGTCAATCCTAATCCTTCGCTCATGACTGACTCATCTCTTTCACTTCGCTCTCCGATCTCGGACTCCCCATTGTCTACCTAAGAGCCTCGGTGTCTCACCTCTCTATAGGCCCTCCCACTAACTCTTAAGGGACAGCTCCCGCCTTTTCTCCTCCATCGTTCTGCTGGATCGCTTGTGTCTACCTCAGTGCTTCTGTGTGATTCTGCTCCTGCCATCCTCGCTCATTGCAATCTTCTGACATGGTATTAGAGCATCAGGCAACATCATCTGGTACCCCGTGACCAAGTCATCGCTCTGCCACCACCTACACTTCCCTCCTCAAGTATGCACGCCTCCGCCGCCGTTTCTGCCCACTCAGCACCTCTCCGCTTCGTCAACAGGTGACATTAGTAGCACCGCTTGAAGGGATCCTCGCGCTGAAGAAACGGCTTGCCATCTGAAGAAAGCCATGCGCCCATTCTACGCCCGTGGCCAACCAGTGGTGACTCGTCATCCACAGTAGCTGCCAGCACCTCTCAAGCCGCCGCCGAATGTCATCCTCCTGGAAGCTTCCTACTGCTCACCACCTACCGCCTTTAAGCCTCTTGGCCTCCACAAGCACGTCCGCCCCTCTCCTCTCTCCTCATTAGCTTCATCTGCTCTATCTGCCTCATCGATAGCAGCTCCTTCGCACTCACCGCACTGCGCCGCGTCCTCGCATCGCCTTCTCGCACCATCAGACGCAGCAGCGCAACTCTGGCCGTCAAGATATCGGACACCACCAGTCTCCCTACCCGTCGGTCTCGGGCCAACTGCGGCACAAGCCGTCACTCTCCTGATATCAGTGGACCAGTGTCTCTGCTCGAATAATGACTTCCTCTGTCTCAACCGACTCTCTCTAGCTGCGAGGATATCAGACACCACCAGTCTTCTTGCCCGTCGGTCTCGGGCCAACTGGGGAACAAGCCGTCACTCTCCCGAAAGTAGAGCACTTGGTTGTCGCGCGTTGCCTCCCTCCTCACCACCGTCTACCCTCCGTCTCTTCCATCTCCATCTTCCACCATCGTCGCACTGTCAGCAGTCTTTCTCTTGCTCATCCGCAATTACCTCTGTTCCGCTCGGCCTCCTTCCTCAAGTCTCAACTTCATTAGGCTTCCTCATGCCTCCTTCTGCCATCTGCATCGTTCGCGCCGCCTTATCATCAGCTCATTCTCATCTACATCCTCGAGTCGCCCGCCGTCATCATTGCCATCCTCACCATCATCTGTGTTGTCTCCGCATCAATCCCCTTCATCACCATCTGCAGCGCACGAGGTTCCGTCCCTGCGTCCACTCAGTCATCAGCCACCTCCGCCTCGGCTCCTGCTTCGCTTCAGCACACGGATCCGCCCGGTCGCATCGCCTGTTTCGCAACGACCTGCGCCCACGCCGACCCCTTCCTCAGCGCACATGATTTCGCCCCTGCGCCCACTCTTATTTCGTCAGTTTCCGCCTCCTCCTCATCTGCTTCTGTGACTAGCACAAGGATCTACACGAGCTAGCTACACGCTTCGCAGCAGCCTGCACCCACGTCGGCAACAGATTTATCACGGCGCATCAGCTCTCACCTACCCCTTGCCACACTATACCACTCTACTCCGCCGCGCATGAGGTTTTGCCCCTGCGCCCACTCCGTTGTTCCTCTGTCATCATCCGCTCCAAGCATTATTCTCCGCTCGGTATACGGACCCGCCCGGTCGCATCGCCAGCTGCGCTACGGCCTGCGCCCATGCCGAAACTTCCTACAGCGCACGAGGTTCCTCCCCTGTGCCCAACAGTCTTCTTCCTCAGCAACTGCTCAAGCAAAGACTTTGCCCACCTGCGACAGGCTTCTCTCTTGCCAGACGCACCTCTGCATCCAACGCCTCCTCTCATCAGCCCTCAACTGCAGTTCATCTCTGCAACTCTTCACCTTCCCCACAAGACAATGACCTTCATTGCCAAAAGACCTCCACTCCCAGCAGCTCGGCCACTCATCAACGCAACCACCTGCACCTATGGACCGGTCAACTTCTCTTCCTTCCCTCGCCACTTCCTCACGCAGTGTGAGGAACTGAGACTCACTGCAAGCGGAGCTACAAACATCCTACAGTGGTCACAAGACTCTTGCAACATCTTCCAACTCTACTACATCAAAGGCGTTCCAATCTCCTATACCCTCCAACACTACCCTCTCTATAAAGGAGGAGGATGCTTCCCTGCCAACGTTCACTCCACTCTGGTGCCCTTTGTGGAGGAAGAGATTCGCAGAGCACTACTTAGCATCATTGCTCCTATCTTCCATACCCTAATCCGCAAACGCAAATGCACCCTCAGTGAAATATGGAGAGACATTCGTCACGCATGCCGCTGCCCCACTCCTTTGCCAGCTCACGAACCTCCAAGGCTGCAACACTGCCGAGTGGTGGCATCCGCTCGAATCCGACTGGTTCGTGACTGCTACAATGACACCTCCTACAGACCATGCTCACAGCGAGCAAGGACTCCGGTGGATCCAAGGAGGACACCAACCTTACAATAATCGAGCCAGATTCAGGGCGGGTGTCATAAATATGTGCTCTCAGACTTCGACTCTTGTTGCAGAAGGGCCTCAGATAATCCGAGAAGAGGTCCAGTACATCTCTCGCGAGAGAGAACAAACTGGCAGTCCAACGGTCCCCTGCAAACCGTTACCGACCAAAGTGACGATGAGTCACTCGCGCCCGGCTAGCGAAGAAGCCGTTGCTGTCCCTCGCGTCTGGTAACGAAGAAGTCGTTACCGTTGTGTTTTTGCCCTGTTCACTTTTATATATGGAGGATATTCATTCCCTCCAAAACTTAACCCAGAACAGGTATTGCTCATCTGTTCTCCTTTGGTTCCGCGGCTCCGCCACCGCATCTCCGTTCTGCTCACCACTCTGCTGATTCCTTGTTCTCTCACTCCAAGCTCTATCCACCTTCTGCCAAATCGTGTCACTTGCTTCGTTCACCATTCACAGCTCTCCCTTCATTTCGTCCCTCCTAATCCTTTGCTCATGACAGACTCATCTCTTTCGCTTCGCTCTCCGATCTCGGACTCCCCTTTGTCTACCTAAGAGCCTCAGTGTCTCACCTCTCTAGAGGCCCTCCGACTAACTCCTGAGGGACAGCTCCCGCCTTTTCTCCTCCATCGTTGTGCTGGCTTGCTCGCGTATACCCCAGTGCTTCTGTGTGATTCTTCTCCTGCCATCCTCGCTCATTGCAATCTTCTGACATTGGGAACCTTATGTATCGACTAGAAAGGACAAAAAAATTCAATATGTGGTGCCACGGTGTGGCTACTATGTACACTGAACAACCAAACTAGGCATACGTGGTGCCATGTTGTGCATGCTGCAAGGAACACGTTACTCTGGACGCAATGGAGCTACAACGTTGTTGAGTTGTGTGGTTGGGGGAAACATACTGGTGCCGGTATTGTGCATGCAGAGTTGGAGTATGCTGTGAGGAGTATAGGTTAACAAGGGTGCAGTGTTGATTGCTGCATCGCAAAGAACTTGATATCATGAAGCATGATGGTAGGAGCTCTGGTTTAGACTGATTGGCTGCTGAAAGGGTGTAGACGAGTGAGGTGAGGCTGTAGCCAATGAGGTAGAAGTTCCTGCACCAGGAGGGAGATGACGATCTATTGTGCTGTGTTTGGGTATGCCGCGGTTGAAGTACTGTGGGATGTTTGAGTGGTGCTGAAGGAATCAACTGGGGCTGTTGAGTGGAGATGTTGCCAAGAGGAGATAGATGGTCAAGGGGACAGCATTTGCTGCCGCGCCGCGAGAAGAGGGATGTTGGCTGAGTGAGTGATAGCTGTGCATTTCGGCATTGATGCTGCTGGTGGCCTTCGTGATGCCCGTGGGTATGAGGAGTGAAGCAGTGATTCCAAAGAGGTACGTCCGCTGTAGGTGGAAGGTGAGATCGTGCTGCTTCTGCCACTGCTGCTGCTGCTGCAGAGATGACCGGTGTTGTTGATGGCTGTTGTTGTTTTCTTATGGCAACTGCCTCTGTTGCAACCGGGGAGAATTGTAGGGGTTGTTCCCTTTGCTCCAGCGGATGAGGAAATACGGAGGTGACCGCGGCGATGCGGCTGTTCGTAATCAACTGCGCGATTTGGCGAGGCAGTTCGGGCGTTAGCGAAGAAGGAGGAGGTGATGAGGGTGCCCGGATATTTCTCTGGGCTCTGATACCACGTCAGTAAAATGTAAGCGACATGAGAGATGTTGACTGAAGTGGACAAGGAGAGATGATGGTTTGGAATGCAGGGGCACAGTCTGAGGGACAAGCGCTGTGAGTTAGGAACAGGCAAGAGCATAAGTGGGTGCGGTGCACATACACAAGCGCTGATGTAGAGATCAGACACGATGAAGACGAGAAGAGAAGCTGAGCACAAAGAAGTGGGGGCAGTGTCGAGGCACGGGCCGCGAGGCCGAATCGCCGAGGCACGGGCCGGCAGAGTGCGCGTGCTGCAGCGATGAAGCGTGGGCCAACGATGAAGCTGAAGGTGATGATGATGATGCCACAGACTCAGGTTGCCAGTACAAAGGTTGAAGTGCTTAGCGTGCCGCAACGTCACAGTGCGGGCCGGCAGTCCACTCTGTCCAGAGCGCCTTGATACATATGAGTGGGCATGAGCGATGAGCAAGGAGGAGAGCCATAGCATCCAGAGGCGGGCCGAGCGATGATCGAGGCCGCAGCATGAAGGAGCAGGCAGAGCAACGGTTGAAAGGTGTGGAGGCAGGGCGAAGCCCGGGCATTGCAAGAAGACACTGAACAGGGCAGCGGAAATGATGAGGAGAGGTGGCACTGTGCCATGGCAGTGGGCAATGGTCACAGGTCGAGTGGTGGCAGGGCCGTAGCCTGGGTAGAAAGAGACAAGTACACTGAATGACCATTAACTGGTAAAGAGTAGGTACAAGTTCCTAGAGATTATATCCTATGTCTACTCTCTAATGCTACTTTACTATGGCGGTCGGTGCGTGAGACGTAACCGAAGCCACGCAGCAGCCACAGCAGCTTGTGCTGAGAGCGGAGTCTTGGAGCGACTCCACGGACGTCCTCGTTTGATGTTCGGTACAACCGTCAGAACGATCCTGGCACCGACTCCCTTGCTGGTTGGCGCATAGCGGGTATCGTGCCACTCGGGAACGGATAGCCCACCGGCAGTTTGATTGGAGGAGTCCAAACCACCGGTTGCGCGGGCCCGGAGATAGTAGACGGCCGTGAGCTTTTGTGCGGGATGGTAACCTTGGAGCGGCGGGAGAGGCGGCTGCTTCATTCTAGTGCGGTTGTGAGCTGACCTAGGCTTGGCGAGGTTATTTGCCCGAGAGGTCTCTTTTGCTGTCCAGATATTGTTGCAGTTGATCCTGGGTTCCGCCCTGTGATCACTGAGATTTTTTCTGACACCCCCTGTCAATGTCACAAGGTGGAAGGTTTTGATGGTAGGTGTGTCAGTTGTCACGCCGTTGAGGATCAGTTAGACATGTCTGGGATGGTAGGTTGTAGAACGTGAGGTTGCACAAGAAAGGGCGGCAGGTGACGATACTGGGGAGTAGAATCAGCAATGGATTGGACGAGGCCAATGCGCCGCGTGAAAGTTGATGCCGCCGAGGAGGAGAGGAGGGTGCAGTTGTAGTTGAGACTAAACTGACTGAGAACTGGGTGAAGGTTGATTGGGAGGATGGTGGATAGTAAGCACGAGGCGTGTTGGTGAGAGCACTTGGTTGATGGTAAGGTAATCCCTGTTCAACACTTGGGTGATCCCAAGGCAGAAGACCAGAAGAAGACATGCGGTGTTGGAGCGTACTATGGCGGTGATGGAGTGCAGTCGTGATGGGAGAAGCGTAAGGAGTAGTGAGGGGATAGAGAGGTAGAGATGGACCAGGGCAGACTGGAGGTGGAATTGAAAGAGTTGGAGAAGGAGACGAGCTGTGTTGGTGAGTCGAATTCCATTTGAGGGTAGAGAGGTCGACGAAGAAGGGAGAGTAGGTGGATATGCAACAATAGACGAGGATCCAAAAGACTACGTCAAAGAGGAAGTGAGCTGGGGTAAAGGTGTGTAGCGCAACTCCAAGGCGGTGGAATGGAGTTTCAAAATGACTGGTTCGAATTGGGCGTTGCCGCTGTGGAGAGCCAGGAGATGTCGTTGTGATTTTGACTCGCTGAGGTAGCTGCGGCTGACGTTGTGCATGCTACAATGAACACGTTACTCTGGGCGCAATGGAGCTGCAACGTTGTTGAGTTGTGTGGTTGTGAGGAACATACTGGTGCCAGTGTTGTGCTTGCAGCGTTGGAGTGTGCTGTGAGGAGTAGAGGCGAACAAGGGAGCAGTGTTGACTGCTGTATCGCAAAGAAGTTGATGTCATGAAGCATGATGGCAGGAGCTCTGGTTTAGACTGATTGGCTGCTGAAAGGGTGCAGACGGATGAGGTGAGGCTGTAGCCAAGGAGGTAGAAGTTCCTGCACCAGGAGGGAGATGACAATCTATTGTGCTGTGTTTGGGTATGCCGCTTTTGAAGCACTGTGGGATGTTTAAGTGGTGCTGAAGGAATTGACTGGGGCTGTTGAGTGGAGATGTTTCCAGGATGAGAGAGATGGTCAAGGGGACAGCATTTGCTGCTGCGCCGCGAGAAGATGGATGTTGGCTGAGTGAGTGATAGCTGTGCATTTCGGCATTGAAGCTGCTGGTGGCCTTTGTGATGCCTAGGGGTATGAGGAGTGAAGCAATGATTCCAAAGAGGTAGGTCCGCTGCAGGTGGAAGGTGAGATCCTGCTGCTTCTCCCACTGCGGCTGCTGCTACAGAGATGACCGGTATTGTTGATGGCTGTTGTTATTTGCTGATGGCAACTACCTCTATTGCGACCGGGGAGAATTATAGGAGCTTGGGGGTTGTTTCCTTTGCTCCTGCGGATGAGGAAATACGGGGTTGACTGCGGCGGTGCGGCTGCTGCTGATCAACTTCGCGATTTGGCGGGGCGGTTTGGGCGTTAGCGAAGAAGGAGGAGGTGATGAGGGTGCTCGGTTATTTCTCTGGGCTTTGATACCATGCCAGAAAAATGCAAGCGTCGTGAGAGATGTTGATTGAAGTGGACAAGGAGAGATGATGGTTTGGAAAGCGGGGGCGCGGTCTGAGGGACAAGCACTGCGATTCAGGGACTGGCAAGAGCATAAGTGGGCGCGGTGCACATACACAAGCGCTAATGTAGAGATTAGACACGATGAAGATGAGAAGAGAAGCTGAGCACGAAGAAGTTGGGGTAGTGCCGAGGCACAAGCCGCGAGGCCAAAGTGCCAAGGCACGGACCGGCAGAGTGCGTGTGCTGCAGCGACGAAGCGCGGGCCAACGATGAAGCTGAAGGCGATGATGATGATGCCACGGGCTCATTTTGCCAGCACAAAGGTTGAAGTGCTCTGCGTGCCGCAACGTCACAGCGCGAGCCGGCAGTCCATTTTGTCCAGAGCGCCTTGATACATCTGAGTGGGCATGAACGATGAGCGAGGAGGAGAGCCATAGCATCTAGAGGCGGGCCGAGCGATGAGCGAGGCCGCAGCGCCAAGGAGCAGGCTGAGCAACGGTTGAAAGGCGTGGAGGCAGGGCGAAGCCCGGGCCTTGCAAGAAGACACTAACTAGGGCAACGGCAATGATGAAGAGAGGTGGAACTGTGCCATGGCAGCGGGCAATGGTCACAGGCCGAGTGGTGGCAGGCCGTAGCCCGGGCCGAAAGAGACAAGTACACTGAATGACCATTAATTGGTAAAGACTAGGTACAAGTTCCTAGAGGTTATATCCTAGGTCTACTCTCTAATGCTACTCTACTATGGCAGTCGGTGCGTGAGACAAAACCGAAGCCGCGCAGCAGCCACAGCTGCTTGTGCTGAGAGCGTAGTCTTGGAGCGACTCCACGGACGTCCTCGTTCGATGTTCGGTACGACCGTTGCAACGGTCCTGGCGTCCCCTGCTGGTTGGCGCGTAGCGGGTATCGCGCCACTTGAGAACGGATAGCCCGCCGGCAGTTTGATCGGAGGAGCCGAAACCACCGGTTGCAAGGACGCGGAGATAGTATATGGCCGATAGCTTTTGCGCAGGATGGTAACCTTGGAGCGGCGGAGAGGCAGCTGCTTCATTTTTTTGCGGTTGTGAGCTGACCCAGGCTTGGCGATGTTATTTGCCCGAGAGGTCTTTTTTGCTGTCCAGATATTGTTGCAGTTGATCCTGGGTTCCGCCTTGTCGTCGGTGAGATATTTTCCGACAGCTACCATGCACAGCGACTAACCAAGTATGCATATGTCACTGACCATGACCAAAGAATTTCACTTCATGTGGTCAACGTTGACAACTCACAACAAGAGTCACACATAGTCAAAGGGGGTAAGAATGGTTTAGGAAGACTAGCTATCTACTAGAAAGCACAAAGACCTTCAATACGTAGTGACGCGACGTGGAAATCATGTACAGTGACAAACCAAAGTAGGCATATGCCACTAACCATGACCAAAAGAATTTCACAATGTGTGGTCAACGTTGAAAACTCATAACACGAGTCAACAATGGTTAGAGGGGGAAATAATGGGTTGGGAACATTAGTTATCAACTAGCAAGTACAAAGACCTTCAACAAGTAGTGGTACGCTGTGGCTAGCATGCACAGTGACCAACCAAAGGATGCATACGTCACTGAGTATGACCAAAGAAGTCCACTATGTGTGGTCAACATTGACAACTCATAACACGAGTCACAAATGGTCAGAGGGAGAGATAATGGATTGGGAACCATGTGTAGCAACTAGAAAGGACAAAGAAGTTCAATATTTAGTGGCACGGTGTGGCTACTATGCACACCGAACAACCAAACTAGGCATATGTCACTGACCATGACCAAAGAATTTCAATATGGGTGGTCAACGTTAACAACCCATAACACGAGTCACAAATGGTCAGAGGGGGAAACAATGGTTTCGGAATATTAGTTTTCAACTAGCAATGAAAACGACCTTCAATAAATAGTAGCACGCTGTGGATACCATGCACAATGACTGACCAAAGTAAGCATATGTACTGCCTGTGACCAAGGAAATCTGCTGTGTGTGGTCAACGTTGACAACTCATAATACGAGTCACAAATGGTCGGATTGGGGAACGATGGTTTGGGAGTACCAGGTATCAACTAGCAAGAACAAGGACATTCAATATGTAGTGGCACAGTGTGGCTACCATGTACAATGACCAACCAAAGTAGGCATATGTCACTGACCATGATCAAAGAATGTCACTGCGTGTGGTCAACTTTGACAACACATAACACGAGTCACAAATGGTTAGAGGGGGAAACAATGGTTTGTGAATACTAGTTATTGACTAGCAAGTACAAAGACCATCAATATGCAGTGGCACAGCGTGGCTACCATGCATAGCTACCAACCAAAGTATTAATATGTCACTGACCATGACCAAAGAATCTCACTTAATGTGGTCAAAGCTGACAACTCACAACAAGAGTCACAGATAGTTAGAGTGGGGAACAATGGGTTGGGAACACTAGCTATCCACTAGAAAGCACAAAGACCTTCAATACGTAGTGCCACGGCGTGACAACCATGTACAGTGACAAACAAAAGTAGGTATAAGCCACTATCCATGACCAAAAGAATTTCACAGTGTGTGGTAAACGTTGAAAACTCATAACACGAGTCAAACATTGTTAGAGGGGGAAATAATGGGTTCCGAACACTAGTTATCAACTAGCAAGTACAAAGACCTTCAACAAGTAGTGGCACAATGTGGCTAGCGTGCACAGTGACCAACCAAAGAATGCATACGTCACTGACTATGACCAAAGAAGTCCACTATGTGTGGTCAACATTGACAACTCATAGCATGAGTCAAAAATAGTCAGAAGGAGAGACAATGGATTGGGAATCCTATGTAGCGACTAGAAAGGACAAAGAGCTTCAATGAGTAGTGGCACGAGGTGGCTACAATGCACACCGAACAACAAACTAGGCATATGTCACTGAACATGACCAAAGAATTTCAATATGGGTGGTCAACGTTCACAACCTATACCACGAGTCACAAATGGTCAGAGGGGGAAACAATGGTTTTGGAATATTAGTTTCAACTAGCAAGTACAACGACCTTCAATAAGTAGTAGCACGGTGTGGCTACCATGCACAATGACCGACCAAAGTAGGCATATGTACTGCCTTCCACCAATGAAATCCGTCGTGTGTGGTCAACGTTGACAACTCATTATACGTGTCACAAATGGTCAGAGGAGGGAACGATGGTTTGAAAATTCCAGGTATCAAGCAAGCACAAGGACCTACAATACGTAGTGGCACGGTGTGGCTACCATGTACAATGAACAAAGAATGTCACTATGTGTGGTCATCTTTGACAACTCATAACACGAGTCGAAAATGGTCAGAGGGGGTAACAATGGTTTGTGAATACTAGTTATCGACTAGCAAGTAAAATAGGCATATGGGACAATAATGGTTTGGGAACACTAGCTATCAACTAGAAAGCACAGAGACCTTCATTACGTAGTGACATGGCGTGGAAACAATGTACAGTGACAAACCAAAGTAGGCATATGCCACTAACCATGACCAAAATAATTTCAAAGTGTGTGGTCAACGTTGAGAACTCATCACACAAGTCACAAATGGTCAAAGGGGAAAACAATGGGTTGGGCACACTAGTTATCAACTAGCAAGTACAAAGACCTTCAACGCGTAGTGGCACGTTGTGGCTAGCGTACACAGTGACCAACCAAAGGATGCATACGTCACTGACTATGACCAAAGAAGTCCACTATGTGTGGTCAACATTGACAACTTATAACACGAGTCACAAATGGTCGGAGGGAGAGACAATGGATTGGGAAACCTATGTAGTGACTAGAAAGGACAAGGAACTTCAATATTGAGTGGCACGGTGTGGCTACTATGCACACCGAACAACCAAACTAGGCATATGTGACTGTCCTTGACCAAAGAATTTCAATATGGGTGGTCAACATTCACAACCCATAACACGAGTCACAAATGGTCATAGGGGGAAACAATGGTTTCGGAATATAAGTTTTCAACTAGCAAGTACAACGACCTTAAATAAGTAGTAGCACGGTGTGGCTACCATGCACAAGGACCGACCAAAGTAGGCATATGTACTGCCTTTCACCACAGAAATCCGCTTTGTGTGGTCAACGTTGACAACTCATAATACCAGTCACAAATGGTCAGAGGGGGGAACGATGGGTTGGGAACATCAGGTATCAACCAGCAAGCACAAGGACCTTCAATAAGTAGTGGCATGTTGTGGCTACCATGTACAATGACCAACCAAAGTAAGTAATTGTCACTGACAATGACCAAGAATGTCACTATGTGTGGTCAACTTGGATAACTCATAACATCAGTCACAAATGGTCAGAGGGGGAAACAATGGGTTGTGAATACTAGTTATCGACTAGCAAATACAAAGACCGTCAATATGCAGTGGCACTGTGTAGCTACCGTGCATAGCAACCAACCAAAGTATGCATATGTCACTGACCATGACCAAAGAACTTCACTTCATGCGGTCAACGTTGAAAACTCACAACAAGAGTCACAGATAGTCAGAGGGGACAACAATGGTTTGGGAACACTAGCTATCGACTAGAAAGCACAAAGACCTTCATTACGTAGTGGCATGGCGTGGAAACTATGTACAGTGACAAACCAACGTAGGCATATGCCACTAACCATGACCAAAATAATTTCAAAGTGTGTGGTCAACGTTGAGAACTTATAACACAAGTCACAAATGGTCAAAGGGGAAAAAATGGGTTGGGAACACTAGTTATCAACTAGCAAGTACAAATACCTTCAACAAGTAGTGGCACGTTGTGGCTAGCGTACACAGTGACCAACCAAAGGATGCATACGTCACTGACTATGACCAAAGAAGTCCACTATGTGTGGTCAACATTGACAACTCATAACACGAGTCGCAAATGGTGAGAGGGAAAAAGTGATTTGGGAACCCTATGTATCGACTAGAAAGGACGAAGAACTTCAATATGTGGTGGCACGATGTGGCTACTATGCACACCGAACAACCAAACTAGGCATATGTCACTGACTATGACCAAAGAATTTCAGTATGGGTGGTCAACGTTCACAACCCATAACACAAATCACAAATGGTCAGAGGGGGAAACAATGGTTTCAGATTATTAGTTTCAAACTAGCAAGGACAACGACCTTCAATAATTAGTAGCAAGGTGTGGCTACCATGCACAATGACCGACCAAAGTAGGCATATGTACTGCCTTTGACCAAAGGAATCCGATGTGTGTGGTCAACGTTGACAACTCATACTACGAGTCACAAATGGTCAGAGGGGGGAACCATGGTTTGGGAACAACAGGTATCAACTAGCAAGCACAAGGATCTTCAACAAGTAGTGGCATGGTGTGGCTACCATGTACAATGACCAACCAAAGTAGGCATATGTCACTGACCATGACCAAAGAATATCACTATGTGTGGTCAACTTTGACAACTCAGAACACGAGACATAAATGGTCAAAGGGGGAAACAATGGTTTGTGCGTACTAGTTATCAACTAGCAGGTACAAAGACCTGCAATATGCAGTGGCACAGTGTGGCTACCATGCACAGTGACCAACCAAAGTATGCATATGTCACTGACCATGACCAAAGAGTTTCACTTCATGTTGTCAACGTTGACAACTCACAACAAGAGTCACAGATAGTCAGAGGGAGTAACAATGGTTTTGGAACACGAGCTACCAAGTATAAAGCACAAAGACCTTCAATACATAGTGACACGGTGTGGCAACCATGTACAGTGACAAACCAAAGTAGGCATATGCCACTAATTATGACAAAAAGAATTTCACAGTGTGTGGTTAACGTTGAAAACACATAACACGAGTCACAAATGGTCAGAGGGGGAAACAATGGGTTGGGAACACTAGTTATCCACTAGAAAGTACAAAGACCTTCAACAAGTAGTGGCACGGTGAGGCTAGCGTGTACACTTACCAACCAAATGATGCATACGTCACTGACTATGACCAAAGAAGTCCACTATGTGTGGTCAACATTGACAACTCATAACACGAGTCACAAATGGTGAGAGGGATGGACAATGGTTTGGGAACCCTATGTATCGACTAAAAAGGACAAAGAACTTAAATACGCAGTGGCACGGTGAGGCTATTATGCACACCGAACAACCAAACTCGGCATATGTCACTGATCATGACCAAAGAGTTTCGATATGGGTGGTCAACGTTCACAACCCATAACACAAGTCACAAATGGTCAGAGGGGGAAACAATGGTTTTGGAATATTAGTTTTCAACTAGCAAGTACAACGACCTTCAATAAGTAGTAGCACGGTGTGGCTACCATGCACAATGACCGACCATAATAGGCATATGTACTGTCTTTGACCAAAGAAATCCGCTGTGTGTGGTCAATGTTGACATCCCATAACATAAGTCACAAATGTTCAGGGGGGAAACGATGGTTTGGGAACACCAAGTATCAACTAGCAAGAACAAGGAATTTCAATAAGCAGTGGAACGGTGTGGCTACCATGTACAATGACCAACCAAAGTAGGCATATGTCACAGAGCATGAGCAAACAATGTCACTATGTGTGTTCAACGTTTACAACTCATAACACGAGTCACAAGTGGTAAGAGGGAGAGACAATGGATTGCGAACCCTATGTAGTGACTATAAAGGACAATGAACTTCAATATTTAGTGGCAGGGTGTGGCTACTATGCGCACCGAACAACCAAACTAGGCATGTGTCACAGACCATGACCAAAGAATTTCAATATGGGTGGCCAACGTTCACAACCCATAACACGAGTCACAAATGGTCAGATGGGGAAACAATGATTTCGGAATATTAGTTTTCAAATAGCACGTACAACGAGCTTCAGTAAGTAGTAGCACGGTGTGGCTACCATGCACAATGACCGACCAAAGTAGGCATATGTACTGCCTTTGACCAAAGAAATCCATTGTGTGCGGTCAACGTTGACTACTCCTAATACAAGTCACAAATGTTCAGAGGGGGGAACGATGGTTTGGGAACACAAGGTATCAACTAGCAAGCACAAGGACCTTCAATAAGTAGTGGCACGGTGTGGCTACCATGTACAACGACCAACAAAAGTACGCATATGTCTCTGATCATGCCCAAAGAATGTCACTGTGTGTGGTCAACTTTGACAACTCATAACACGAGTCACAAATGGTCAGAGGGGGAAACAATGGTTTGTGAATACTATTTATCGACTAGCAAGTACAAAGATCTTCAATATGTAGTGGCACAGTGCGGCTACCATGCACACTGACCAGCATAAGTATGCATATGTCACAGACCATGACCAAAGAATTTAACTTCATGTGGTCAACGCTGACAACTCACAACAAGATTCACAGATAGTCAAAGGGGGTAACAATGGTTTGGGAACACTAGCTATCAACTAGAAAGCACAAAGACCTTGAATACGCAGTGACACAGCGTGGCAACCATGTACACTGAAACACCAAAGAAGGCATATGCCACTAACCATGACCAAAAGAATTTCACAGTGTGTGGTCAACGTTGAAGACTCATAACACGAGTCACAAATGGTCAGAGGGGGAAACAATGGGTTAGGAACACTAGTTATCAACTACCAAGTACAAAGGCCTTCAACAAGTAGTGGCACGGTGTGGCTAGCGTGCACAGTGACCAACCAAAGGATGCATACGTTACGGACTATGACCAAAGAAGTCCACTATGTGTGGTCAACATTCACAACTCATAACACGAGTCAAAAATGGTCAGGGGGAGAGACAATGGTTTGGGAATCCTATGTAGCGACTAGAAAGGACAGAGAACTTGAATACGTAGTGGCACGGTATGGCTACTATGCACACCGAATAACCAAACTAGGCATATGTCACTGACCATGACCAAAGAATTTCAATATGGGTGGTCAACGTTCACAGCCCATAATACGAGGCACAAATAGTCAGAGGGGGAAACAATGGTTTTGGAATATTAGTTTTCAACTAGCAAGTACAACGTCCTTCGATAAGGAGTAGCACTGTGTGGCTACCATGCACAATGACCGACCAAAGTAGGCATATGTACTGCCTTTGACCAAATAAATCCGCTGTGTGTGGTCAACGTTGAAAACTCATATTATGAGTCACAAATGGCCAGAGGGGGGGACGATGGTTTGGGAACACCCGGTATCAACAAGCAAGCACAAGAACCTTCAATAAGCAATGGCACTGTTTGGCTACCATGTACAATGACCAACCAAAGTACGCATATGTCACTGACCATGACCAAAGAATCTCACTATGTCTGGTCAACATTGACAACTCTTAACACGGGTCACAAATGGTCAGAGGGTGAAACAATGGTTTGTGAATACTAGTTAATGACTAGCAAGTACAAAGACCTTCAATATGTTGTGGCACACTGTGGCTACCGTGCACAGTGACCAACCAAAGTATGCATATGTCACTGACCATGACCAAATAAATTCACTTCATGTGGTCAACGTTGACAACTCACAAGAGACACAGATAGTCAGAGGGGGTAACAATGGCGCAATTAGGGGGCAATTAGGGCGCAACTAGGGCGCAACTAGGACGCAACTAGAGCACAACTAGGGCGCAACTAGGGCGCAACTAGGGCGCAACCAGGGTGCAACTAGTGCGTAACTAGGGCGCAACTAGGGCGCGACTAGGACACGACTAGGACGCGACTTTGGTGCAACTAGGGCGCAACTAGGGCGCAACTAGGGCGCAAGTAGGGCGCAACTAGGGCGTAATTAGGGCGCAACTGGGGGCAACTACGGCGCAAATAGGGCGCAACTAGGGCGCAACTTGGGCACAACTAGGGCACAACTAGGGCGCAACTAGGACGCGACTAGGGCGCGACTTGTGCGCAACTAAGGGGCAACTAGGGCGCAACTTGGGTGCGCCTAGGGTGCAACCAGGACGCAACTAGGGTGTAACTAGGGCGCAACTAGGGCGCAACTAGGGCGCAACTAGGGCGCATCTAGGGCGCAACTAGGACGCAACTAGGGCGCAACTAAGGCGCAACTAGGGCACAAATAGGGCACAAGTAGGACGCAACTAGGGTGCAACTAGGGTACAACTAGGGCGTAGCTAGTCCCCAACTGAGGCGCAACTAGGGCGCAAGTAGGGCGCAAGTAGGGCGCAACTAGGGCGCAACTAGGACGCAACTAGGGTGCAACTAGGGTACAACTAGGGCGTAACTAGTGCCCAACTGAGGCGCAACTAGGGCGCAACTAGGGTGCAACTAGGGCGTAACTAGGGCGCAACTAGGGCGCATCTAGGGCGCAACTAGGGCGCAACTAAGGCGCAACTAGGGCACAAATAGGGCACAAGTAGGACGCAACTAGGGTGCAACTAGGGTACAACTAGGGCGTAGCTAGTCCCCAACTGAGGCGCAACTAGGGCGCAAGTAGGGTGCAAGTAGGGCGCAGGTAGGTTGCAACTTGTGCACAACCAGGGTACAACTAGGGCACAAGTAGGGCGCAACTAGGGTGCAACTAGGGTGCAAGTAGGGCGCAACTATGGTGCAACTAGGGCGCAAGTAGGACGCAAGTAAGACGCAACTAGGGCGGAACTAGGGAAGAATTAGGGCGTAGCTAGTGCCCAACTGAGGCGCAACTAGGGCGCAAGTAGGACGCCAGTAGGATGTAAGTAGGGTGCAATAAGGGTGCAAGAAGGACGCAACTAGGGTGCAACTAGGGCGCAACTAAGACGCAACTAGGGTGCAAGTAGGGCGCAACTATGGCGCAAGTAGGGCGCAAGTAGGGCGCAACTAGGGCACAACTAAGGCGCAACAAGGGGGCGCAACTAGGGCGCAAAGGCGCAACTAGGGTGCATCTAGGGCGCAACTAGAGCGCAACTAGGGCGCAACTAGGGCGCAACTAGGGCGCAACTAAGACGCAACTAGGGTGCAAGTAGGGCGCAACTATGGCGCAAGTAGGGCGCAAGTAGGGCGCAACTAGGGCACAACTAAGGCGCAACAAGGGCGCAACTAGGGCGGAACTAGGCGCAACTAGGGTGCATCTAGGGCGCAACTAGAGCGCAACTAGGGCGCAACTAGGGCGCAACTAGGGCACAATTAGGACGCAACTGAAGGCAACTAGGGCGCAACTAGGACGCAACTAGGGCACAACTAGCGCGCAACTAGGGCGCAACAAGGGCGCAACGAGGGCGCAGCTAGGGCGTAACTAGGGCGCAACTAGGGTGCATATAGGGCGCAACTAGGGTGCAACTAGGGCGCAACGAGGGAGCAACTAGTGTGCAAGTTGGGCGTAACTAGGGCGCAACTAAGGCGCAACTAGGATGCTAGTAGGACGCAACTAAGGGCGCAACTAGGGGACAACTAGGGCATAGCTAGTGCCCAAATGAGGCGCAAGTAGGACGCAAGTAGGTGCCAGTAGGGCGCAACTAGGGCGCAACTAGGGCGCAACTAGGACGCACCTAGGACACAACTAGGGTGCAGCTAGTGTGTAACTAGGGTGCAACTAGGGTGCAAGTAGGACGCACATAGGGCGCAACTAGGGTGCCCGGGTGCAACTAGGGCGCAACTAGGAGGCAACTAGGGCGCAACTAGGGCGCAACAAGGGCGCAACTAGGGCGCAACTAGGACGCAACTAGGGCGCAACTAGGGCGCAACTAGGGCACAACTACGGTGCAACTAGGGCGCAACTAGGGCGCAACTAGTGTGCAACTAGGGCGCAACTAGGGCGCATTTAGGACGCAATTAGGGCGCAACTAGAGTGCAACTAGCGCGCAACTAGGGCACAATTAGGGCGCAGCAAGGGCGCAACGAGGGCGCAACTAGGGCGCAACGAGGGCACAATGAAAGCACAATTAGGGCGCAACTAGGGCACGACTAGGGCACAACTAGGGTGCAATTAGGGTGCAACTAGGGTGCAACTAGGGCGCAACTAGGGCACAACTAGGGCACAACTAGGACGCAACTAGGTCGCAACTAGGGCGCAACTAGGGTGTAACTAGGGTGTAACTAGGGCGCAACTGGGGCCCAACCGGGGTGCAACCAGGGTGCAACTAGGGCGTAACTAGGGCACAACTAGGGCGCAACTAGGGTGCAACTAGGGTGCAACTGGTGTGCAAGTTGGGCGCAACTAAGGCGCAAATAGCGCGTAAGTAGGGCACAAGTAGGACGCAACTAGGGTGCAACTAGGACACAACTAGGGCATAGCTAGTGCCCAACTAAGGCACAATTAGGGCGCAAGAAGGGTGCCAGTAGGGCGCAAGTAGGGTGCAATAAGGGCGCAAATATGGTACAAATAGAGCGCAACTAGGGTGTAACTAGGGCGGAAGTAGGGCGTGACTAGGGCGCGACTAGGGGGCGACTAGGGCGCAACTAGGGCGCATTTGGGGCGTAACTAGGGCGCAACTACGGCGCAACTAGGGCGCAACTAGGACACAACTAGAGCGTAACTAGGGCGCAACTAGGGCGCAACTAGGGCGCAACCAGGGTGCAACTAAGGCGTAAGTAGGGCGCAAGTATTGCGCAAGTAGGGCGCAACTACGGCACAAGTGGGGCACAACCAGGGCGTAACAAGGGCGCAACTAGGGCCCAACATGAGCGCAATGAGGGTGCAACGAGGGTGCAACAAGGGTGCAACGAGGGCGCAACAAGGACGTAACAAGGGCGCAACTATGGCGCAACTAGGGCGCAACTAGGGCGTAGCTATTGCCCAAATAAGGCACAACTAGGGTGCAAGTAGGATGCCAGTAGGGCACAAGCATGGAGCAATAAGGGCGTAACTAGGGTGCAACTAGGGCGCAACTAGGGCGCAACTAGGGCGCAACTAGGGCTCGACTAGGGTGCAACTAGGGTGCAGGTTACGTGCGCCTGTGCCTAGGGTACATGCGCCTGTGCCTAGGGTACCTGCGCATGTGCCTAGGGTACCTGCGCCTGTGCCTATGGTGCCTGCGCCTGTGCCTATGGTGCCTACGCCTGTGCTAAACCCTAAACCCTAAACCCTAAACCCTAAACCCTAAACCCTAAACCCTAAACCCTAAACCCTAAACCCTAAACCCTAAACCCTAAACCCTAAACCCTAAACCCTAAACCCTAAACCCTGTGCCTGTGCCTAGGTTACCGCGCCTGTGCCTAGGGTACCTGCGATTGTGCGTAGGGTACCTGCGCCTGTGCCCAGGGTACCTGCGCCTGTGCCTATGGTGCCTACGCCTGTGCTAAACCCTAAACCCTAAACCCTGAACCCTAAACCCTAAACCCTAAACTCTGTGCCTGTGCCTAGGTTACCGCGCCTGTGCCTAGGGTACCTGCGATTGTGCGTAGGGTACCTGCGCCTGTGCCCAGGGTACCTGCGCCTGTGCCTATGGTGCCTACGCCTGTGCTAAACCCTAAACCCTAAACCCTAAACCCAAAACCCTAAACCCTAAACCCTAAACCCTAAACCCTAAACTCTGTGCCTGTGCCTAGGTTACCGCGCCTGTGCTTAGGGTACCTGCGCCTTTGCCTGGGGTACCTGCGCCTGTGCCTGGGGTACCTGCGCCTGTGCCTAGGGTACCTGCACCTGTGCCTAGGGTACCTGCGCCTGTGCCTAGGGTACCTGCATCTGTGCCTAGGGTACCTGCGCCTGTGCCTATGGTACATGCACCTGTGCTTAGGGTACCTGTGCCTGTGCCTAGGTTACCTGCGTATGTGCCTAGGGTACCTGCGCCTGTGCCTAGGGTACCTGCGATTGTGCGTAGGGTACCTGCGCCTGTCCCTAGGGTATCTACGCCTTTGTCTAAGGTACCTGCGCCTGTGCTTGGGGTACCTGCGCCTGTGCATAGGGTACCTGCGCCTGTGCCTAGGGTACCTGCGCCCGAGACTAGGGTACCTGCGCTTGTGCCTATGATACCTTCGCCCATGCCTAGGGTACCTGGCTTGTGCCTAGGGTACCTGGACCTGTGCTTAAGGTACCTGCGCTTGTGCCTAGGGTACCTGTGCTTGTGCCTATGGTACCTGTGCATGTGCCTAGGGTATGTGCGCCTGTGCCTAGGGTACCTGCGCCTAAGCCTAGGGTACGTGTGCCTGTGCCTAGAGTACCTGCGCCTGTGCCTGGGGTACTTGCGCCTGTACCCAGGTTACTTGCGCCTGTGCCTAAGGTACCTGCGCCTGTGCCTAGGATACGTCCGCCTGTGCCCAGGTTACATGCGCCAGTGCCTAGGGTACCTGTGTCTATGCCTAGGGTACCTGCACTTGGGCCTAAGGTACATGCGCCTGTGCCTAGGGTACCTGCGCCTGTGCCTAGGGTACTTGCACCTGTGCCTAAGGTACCTGCGCTTATGCCTAGGGTACCTGCGCTTGTTCCTAGGTTACCTGCGCCTGTGCCTAGGGTACCTGCGCCTGTGCCTAGGGTACCTGCGCCTGTGCCTAGGGATACATGCGCCTGTGCCTAGGGTACATGCGCTTGTCCCTAAGGTACCTGCGCCTGTGGAAGGGGTACCTGCGCCCGTGCCTAGGGTACCTGCGCCTGTGCCTAGGGTACCTGCGCCTATGCCTATGGTACCTACGCCTGTGCCTAGGGTACCTGCGCCTGTGCCTAGGGTACCTCCGCCTGTGCCTAGGGTACCTGCGCCTGTGCCTAGGGTGCCTGCGCCTGTGCTTGGGATACCTGCGCCTATGCCTAGGGTACATGCGCTTGTCCCTAAGGTACTTGCGCCTGTGCAAGGGGTACCTGCGCCTGTGCCTAGGGTACCTTCGCCTGTGCCTATGATACCTACGCCTGTGCCTAGGTTACCTGCGCTTGTGCTTAGGGTACCTAGGCCTGTGCCTAGGGTACATGCCCCTGTGCCTACGGTACCTGCGCTTGTGCCTAGGGTACCTGCGCCTTTCCCTATGGTATGTGCGCCTGTGCCTGGGGTGCCTGCGCCTGTGCCTAGGGTACATGCCTCTGTGCTTATGGTACCTGTGCACGTCCCTAGGGTACCTGCGCCTATGCCTAGGGTACCTGCCCTTGTTCTCAGGGTAACTGCGCCTGTCCATAGGGTATCTGCGCCTGTGCCTAGGGTACCTGCACCTGTGCCTAGGGTACGTGCGCCTTTGCTTAGGGTACATGCGCCTGTGCCTAGGGTACCTTTGTCTGTGCCTAGGAAACCTACGCTTGTGCTTAGGGTACCTGTGCCTGTTCCTAAGGTTCTTGCGCCTGTGCCTAAGGTACCTGCGCCTGTGCTTGGGATACCTGCGCCTGTACCTATGGTACATGCGCCTGTGCCTAGGGTACCTGCGCCTGTGCCTAGGGTACCTGCGCCCATGTCTAGGGTACCTGCGCCTGTGCCTAGGGTGCCTGCGCCTGTGCCTAGGGTGCCTGCGCCTGTGCCTAGGGTGCCTGCGCCTGTGCCTAGGGTGCCTGCGCCTGTGCCTAGGGTGCCTGCGCCTGTGCCTAGGGTGCCTGCGCCTGTGCCTAGGGTGCCTGCGCCTGTGCCTAGGGTGCCTGCGCCTGTGCCTAGGGTGCCTGCGCCTGTGCCTAGGGTGCCTGCGCCTGTGCCTAGGGTGCCTGCGCCTGTGCCTAGGGTGCCTGCGCCTGTGCCTAGGGTGCCTGCGCCTGTGCCTAGGGTGCCTGCGCCTGTGCCTAGGGTGCCTGCGCCTGTGCCTAGGGTGCCTGCGCCTGTGCCTAGGGTGCCTGCGCCTGTGCCTAGGGTGCCTGCGCCTGTGCCTAGGGTGCCTGCGCCTGTGCCTAGGGTGCCTGCGCCTGTGCCTAGGGTGCCTGCGCCTGTGCCTAGGGTGCCTGCGCCTGTGCCTAGGGTGCCTGCGCCTGTGCCTAGGGTGCCTGCGCCTGTGCCTAGGGTGCCTGCGCCTGTGCCTAGGGTGCCTGCGCCTGTGCCTAGGGTGCCTGCGCCTGTGCCTAGGGTGCCTGCGCCTGTGCCTAGGGTGCCTGCGCCTGTGCCTAGGGTGCCTGCGCCTGTGCCTAGGGTGCCTGCGCCTGTGCCTAGGGTGCCTGCGCCTGTGCCTAGGGTGCCTGCGCCTGTGCCTAGGGTGCCTGCGCCTGTGCCTAGGGTGCCTGCGCCTGTGCCTAGGGTGCCTGCGCCTGTGCCTAGGGTGCCTGCGCCTGTGCCTAGGGTGCCTGCGCCTGTGCCTAGGGTGCCTGCGCCTGTGCCTAGGGTGCCTGCGCCTGTGCCTAGGGTGCCTGCGCCTGTGCCTAGGGTGCCTGCGCCTGTGCCTAGGGTGCCTGCGCCTGTGCCTAGGGTGCCTGCGCCTGTGCCTAGGGTGCCTGCGCCTGTGCCTAGGGTGCCTGCGCCTGTGCCTAGGGTGCCTGCGCCTGTGCCTAGGGTGCCTGCGCCTGTGCCTAGGGTGCCTGCGCCTGTGCCTAGGGTGCCTGCGCCTGTGCCTAGGGTGCCTGCGCCTGTGCCTAGGGTGCCTGCGCCTGTGCCTAGGGTGCCTGCGCCTGTGCCTAGGATACCTGCGCCTGTGCCTACGGTACCTGCGCCTGTGCCCAGGGTACCTGCGCCTGTCCCTAGGGTATCTGCGCTTGTACCTAGGGTACCTGCGTCTGTGCCTAGGGTACATGCGCCTGTGCTTATGGTACATGCGCGTGTCCTTATGGTACCTGCGCCTGTGCCTAGGTTACCTGCGCCTGTGCTTAGGGTACGTGCGCCTGTGCCTGGTGTACCTGCACCTGTGCCTAGGGTACCTGCACGTGTGCTTAGGGTACCTGCGCCTGTGCCTAGGGTACCTACGCCTGTGCCTATGGTACTTGCGATTGTGCTTAGGGTATTTGCGCCTGTCCCTAGGGTACCTACGCCTTTGTCTAAGGTACCTGTGCCTGTGCTTGGGGTACCTGCGCCTGTGCCTATGGTACCTGCGCCTGTGCCTAGGGTACCTGCTCCTGTGCCTAGGATACCTGCGCCTGTGCCTAGGGTACCTGCGCCCGTGTCTAGGGTACATGCGCTTGTGCCTAGGATACCTTCGCCCATGCCTAGGGTACCTGCGCCTGTGCCTAGGGTACCTGCACCTGTGCTTAGGGTACCTGCGCCTGTGCCTAGGGTACCTGCGCATGTGCTTAGAGTACCTGCGCCTGTGCCTACGGTACCTGCGCCTGTGCCTAGGGTACCTGCGCATGTGCTTAGAGTACCTGCGCCTGTGCCTACGGTACCTGCGCCTGTGCCTAGGGTACCTGCGCATGTGCTTAGAGTACCTGCGCCTGTGCCTACGGTACCTGCGCCTGTGCCTAGGGTACCTGCGCATGTGCTTAGAGTACCTGCGCCTGTGCCTACGGTACCTGCGCCTGTGCCTAGGGTACCTGCGCATGTGCTTAGAGTACCTGCGCCTGTGCCTACGGTACCTGCGCCTGTGCCTAGGGTACCTGCGCATGTGCTTAGAGTACCTGCGCCTGTGCCTACGGTACCTGCGCCTGTGCCTAGGGTACCTGCGCATGTGCTTAGAGTACCTGCGCCTGTGCCTACGGTACCTGCGCCTGTGCCTAGGGTACCTGCGCATGTGCTTAGAGTACCTGCGCCTGTGCCTACGGTACCTGCGCCTGTGCCTAGGGTACCTGCGCATGTGCTTAGAGTACCTGCGCCTGTGCCTACGGTACCTGCGCCTGTGCCTAGGGTACCTGCGCATGTGCTTAGAGTACCTGCGCCTGTGCCTACGGTACCTGCGCCTGTGCCTAGGGTACCTGCGCATGTGCTTAGAGTACCTGCGCCTGTGCCTACGGTACCTGCGCCTGTGCCTAGGGTACCTGCGCATGTGCTTAGAGTACCTGCGCCTGTGCCTACGGTACCTGCGCCTGTGCCTAGGGTACCTGCGCATGTGCTTAGAGTACCTGCGCCTGTGCCTACGGTACCTGCGCCTGTGCCTAGGGTACCTGCGCATGTGCTTAGAGTACCTGCGCCTGTGCCTACGGTACCTGCGCCTGTGCCTAGGGTACCTGCGCATGTGCTTAGAGTACCTGCGCCTGTGCCTACGGTACCTGCGCCTGTGCCTAGGGTACCTGCGCATGTGCTTAGAGTACCTGCGCCTGTGCCTACGGTACCTGCGCCTGTGCCTAGGGTACCTGCGCATGTGCTTAGAGTACCTGCGCCTGTGCCTACGGTACCTGCGCCTGTGCCTAGGGTACCTGCGCATGTGCTTAGAGTACCTGCGCCTGTGCCTACGGTACCTGCGCCTGTGCCTAGGGTACCTGCGCATGTGCTTAGAGTACCTGCGCCTGTGCCTACGGTACCTGCGCCTGTGCCTAGGGTACCTGCGCATGTGCTTAGAGTACCTGCGCCTGTGCCTACGGTACCTGCGCCTGTGCCTAGGGTACCTGCGCATGTGCTTAGAGTACCTGCGCCTGTGCCTACGGTACCTGCGCCTGTGCCTAGGGTACCTGCGCATGTGCTTAGAGTACCTGCGCCTGTGCCTACGGTACCTGCGCCTGTGCCTAGGGTACCTGCGCATGTGCTTAGAGTACCTGCGCCTGTGCCTACGGTACCTGCGCCTGTGCCTAGGGTACCTGCGCCTGTGCCTAGGTTACCTGCGCCTGTGCTTAGGGTACCTGCGCCTGTGCCTAGGGTACATGCGCTTGTGCGTACTGTACCTGCGCTTGTGCCTAGGGTACCTGCGCCTGTCCCTAGGGTACGTGCGCCTGTGCCTGGGGTACCTGCGCCTGTGCCTAGGGTACCTGCGTCCGTGCTTAGGGTGCCTGCGCCCGTCCTTAGGGTACCTGCGCTTGTGCCTAGGGTACTTGCCCCTATTCCTAGGGTAACTGCGCCTGTCCCTAGGGTATCTGCGCCTGTTCCTAGGGTACCTGCACCTATGCCTAGGGTACGTTCGCCTTTGCTTAGGGTACCTGCGCCTATGCCTAGGGTACCTGCGCCTGTGCCTAGGAATTCTACGCTTGTGCTTAGGGTACCTGCGCCTGTTCCTAGGGTACCTGCGCCTGTGCCTAAGGTACCTGCGCCTGTGCTTGGAGTACCTGCGCCTGTGCGTAGGGTACATGTGCCTGTGCTTATGGTACCTGCGCCTGTACCTAGGTTACCTGTGCTTGTGCTTAGGGTACCTGCGCCTGTGCCTGGTGTACCTGTGCCTGTGCCTAGGGTACCTGCGCGTGTGCTTAGGGTACCTGCGCCTGTGCCTAGTGTACCTACACCTGTGCCTAGGGTACCTGCGATTGTGCTTAGGGTATTTGCGCCTGTCCCTAGGGTACCTACGCCTTTGTCTAAGGTATCTGTGCCTATGCTTGGGGTACCTGCGCCTGTGCCTAGGGTACTTGCGCCTGTGCCTAGGGTACCTGCGCCTGTGCCTAGGGTACCTGCGCCTGTGCCTAGGGTACCTGCGCCCGTGTCTAGGGTAGATGCGCTTGTGCCTAGGATACCTTTGCCCATGCCTAGGGAACCTATGCCTGTGCCTAGGGTACCTGCACCTGTGCTTAGGGTACCTACGCTTGTGCCTAGGGTACCTATGCCTGTGCCTAGGGTACCTGTGCATGTGCCTAGGGTACGTGCGCCTGTGCCTAGGGTACGTGCGCCTATGCCTAGGGTACCTGTGCCTGTGCCTAGAGTACCTGCGCCTGTGCCTAGGGTACCTGTGCCTGTGCCTAAGGTACCTGCGCCTGTGCCTAGGGTACCTGCGCCTGTGCTTAGGGTACCTGCGCCCGTGCCTAGGGTACCTGCGCCTGTGCCTAGGTTACCTGCGCCTGTTCCTAGGGTACATGCGCCTGTGCCTACGGTACCTGCGCCTGTGCCTAGGGTACCTGCGCCTGTGCTTAGGGTACCTGCGCCCGTGCCTAGGGTACCTGCGCCTGTGCCTAGGTTACCTGCGCCTGTTCCTAGGGTACATGCGCCTGTGCCTACGGTACCTGCGCCTGTGCCTAGGGTACCTGCGCCTGTGCTTAGGGTACCTGCGCCCGTGCCTAGGGTACCTGCGCCTGTGCCTAGGTTACCTGCGCCTGTTCCTAGGGTACATGCGCCTGTGCCTACGGTACCTGCGCCTGTGCCTAGGGTACCTGCGCCTGTGCTTAGGGTACCTGCGCCCGTGCCTAGGGTACCTGCGCCTGTGCCTAGGTTACCTGCGCCTGTTCCTAGGGTACATGCGCCTGTGCCTACGGTACCTGCGCCTGTGCCTAGGGTACCTGCGCCTCTGCCTAGGGTACCTGCGCCTGTGCCTAGGGTACCTGCGCCTGTGCCTAGGTTACCTGCGCCTGTGCTTAGGGTACCTGCGCCTGTGCCTAGGGTACATGCGCCTGTGCGTACGGTACCTGTGCTTGTGCCTAGGGTACCTACGCCTGTCCCTAGGGTACGTGCGCCTGTGCCTGGGGTACCTGCGCCTGTGCCTAGGGTACCTGCATCTGTGCTTAGGGTACCTGCGCCCGTCCCTAGGGTACCTGCGCCTGTGCCTAGGGTACCTGCCCCTATTCCTAGGGTAACTGCGCTTGTCCCTAGGGTATCTGCGCCTGTGCCTAGGGTACCTGCACCTGTGCCTAGGGTACGTGCGCCTTTGCTTAGGGTCCCTGCGCCTGTGCCTGGGGTACCTGCGCCTGTGCCTAGGAAACCTACGCTTGTGCTTAGGGTACCTGCGCCTGTTCCTAGGGTACCTGCGCCTGTGCCTAAGGTACCTGCGCCTGTGCTTGGAATACCTGTGCCTGTGCGTAGGGTACATGTGCCTGTGCCTATGGAACCTGCGCCTGTGCCTAGTGTACCTGCGCCTGTGCCTAGGGTACTTTCGCCCGTGTCTAGGGTACCTGTGCTTGTGCCTAGGGTACCTGCGCCCGTGCCTAGGGTACCTGCGCCTGTGCTTAGGGTACCTGCGCCTGTGCCTAGGATACCTGCGCTTGTGCCTAGGGTACCTGCGCTTGTGCCTAGGATACCTGCGCCTGTGCCTAGGGTACGTACGCTTGTGCCTAGGGTACCTGCACCTGTGCCTAGGGTACCTGCGCCTGTGCCTAGGGTACTTGTGCCTGTGCCTAGGGTACTTGCGCCAGTGCCCAAGTTACTTGCGCCTGTGCTTGGGGTACCTGCTCCTGTGCCTAGGGTACCAGCGCCTGTGCCTAGGGTACCTGTGCCTGTGCCTAGGGTATCTGCGCCTGTGCGTAAGGTACCTGCGCATGTGCCTAGGGTACCTGCGCCTGTGTCTATGGGTACATGCACCTGTGCTTAGGGTACCTGCGCTTGTGCTTAGGGTACGTGCACCTGTGCCTAGGGTACCTGTGTCTGTGCTCAGGGTACCTGCGCCTGTGCTAAGGGTACCTGCGCCTGTCCCTACGGTACCTGTGCTTGTGCCTGGGGTGCCTGCGACTGTGCATATGGTACTTGCGCCTGTGCCTAGGGTACCTGCGCCTGTGCTTAGGGTACCTGCGCCTGTGCCTAGGGTACCTGCGCCTGTGCTTAGGGTACATGCGCTTGTGCCTACGGTACCTGCGCCTGTGCCTAGGGTACCTGCGCTTGTGCCTAGGGTACCTGCGCCTGTGCCTAGGGCACCTGCGCCTGTGCCTAGGGTACCTGCACCTGTGCCTACGGTACCTGCGCCTGTGCCTAGGGTACCTGCGCCTTTGCCTAGGGCACCTGTGCCTGTGCCCGGGGTACCTGCGCCTGTGCCTAGGGTACCTGCGCCTGTGTCCAGGTTACCTGTGTCTGAACCTAGGGTACCTGCACCTGTGCCTAAGGTACCTGCGCCTGTGCCTATGGTACCTGCTCCTGTGCCTAGGGTACCTGAGCCTGTGCCTAGGGTACCTGCGCCTGTGCCTAGGGTACCTGCGCCTGTACCTAGGGTACCTGCGCTTGTCCCTAGGGTACCTGCGCCTGTACCTAGGGTACCTGCGCTTGTCCCTAGGGTACCTGCGCCTGTACCTAGGGTACCTGCGCTTGTCCCTAGGGTACCTGCGCCTGTACCTAGGGTACCTGCGCTTGTCCCTAGGGTACCTGCGCCTGTACCTAGGGTACCTGCGCTTGTCCCTAGGGTACCTGCGCCTGTACCTAGGGTACCTGCGCTTGTCCCTAGGGTACCTGCGCCTGTACCTAGGGTACCTGCGCTTGTCCCTAGGGTACCTGCGCCTGTACCTAGGGTACCTGCGCTTGTCCCTAGGGTACCTGCGCCTGTACCTAGGGTACCTGCGCTTGTCCCTAGGGTACCTGCGCCTGTACCTAGGGTACCTGCGCTTGTCCCTAGGGTACCTGCGCCTGTACCTAGGGTACCTGCGCTTGTCCCTAGGGTACCTGCGCCTGTACCTAGGGTACCTGCGCTTGTCCCTAGGGTACCTGCGCCTGTACCTAGGGTACCTGCGCTTGTCCCTAGGGTACCTGCGCCTGTACCTAGGGTACCTGCGCTTGTCCCTAGGGTACCTGCGCCTGTACCTAGGGTACCTGCGCTTGTCCCTAGGGTACCTGCGCCTGTACCTAGGGTACCTGCGCTTGTCCCTAGGGTACCTGCGCCTGTACCTAGGGTACCTGCGCTTGTCCCTAGGGTACCTGCGCCTGTACCTAGGGTACCTGCGCTTGTCCCTAGGGTACCTGCGCCTGTACCTAGGGTACCTGCGCTTGTCCCTAGGGTACCTGCGCCTGTACCTAGGGTACCTGCGCTTGTCCCTAGGGTACCTGCGCCTGCGCCTGTGCCTAGGGTACCTGCGCCTGTGCATAGGGTGCCTGCGCCTGTGCCTAGGGTACCTGCGCTTCTACTTAGGGTACCTGTGCCTGTGCCTAGGGTACCTGCGCCTGTGCCTAGGATACCTGCGCCTGTGCCTAGGGTACCTGCGCCTGTACCTAGGGTACCTGCGCTTGTCCCTAAGGTACCTGCGCCTGTGCAATGGGTACTTGCGCCTGTGCCTAGGACACCTGCGCCTGTACCTAGGGTACCTGCGCCCGCGCATGTGCCTAGGGTACCTGCGCCTGCGCCTGTGCCTAGGGTACCTCCGCCTGTGCTTAGGGTGCCTACTAGCTCTCTTCCGTGGAACCCCGTTCCGCGGCCGTGTGCAAGCAAGGGCCCTGTCGGCAGCTCACTTCACCCGGGCTGTTGGTTCGTCACACACTTTTATCCTTGAGACCGCAGACAAGGCATCGATGGCAATGGGGACAGAGGAGGCGGAAAGCTGGGAATACAGGTGGGAGCAAATGAATGTCTTTGATAAAACTGGGTCTGAATACATGAAAGCGGATTATTGCTCAAAGAGGCAAGCAAGACTGAGTTGCACTTGTGCTACTGCTAGTGAGCCTCTTTTCTACTTGGGACTCCGCACGACGTGTCTACACGCCATCGGTCTCATCCCTCTCACAATGTCCTCTTTTCCTCCTATTTGAACTCCTCGTGGTGCGGCTACGCACCGCGGGTCTCGTCCTCAGCCACACACACATAGTACATCCTCTACAGATCATTTTCTTCATCCGCGGCTCATGCACGCGGTTCTTCGTGTTCTTCCTTGAATCTTCGTCGTCCGCGGCGTGCTTCCAAGGATTCCTCAGTGTTTGATGCTCAATCATTCATGCTGATTGGATGTCTTCTCCTCTGATTGCTCAGCCCATCCGCTGACCTACCTCCGCCCTGTCAGTGACAGCGGGTCTTGCCCCGGCTTGCCCGCCTCTTTCTCCCTCCGCCACAGGCGCTTTTTAAGGAACCGCCGCAGGTGATTGTGCTAATCTGCGGCGGCTCTCTTGTATTGATCCTGGTCCTCATCTCCCCTGGATTTCGCGCTACCCCTCGCTCGACCACTTACGCGGGAGCCAGTATTCTGTGCGCGGACCTTATGCTGCCCCGAGACCCTCTTTCCGCGGATGTTCCTTCCCTGCAGAGCTGCAGCTGAAGTGTGCTTGACACTGATGCCCCCAACCCCCCCTTTTCGCAAGAACCTGCCTCAGAGTCACTCAGCCAGTCTGCCGCGTGAAATGTCCGTATGAAGGTCTAGTGACACAGTGTGACGCTCTAGTGCCAACGTGTGAAGCGCCAGTGCCAAAGTGTGACGCTCTAGTGTCAATGTGTGACGCTCTAGTGCCAAAGTGTGACGCTCTAGTGCCAATGTGAGACGCTCTAGTGCCAAGGAGTGACGCTCTAGTCCCAAAGTGTGACGCTCTTGTGCCATAGGGTGACGCTCTAGTGCCCAAGTGTGACGCTCTAGTGCCAACGTGTGACGATCTAGTGCTAGAGTGTGACGTTCTAGTGCCAAAGTATGAAGGTCAAGTGCCAAAGTGTATTGCTCTAGTGCCAAATGTGTGACGCTCTAGTGCCAAAGTGTGACCCTCTAGTGCCAATATGTGACGCTCTAATGCCAACGTTTGGAGCTCTAGTGCCAAAGTGTGATGCTCTAGTGCCAAAATGTGACGATGTAGTGCAACATTGTGACGCTCTAGTGCCAACGTGTGGAGCTCTAGTGCCAAAGTGTGATGCTCCAGTGCCAAAGTGTGACGCTCTAGTGGCAAATTGTGACGCTGTAGTGCCAAAGTCTGACACTCTATTGCCAGAGTTTGAAGCTCTAGTGCCAAAGTGTGACGCTCTAGTGCCAAAGTGTGACACTCTAGTCCTCAAGTGGGACGCTCTAGTGCCAAAGTGTGTTTCTCTAGTGCCAAAGTGTGATGCTCTAGTGCCAAAGTGTGACGCTCTAGTACCAGCGTGTGACGCTCTGGTGCCAACGTCTGACGCTCTAGTTCCAAAGTGCGACACTCTATTGCCAAAGTGATATACTCTAGTGCCAAAATGTGACGCTCTAGTGCCCAATTTCGAAACTCTAGTGCCAAAGTGTGACACTCTAGTGCCAAAGTGTGACACTCTAGTGCCAAAGTTGGACGCTCTAGTTCCAAGGAGTGATGCTCTAGTGCCAAAGTGTGAAGCTCTAGTGCAAAAGTGTGACGCTCTAGTGCCAAAGTATGACGTTCTAGTGTCAACGTGTGACTCTCTAATGCCAAAGTGTGGAACTATAGTGCAAATTTGTGATGCTCTAGTGCCAAGGTGTGAAGCTCTAGTGCCAAAGTGTGATGCTTTAGTGCCAAAGTGTGATGCTCTAGTGCCAACGTGTGACGCTCGAGTGCCAAAGTGTGAAGCTCTAGTGCCAAAGTGTGACGCGCTAGTGCCAACGTTTGGAGCTCTAGTTCCAGAGTGTGACGCTCTAGTGCCAAAGTGTGATGCTCTAGTGCCAACGTGTGACGCTCGAGTGCCAAAGTGTGAAGCTCTAGTGCCAAAGTGTGACGCGCTAGTGCCAACGTTTGGAGCTCTAGTTCCAGAGTGTGACGCTCTAGTGCCAAAGTGTGACGCTGTAGAGCCAAAGTGTGACGCTATAGTGCCAAAGTGTGGAGCTCTACTGCCAAAGTGCGATGCTATAGTGCCAAAGTGTGACGCTCTAGTGCCAAAGTGTGACGCTCTAGTGCCAAAGAGTGATGCTCTAGTGCCAAAGTGTGCCGCTCTAGTGCCAAAGCTCGAAACTATAGTGCCCAAGTGTAAAGCATTAGTACGAAAGTGTGACGCTCTATTGCCAAAGTGTGACTCTCATGTGCCAAAGTGTGACGCTCTAGTGCCAAAGTGTGAAGCTCTAGTGTCCTAGTGTGACGCTCTAGTGCCAAAGTGTGAAGGTCTAGTGCCACAGTGTGACGCTCTAGTGCCAAAGTGAAGCGCTAGAGCCAAAGTGAGATGCTCTAGTGCCAAAGTGTGACGCTCTAGTGCTAAAGTGTGACACTCTAGTGCCAAAGTGTGACGCTCTAGTGTCAAAGTGTGACACTATAGTGCCAAAGTTTGAAACTCTAGTGCCAAAGTGTGACGCTCTAGTGCCAAAGTGTGACATTCTAGTGCCAAAGTGTGACGCTCTACTTCCAAGGAGTGACGCTCTAGTGCCAATGTGTGAAGCTCTAGTGCCAAAGTGTGACGCTGTAGTGCCAAAGTGTGACGCTCTAGTGTCAAAGTGTGACGCTCTAGTGCCAAAGTGTGGAACTATAGTGCCAAAGTGTGACGCTCTAGTGCCAATGTGTGAAGCTCCAGTGCCAAAGTGTGATGCTCTAGTGCCAAAGATAGATGGTCTAATGCAAAAGTGTGACGCTCGAGTGCCAACGTGTGAAGCTCTATTACCAAAGTGTGACGCTCTAGTGCCAATGTTTGGAGCTCTAGTTCCAAGGTGTGACGCTCTAGTGCCAAAGTGTGACGCTGTAGTGCCAAAGTGTGACGCTATAGTGCCAAAGTATGGAGCTCTAGTGCCAAAGTGTGATGCTCTAGTGCCAAAGTGTGACGCTCTAGTGCCAAAGTTTGAAACTCTATTGCCAAAGTGTGATGCTCTAGTGCCAAAGTATGACGCTCTACTGCCAAATTGTGACACTCTAGTGCCAAAGTGTGACGCTCTACTTCCAAGGAGTGACGCTCTGGTGCCAATGTGTGAAGCTCTAATGCCAAATTGTGACAATATAGTGCCAAAGTTTGGAACTCTAGTGCCAAAGTGTGATGCTCTAGTGCCAAAGTGTGACGCTCTAGTGCGGAAGTTTGAAACTCTAGTGCCAAAGTGTGACGCTTTGGTGTCAAAGTGTGACGCTCTAGTGCCAAAGTGTGGAACTCTAGTGCCAAAGTGTGACGCTCTAGTGCCAAGGTGTGAAGCTCCAGAGCCAAAGCGTGATGCTCCAGTGCCAAAGGTAGATGGTCTAATGCAAAAGTGTGACGCTCGATTGCCAAAGTGTGAAGCTCTAGTGCCAAAGTGTGACGCTCTAGTGCGAACGTTTGGAGCTTGAGTTCCAAAGTGTGACGCTCTAGTGCCAAAGTGTGACGCTCTAGTGCCAAAGTGTGACGCTGTAGTGCCGAAGTGTGGAACTCTAGTGCCAAAGTGTGATGCTCTAGTGCCAAAGTGTGATGCTTTAGTGCCAAAGTGTGACGCTCTAGTGCCAAAGTGTGACGCTCTTGTGCCAAAGTGTGTCGCTCTAATGCCAAAGTTCGAAACACTCTAGTGCCAAAGTATGACGCTCTTGTGCCAAAGTGTGAATCTCTAGTGCCAAAGTGTGACGCTCTAGTGCCAAAGTGTAACGCTCTAGTACCAAAGTGTGACACTCTACTGCCAAAGTGTGACGCTCTAGTTCCAAAGTGCGGCACTCTATTGCAATAGTGTGACACTCGAGTGCCAAAGTGTGACGCTCTAGTGCCAAAGTTCAAGACTCTAGTGCCAAAGTCTGAGGCTCTAGTGCCAAAGTGTGACGCTCAAGTGCAAAAGTGTGACGCTCTAGTACCAAAGTGTGACGTTCTAGTGCCACAGTGTGACGCTCTATTGCCAAATTGTGAAGCGCCAGTGTCAAAGTGTGACGCTCTAGTGCCAAAGTGTGTCGCTCTAGTGCCAAAGTGTGACGCTCTAGTGCCAAAGTGTGACGCTCTAGTGCCAAAGTGTGACGCTCTAGTCCCAAAGTGTGACGTTCTAGTACCAAAGTGTGAAGGTCTAGTGCCAAAGTGTGATGCCCTAGTGCCAAATGTGTGACGCTCCAATGCCAACGTGTGATGCTCTAGTGCCATAGTGTGACACTCTAATGCCAACGTTTGGAGCTCTAGTGCCAACGTAAGACGCTCTTGTGCCAACGTGTGACGCTGTAGTGCGAAAGTGTGTTGCTCTATTGCCAAAGTGTGGAGCTCTAGTGCCAAAGTGTGATGCTCTAGTGCCAAAGTGTGACGCTCTAGTGCCAAAGTGTGACGATGTAGTGCCAAAGTCTGACCCTCTAGTGCCAAAGTGTGACACTCTAGTGCCAAAGTGTGACACTCTAGTGCCAATGTGTGAATCTCTAGTGCCAAAGTGTGATGCTCTAGTACCAAAGTGTGACGCTCTAGTACCAAAGTGTGACGCTCTAGTGCCAAAACATGACGCTCTAGCTCCAAATTGCGACACTATATTGCCAAAGTGTGACACTCTAATGCCAAAGTGTGAAGCTCTGGTGCCCAAGTGTGACGCTCTAGTGCCAGAGTGAGAAGGTCTAGTGCCACAGTGTAACGCTCTAGTGCCAAAGTGTGAAGTACTAGAGCCAAAGTGAGACGCTCTAGTGCCAAAGTATGACGCTCTTGTGCTAAAGTGTGACGCTCTAGTGCCAAAGGGTGACGCTCTAATGCCGACGTGTGACGCTCGAGTGCCAAAGTGCGACGCTCTAGTGCCAACGTGTGAGGCTCTAGTGCAAACGTGTGACGCTCTAGTGCCAAAGTGTGACACTCTAGTGCCAAATTGTGATGCTCTAATGCCAATGTTTGGAGCTATAGTGCCAAAGTGTGACGCTCTAGTGCAAATTTTTGACGTTGTAGTGCCAGAGTCTGACGCTCTAGTTCCAGAGTTTGAAGCTATAGTGCCAAAGTGTGTGACGCTCTAGTGCCGAAGTGTGACACTCTAGAGCCAAAGTGTGACGCTCTAGTGCCAAAGTGTGAATCTCTAGTGCCAAAGTGTGATGCTCTAGCGCCAAAATGTGATACTCTAGTACCAAAGTGTGACGATCTAGTGCCAAAGTGTGACGCTCTAGTTCCAAAGTGCGACACTCTATTGCCAAAGTGTGACGCTCTAGTGGCACACTGACGCTATAGTGCCAAACTTTGAAACACTAGTGCCAAACTGTGACGCTCTAGTGCCAAAGCGTGACACTCTAGTGCCAAAGTGTGATGCTCTACTTCCAAGAAGTGACGCTCTAGTGCCAATGTGTTAAGCTCTAGTGCCAAATTGTCTTTCTAATTCCAAAGTGTGACGCTATAGTGTCAAAGTGTGATGCTCCAGTGCCAAAGTGTGAAACTCTAGTGCCAAAGTGTGACGTTGTAGTGCCAATGTGTGAAGCTGCAGTGCCAAAGTGTGATGCTCTAGTGCCAAAGGTTGGTGGTCTTATGCAAAATTCTGACGCTAGAGTGCCAATGTGTGAAGCTCTAGTGCCAGAGTGTGACGCTCTAGTGCCAACGTTTGGAGCTCTAGTTCCAAAGTGTGGCGCTCTAGTGCCAAAGTGTGACGCTGTAGTGCCAATGTGTGACGTTATAGTGCAAAAGTGTGGAGCTCTAGTGCCAACGTGTGATGCTATAGTGCCAAAGTGTGACGCTCTAGTGCCAAAGTGTGACGCTCTAGTGCCAAAGTGTGACGCTCTTGTGCCAAAGTGTGACGCTCTAGTGCCAAAGATCGAAATCGAGTGCCCAAGTGTGACGTTCTAGTACGAAAGTGTGACGCTCAATTGCCAAAGTGTAACTCTCTTGTGCCAAAGTGTGACACTCTAGTGCCAACGTGTGAAGCTCTAGTACCCAAGTGTGAAGCGCTAGTGCCAAAGTGTGACGCTCTAGTGCCAAATTGTGATGCTCAAATGCCAAAGTGTGCCGCCCTAGTGCCAAAGTGTGATGCTCTAGTGCCAAAGTGTGATGCTCTAGTGCCAAAGTGTGACACTCTAGTGCCAAAGTGTGAGGCTCTAGTACCAAAGTTTGAAACTCTAGTGCCACAGTGTGATGCTCTAGTGCCAAAGTGTGACGCTCTAGTTCCAAAGTGTGACGCTGTAGTGCCAACGCCTGACACTATAGTACCAACGTTTGAAGCTATAGTGCCAAAGTGTGACGCCCTAGTGCCAAATTACTACACTCTAGTGCCAAAGTATGACGAGCTTGTGCCAAAGTGTGAATCTCTAGTGCCAAAGTGTGACGCTCTAGTGCCAAAGTGTGACGCTCTAGTACCGAAGTGTGACGTTCTAGTGCCAAAGTATGACGCTCTAGTTCCAAAATGCGACACTCTATTGCAAGAGTGTGACGCTCTAGTGCCAAAGTATGACGCTCTAGTGCCAAAGGTCGAAACTCTAGTGCCAAAGTCTGAGGCTCTAGTGCCAAAATGTGACGCTCAAGTGCGAAAGGGTGACGCTCTAGTACCAAAGTGTGTGCCATAGTGTGACGCTCTAGTGCGAAAGTGTGAAGCGCCAGTGCCAAAGTGTGACGCTCTAGTGCCAAAGGGTGACGTTCTAGTGCCAAACTATGACGCTCTAGTGCCAAAGCATGACGCTGTAGTGCCAAAGTGTGACGCTCTAGTCCCAAAGTGTGACGCTCTTGTGCCAAAGGGTGACGATCTAGTGCCCAAGTGTGACGCTCTAGTGCCAATGTGCGATGCTCTAGTGCCAAAGTGTGACGTTCTAGTGCCAGAGTGTGAAGCTCTAGTGCCAAAGTGTGACGCTCTTATGTCAAAGTGTGACACTATAGTGCCAAAGTGTGATGCTCTAGTGCCAAAGTTGGAAACTCTAGTGCCAACATGTGATGCTATAGTGCCAATGTGTGACCTTGTAGTGCCAGAGTGTGACGCTCTAGTTCCAACGTGTGACGCTCTAGTACCAAAGTGTGAAGCTGTAGTGCGAAAGTGTAACGTTCTGATGCCAAAGTGTGAAGCTCTAGTGTCAAAGAATGACGCTCTAGTGCCAAAAATTGAAGCTCTAGTGCCAACATGTGACGCTCAAGTGCAAAAATGTGACGATCCAGTGCCAAAGTGTGACGCTCTAGTGCCAAAGTGGGATGCTATAGTGCTAAAGTGTGACGCTCTAGTACCAAAATATGAAGCTATAGTGCCAACGTGTGACGCTCTAGTGCCAAAGTATGAAGGTCTAGTGCCAAAGTATGATGCTCTAGTGCCAAACGTGTGATGCTCTAGTGAAAAAGTGTGATGCTCTAGTGCCAAAGTGCGACGCTCCAATGCCAACGTTTGGAGCTCTACTGCCAAAGTGTGACGCTCTAGTGCCAATGTGTGACGTTGTAGTGACAAAGTGATGCTATAGTGTCAAAGTGTGGAGCTCTAGTGCCAAAGTGTGATGCTCTAGTGCCAAAGTGTGACGCTCTAGTGCCAAAGTGTGACGATGTAGTGCCAAAGTCAGACGCTCCAGTGCCAACGTTTGAAGCTCTAGTGCCGAAGTGTGACGCTCTAGTGCCAAAGTGTGACACTCTAGTCCCAAAGTGTGGCACTCTAGTGCCAAATTGTGAATCTCTAGTGCCAAAGTGTGATGCTCTAGTACCAAAGTGTGACGCTCTAGTACAAAAGTGTGACGCTCTAGTGCCAAAATGTGACGCTCTGGTTCCAAAGTGCGTCACTCTATTGCCAACGTGTGAAGCTCTAGTGCCAAAGTGTAACGCTCTAGTGCCACAGTGTGCAGGTCTAGTGCCACAGTGTGACGCTCTAGTGCCAAAGTGTGAAGTACTAGAGCCAAAGTGAGACACTCTAGTGCCAAAGTGTGACACTCTAGTGCCAAAGTGTGACGCTCTAGTGCCAACGTGTGATGCTCGAGTGCCAAAGTGTGACGCTATAGTGCCAAAGTGTGAGGCTCTAGTGCCAAAGTGTGACGCTCTTGTGCCAAATTGTGACACTCTAGTGCCAAATTGTGATGCTCTAATGCCAGTGTTTGGAGCTCTAGTGCCAAATGGGTGACGCTCTACTGCCAATGTTTGACGTTGTAGTGCCAAAGTCTGACACTCTAGTGCCAGAGTTTGAAGCTCTAGTGCCAAAGTGTGTGACGCTCTAGTGCCAAAGTGTGACATTTTAGTGCCAAAGTGTGACTCTCTATTGCCAAAGTGTGAATATCTACTGCCAAAGTGTGATGCTCTAGTACCTAAGTGTGACGCTATAGTACCAAAATGTGACGCTCTAGTGCCAATGTGTGACGCTCTAGTACCAAAGTGCGACACTCTATTGCTAAAGTGTGACGTTTTAGTGGCACACTGATGCTCTAGTGCCAAAGTTTGAAACTCTAGTGCCAAAGTGTGACGCTCTAGTGCCAAAGCGTGACACTCTAGTGCCAAAGGGTGACGCTCTACTTCCAAGAAGTGACGCTCTAGTGCCAATGTGTGAAGCTCTAGTGCCAAATTGTGACTCTCTAGTGCCAAAGTGTGACGCTCTAGTGTCAAAGTGTGACGCTCTAGTGCCAAAGTGTGGAACTATAGTGCCAAAGTGTGACGCTCTAGTGCCAAGGTGTAAAGCTCCAGTGCCAAAGTGTGATGCTCTAGTGCTAAAGATTGATGGTCTAATGCAAAAGTGTGACGCTTGAGTGCCAAAGTGTGAAGCTCTAGTGCCAAAGTGTGACGCTCTAGTGCCAACGTTTGGAGCTCTAGTTGCAAAGCGTGATGCTCTAGTGCCAAAGTGTGACGCTCTAGTTCCAAAGTGTGACTCTCTAGTGCCAAAGTGTGACACTCTTGTGCCAAAGTGTGACTCTGTAGTGCCAAAGTGTGACACTCTAGTGCCGAAGTGTGAGGCTCTAGTGCGAAAGTGTGACACTCTATTGCCAAAGTGTGACTCTCCTGTGCCAAAGTGTGATGCTCTAGTGCCAAAGTGTGAAGCTCTAGTACCCAAGTGTGAAGCGCTAGTACCAAAGTGTGACGATCAAGTGCCAAATTGTGACGCTCAAATGCCAAAGTGTGACGCTTTAGTGCCAAAGTGTGACACTCTAGTGCCAAAGTGTGAGGCTCTAGTGCCAAAGTGTGACGCTCTAGTGCCGAAGTGTGAGGCTCTAGTGCCAAAGTTTGAAACTCTAGTGCCAAAGTGTGATGCTATAGTGCCAAAGTGTGATGCTCTAGTTCCAAAGTGTGACGCTTTAGTGCCAACGTCTGACGCTATAATGCCAAAGTTTGAAGCTCTAGTGCCAAAGTGTGATGCTCCAGTGCCAAAGTGTGACGCTCTAATGCCAACGTTTGGAGCTCTACTGCCAAAGTGTGATGCTCTTGTCCCAAAGTGCGATGCTCTAGTGCAAGAGTGTGACGCTCTAGTGCCAAAATGTGACGCTCTAGTGCCAAAGTATTACACTGTAGTGCCAAAGTATGACGCTCTTGTCCCAAAGTGTGACACTCTAGTGCCAAAATGTGACGCTCTAGTACGAAAGTGTGATGCTCTAGTGCCAAAGTGTGATGCTCTTGTCCCAAAGTGCGATACTCTATTGCAAGAGTGTGACGCTCCAGTGCCAAAGTTTGACGCTCTAGTGCCAAAGGTCGGAACTATAGTGCCAAAGTCCGAGGCTCTAGTGCCAAAGTGTTACGCTCAAGTGCGAAAGTGTGACGCTCTAGTGCCAAAGGTCGGAACTATAGTGCCAAAGTCCGAGGCTCTAGTGCCAAAGTGTTACGCTCAAGTGCGAAAGTGTGACGCTCTAGTACCAAAGTCTGAAGATCTAGTGCCACGGTGTGACACTCTAGTGCCAAAGTGGGAAGTGCCAGTGCCAATGTGTGACGCTCTAGTGCCAAAGTGTGACGCTCTAGTGCCAAAGTGTGATGCTCTAGTGCTAAAGTGTGATGCTCTAGTGCCAAAGTGTGATGCTCTAGTCCCAAAGTGTGACGCTCTTGTGCCAAAGAGTGACGCTCTAGTGCCCAAGTGTGACGCTATAGTGCCAAAGTGTGACGCTCTAGTGCCTGAGTGTGAAGCTGTAGTGCCAAAGTGTGACGCTCTTGTGCCAAAGTGTGACGCTCTAGTGCCCAAGTGTGATGCTCTAGTGCCAAAGTGTGACGCTCTAGTGCCTGAGTGTGAAGCTGTAGTGCCAAATTGTGACGCTCTTGTGTCAAAGTGTGACGCTCTAGTGCCAAAGTGTGATGCTCTAGTGCCAAAGTTTGAAACTCTAGTGCCAATGTGTGATGCTCTAGTGCCAATGCGTGACGCTGTAGTGCCAGAGTGTGACGCTCTAGTTCCAAAGTGTGACGCTCTAGTACCAAAGTGTGAAGCCATAGTGCCAAAGTGTAACGCTCTGATGCCAAAGTGTGAAGCTCTAGTGTCAAAGAATGAAGCTCTAGTACCAAAGTTTGAAGCTCTAGTGTCAAAGTGGGATGCTCTAGTGCTAAAGTGTGATGCTCTAGTGCCAAAATATGAAGATCTAGTGCCAAAGTGTGACGCTCTAGTACCAACGTGTGACAATCTAGTGCCAAAGTGTGACGGTCTAGTGCCAAAGTGTGAAGGTCTAGTGCCAAAGTGTGATGCTCTAGTGCCAAGCGCGTGACGCTCTAGTGCCAAAGTGTGATGCTCTAGTGCCAAAGTGTGACGCTCTAATGCCAACGTTTGGAGCTCTACTGCCAAAGTGTGACGCTCTAGTGCCAATGTGTAATGCTCTAGTGCCAAAGTGTGACGCTCTAGTGCCAGCGTTTGGAGCTCTAGTGCCAAAGTGTGATGCTCCAGTGCCAAAGTGTGACGCTCTAGTGCCAAAGTGTGACGCTCTAGTGCCAATGTGTAATGCTCTAGTGCCAAAGTGTGACGCTCTAGTGCCAGCGTTTGGAGCTCTAGTGCCAAAGTGTGATGCTCCAGTGCCAAAGTGTGACGCTCTAGTGCCAAAGTGTGACGGTGTAGTGCCAAAGACAGACGTTATAGTTCCCAAGTTTGAAGCTCTAGTGCCAAAGTGTGACGCTCTAGTGCCAAAGTGTGACACTCTAGTGCCAACGTGTGCCACTATAGTGCCAAGGTGTGCATCTCTAGTGCCAAAGTGTGATGCTCTAGTGCCAAACGTGTGACGCTCGAGTGCCAAAGTGTGATGCTCTAGTGCCAAAGTGTGACGCTCTAGTGCCAAAGTGTGACACTCTAGTGCCAACGTGTGCCACTATAGTGCCAAGGTGTGCATCTCTAGTGCCAAAGTGTGATGCTCTAGTGCCAAACGTGTGACGCTCGAGTGCCAAAGTGTGATGCTCTAGTGCAAAAGTGTGACGCTCTAATGCCAACGTTTGGAGCTCTACTGCCAAAGTGTGATGCTCTAGTGCCAAACGTGTGACGCTCGAGTGCCAAAGTGTGATGCTCTAGTGCAAAAGTGTGACGCTCTAATGCCAACGTTTGGAGCTCTACTGCCAAAGTGTGATGCTCTTGTGCCAAAGTGTGACACTGTAGAGCCAAAGTGTGACGCTCTAGTTCCAACGTGTGGAGCTCTAGTGCCAAAGTGTGATGCTCTAGTGCCGAAGTGTGACCCTCTAGTGCCAAAGTGTGACAATGTAGTGCCAAAGTCAGACGCTCCAGTGCCAATGTTTGAAGAGCTAGTGCCAAAGTATGACGCTCGTGTGCCAAAGTGTGAATCTCTAGTGCCAAAGTGTGACGCTCTAGTGCCAAAGTGTGATGCTCTAGTACCAAAGTGTGACGCTCTAGTGCCAAAGTGTGACGCTCTAGTTCCAAAATGCGACACTCTATTGCAAGAGTGCGACGCTCTGGTGCCAATGTGTGACGCTCTAGTGCCAAAGGTCGAAACTCTAGTGCCAAAGTCCGAGGCTCTAGTGCCAAAGTGTGACTCTCAAGTACGAAAGTGTGATGCTCAAGTGCCAAAGTGTGAAGGTCTAGTGCCACAGTGTGACACTCTAGTGCCAAAGTGTGAAGTGCCAGTGCCAAAGTGTGACGATCTACTGCCAAAGTGTGACGCTCTAGTGCCTATATGTGACGCTCTAGTGCCAAAGTGTGACGCTCTAGTGCCAAAGTGTGATGCTCTAGTCCCAAAGTGTGACGCTCTTGTGCCAAAGGGTGACGCTCTAGTGCCCAAGTGTGACAATCTAGTGGCAATGTGTGATGCTCTAGTGCCAAATTGTGACGCTCTAGTGCCAGAGTGTGAAGCTCTAGTGGCAAAGTATGACGCTCTTGTGTCAAAGTGTGAGGCTCTGGTGCCAAAGTGTGATGCTCTAGTGCCAAAGTTTGAAACTCTAGTGCCAAAGTGTGATGCTCTAGTGCCAAAGTGTGACGCTCTTGTGCCAAAGAGTGACGCTCTAGTGCCCAAGTGTGACGCTCTAGTGCCAAAGTGTGACACTCTAGTGCCAACGTGTGGAGCTCTAGTGCCACAGTGTGATGCTCTAGTGCCGAAGTGTGACCCTCTAGTGCCAAAGTGTGACGCTCTAGTGGCAATGTGTGATGCTCTAGTGCCAAATTGTGACGCTCTAGTGCCAGAGTGTGAAGCTCTAGTGGCAAAGTATGACGCTCTTGTGTCAAAGTGTGAGGCTCTGGTGCCAAAGTGTGATGCTCTAGTGCCAAAGTTTGAAACTCTAGTGCCAACGTGTGATGCTCTAGTGCCAATGTGTGATGCTATAGTGCCAGATTGGGACACTCTAGTTCCAAAGTGTGACGCTCTAGTACCAAAGTGTGAAGCTCTAGTGCCAAAGTGTAACGCTCCGGTGCCAAAGTGTGAAGCTCTAGTGTCAAAGAATGACGCTCTAGTGCCAAAGTTTGAAGCTCTAGTGTCAAAGTGTGGCGCTCAAGTGCCAAAAATGTGACGCTCTAGTGCCAAAGTGTGACGCTCTAGTGCCAAAGTGGGATGCTCTAGTGCTAAAGTGTGACGCTCTAGTACCAAAATATGAAGTTCTAGTGCCAAAGTGTGACGCTCTAGTACCAAAGTGCGACAATCTACTATGAAAGTGTGACGTTCTAGTGCCGAAGTGTGAAGGTCTAGTGTCAAAGTATGATGCTCTAGTGCCAAACGTGTGACGCTCTAGTGCCAAGGTGTGATGCTCTAGTGCCAAAGAATGACGCTCTAATGCCAACGTTTGGAGCTCTACTGCCAAAGTGTGACGCTCTAGTGCAAAAGTGTGACGCTGTAGTGCCAAAGTGTGACGCTCTAGTGCCAACGTGTGGAGCTCTAGTGCCAAAATGTGATGCTCTAGTACCAAAGTGTTACGCTCTAGTGCCAAAGTATGACGATGTAGTGCCAAAGTCAGACGCTCTAATGCCAAAGTATGAAGCTCCAGTGCCAAAGCGTGACGCTCTAGTGCCAAAGTATGACACTCTAGTGCCAAAGTGTGCCACTCTAGTGCCAAGGTGTGAATCTCTAGTGCCAAAGTTTGATGCTCTAGTACCAAAGTGTGACGCTCTAGTACCAAAGTGTGACGCTCTAGTGCAAAAATGTGACGCTCTAGTTCCAAAGTGCGACACTCTATTGCCAAAGTGTGAGGCTCTAGTGCCAAAGTGTAACGTTCTGGTGCCAAACTGTGAAGGTCTAGTGCCACACTGTGACGCTCTAGTGCCAAAGTGTGAAGCGCTAGTGCCAAAGTGTGACGCTCTAGTGCCAATTTGTGATGCTCTAATGCCAAAGTCTGACGCTCTAGTGCCAAAGTGTGACGCTCTAGTGCCAAAGTGTGACGCTCTAGTGCCAAAGTGTGACGATCTAGTTCCAAAGTGTGACGCTGTAGTGCCAAAGTATGACGCACTATTGCCAAAGGTTGAAGCTCTAGTGCCAACGTGTGACGCTCTAGTGCCAAATTGTTACACTCTAGTGCCAAAGTGTGACGCTCTATTGCCAAAGTGTGAATGTCTAGTGCCAAAGTGTGACGCTCTAGTGCCAAAGTGTGACGCTCTAGTACCAAAGTGTGACGCTCTAGTGCCAAAGTGTGACGCTCTAGTTCCAAAGTGCGACACTCTATTGCAAGAGTGTGACGCTCTAGTGCCAAAGTGTGACGCTCTAGTACCAAAGTGTGACGCTCTAGTGCCAAAGTGTGACGCTCTAGTTCCAAAGTGCGACACTCTATTGCAAGAGTGTGACGCTCTAGTGCCAAAGTGTGACACTGTAGTGCCAAAGTGTGAGGTTCTAGTGCCAAAGTGTGACGCTCAAGTGCCAAAATGTGACGCTCTAGTACCAAAGTGTGAAGGTCTAGTGCCACAGTGTGATGCTCTAGTGCCAAAGTGTGAAGCGCTTGTGCCAGAGTGTGACGCTCTAGTGCCTAAGTGTGACGCTCTAGTGCCAAAATGTGACGCTCTAGTGCCAAAGTGTGACGCTCTGGTGCCAATGTGTGACGCTCTAGTCCCAACGTGTGACTCTCTTATGCCAAAGGGTGAATGTTCTAGTGTCCAAGAGTGACGCTATAGTGCCAAAGTTTGATGCTCTAGTGCCAGAGTGTGACGCTCTAGTGCCATAGTGTGAAGCTATAGTACCAAAGTGTGAAGCTCAAGTGCCAAGGTGGGACGCTCTAGTTTCAAAGTGTAAATCTATAGTGCCAAAGTGTGACGCTCTAGTGCCAGAGTGTGAAGACCTAGTGCCAAAGTGTGACGTTCAAGTGCCAAGGTGTGACCCTCTAGTGCTAAAGTGTGACGCTCTAGTGCCAAAGTGAGACGCTCTAGTGCAAGTGTGACGCTCTAGTACCAAAGTGTGAAGCTCTAGTGCCAAAGTGTGACGCTCTAGTTCCAAGAGTGTAACGCTCTAGTACCAAAGTGTGACGATCTAGTGCCAAAGTGTGAAGGTCTAGTGCCAAAGTGTGACACTCTAGTGCCAAAGTGTGGCACTCTAGTGCCAAATTGTGATGCTCTAGTGCCAAAGTGTGAGGCTCTAGTGCCAAAGTTCGAAGCTCTAGTGCCCAAGTGTGACGCTCTGGTGCCATATTGTGACGCTCTAGTGCCAAAGTGCGAAACTCTAGTGCCAAAGTGTAACGCTATAGTGCCAAAGTGTGACGCTCTAGTGCCAAAGTCGGACACTCTAGCGCAAGTGGGATGCTCTCGTGCCAAAGTGTGATGCTCTAGTGCCCAAGTGCAAAGCTCTAGTGCCAAAGTGTACCGCTCTAGTGCCAACGTGTGATGCTCTAGTGCCAAAGTGTCAAGCTCTAGTGTGGAAGTGTGAAGCTCTAATGCCAAAGTGTGACGATCTCGTGCTAAAGTGTGATGCTATAGTACCAAAGTGTGACGCTATAGTGCCAACGTGTGAAGCACTAGTGCCAAAGTGTTATACTCTAGTGCCAACTGGGATGCTCTAGTGCCAATGTGTGAAGCTCTAGTGCCAAAGTGTGACGCTCTAGTGCCAATGTGCGAAGCTCTAGTGCCAAAGTGTGACACTCGTGTGCCAAAGTGTGAAGCTCTATTACCAAAGTATGAAGCTCTCGTACCAAAGTGTGACGTTCCAGTTCCAAAGCATAAAGCTCTAGTCCCAAAGTATGACGCTCTTGTGCCAAAGGATGACGCTCTAGTGCCAACGTGTAAAGCTCTTGTGCCAAAGTGTGATGCTCTAGTGCCAAAGTGTGACGCTCTAGTGCCTAAGTTCGAAACTCTAGTGCCAAAGTGTGATGTTCTAGTGCAAATGTCTGACGCTCTAGTGCCAAAGTGTGAAGATCTAGTGCCTAAGTATGACGCTCTAGTGCCAAAGTTTGAAGCTCTAGTGCCAAAATTCGAGACTAGTGCCAACGTGTGACGTTCTAGTGCCAATTTGTGACACTAGAGTGCCAAAGTATGACGCTCTAGTTCCAACGTGTGGCGCTCTAGTGCCAAATTGTGAAGCTCTATTGCCAAAGTGTGACGCTCTAGTGCCAATGTGTGACGCTCTAGTGTCAAAGTGTGATGCTCAAGTGTCAAGGTGTGAAGCTCTAGTGCCAACGTGTGATGCTCTAGTGCCAAAGTGTGACGCTCTATTGCAAATGTATGACGCTTTAGTGCCAAAGTGTGACGCGCTAGTACCCAAGTGTGATGATCTAGTGCCAAAGTGTGAAGGTCTAGTGCCATAGTGTTACATTCTAGTGTCAAAGTATGAAGCGCTAGTGCCAAAGTGTGACACTCTAGTGGCAAAGAATGATGCTCTAGTGCCAAAGTGGGACGCTCTAGTGCCAAATTGTGACGCTATAGTGCCAAAGTGTGATGCTTTAGTGCCAAAGTATGATGCTCTAGTGCCAGAGTGCGAGGCTCTAGTGCCAACGTTTGAAACTCTAGTGCCGTAGTTTGATACTCTAGTGCCAAAGTGTGACGCTCTAGTGCCAAAGTGTGATTCTGTAGTGCCAAATTTTAACGCTCTAGTGCCAAAGTGTTAGACTCTAGTGCCAAATTGTGACGCTCCAGTGCCAACGTGTGACGCTCTAGTACCAAAGTGTGATGCTTTAGTGCCAAAGTGTGACGCTCTAGTTCCAAATTGCAACACCTTATTGCAAAAGTGTGACGCCCTAGTGCCAAAGGGTGACGCTCTAGTGCCAAAGCTCAAAACTCTAGTGCCAAAGTGTGAGGCTATAGTGCCGAAGCGTGACGCTCTAGTGCCAAAGTGTGACGCTCTAGTGCCAAAGTTCGAAACTCTAGTGCCCAAGTGTGATACTCTAGTGCCAAAGTGCGAGGCTCTAGTGCCAATGTGTGACTCTCCTGTGCTAAAGTGTGACGCTCTAGTGCCAAAGCGTGAAGCTCTAGTGCCAAAGTGTGATGCTCTAGCACCAAAGTGTGAAGGTCTAGTGCCACAGTGTGACACTCTAGTGCCAAAGTGTGACACTCTAGTGCCAAAGTGTGATGCTATAGTGCCATTGTGTGAAGCTCTAGTACCAAAGTGTGACGCTCTAGTCCCAAATTGTGACGCTCTTCTGCCAAAGGGTGACGCTCTAGTACCAAAGTGTGACATTGTAGTGCCAAAGTGTGATGTTCTAGTGTCAAAGTGTGACGCTCTAGTGCTAAAGTGTGAAGCTCTAGTGCCAAAGTGTGAAGCTCCTGTGTCAAAGTGTGACGCTCCAGTGCCAAAGTGTGACGCTCTAGTGCCAAAGTTTGAAACTCTAGTGCCAACATGTGATGCTATAGTGCCAATGTGTGACGCTCTAGTGCCAAAGTGTGACGCTCTAGTTCTCAAGTGTGACGCTCTAGTGCCAACGTGTGAAGCTCTAGAGCCAAAGTGCAATGCTCTGGTTCCAAAGTGTGAAGCTCTAGTGCCAACTTATGACACTCTAGTGCCAAAGTGTGAAGCTCTAGTGCCAAAGTGTGACGCTCAAGTGCCAGAGTGTGACGCTCTAGTGCCAAAGTGTGATAATCTAGTGCCAAACTGGGATGCACTAGTGCCAAAGTGTGATGCTCTAGTACCAAAGTATGAAGCTCTAGTTCCAAAGTGTGACGCTCTAGTGCCAAAGTGTGACGATCTAGTGCCAAAGTGTGACGTTCTAGTGCCAAAGTGTGAAGGTCTAGTGCCAAAGTGTGATGCTCTAGTGCCAAACGTGTGACGCTCTAGTGCCAAAGTGTGACGTTCTAGTGCCAAAGTGTGAAGGTCTAGTGCCAAAGTGTGATGCTCTAGTGCCAAACGTGTGACGCTCTAGTGCCAAAGTAAGACGCTCTAGTGCCAAATTGTGACGGTCTAATGCCAACATCTGGAGCTCTAGTTCCAAATTGTGATGCTCTAGTGCCAAAGTGTGACGCTCTAGTGCTAAAGTGTGACGCTCTAGTGCCAAAGGTTGAAGCTCTTGTGCCAAAGTGCGCACTCTAGTGCCAAAGTGTGACACTCTAGTGCCAACGTGTGACGCTCTAGTGCCGAATTGTGAATCTCTAGTGCCAAAGTGTGATGCTCTAGTGCCAAAGTATGGCGCTCTAGTACCTAAGTGTGACGCTCTAGTGCCAAAGTGTGACGCTCTAGTTCCAAAGTGCGACACTCTATTGCCAATGCGTGAAGCCCTATTGCCAAAATGTGTCGCTCTAGTGCCAACATTCGAGACTCTAGTGCCAAAGTGTGATGCTCTAGTGCCAAATTGTGACACTATAGTGCCAATGTGTGACGCTCTAGTTCCAAGGAGTGACGCTCTAGTGCCAAAGTGTGAAGCTCTATTGCCAAAGTCTGACGCTCTAGTGCCAATGTCTAACGCTCTAGTGTCAAAGTGTGATGCTCTAGTGCCAAAGTGTGGAACTCTAGTGCCAACGTGTGACGCTCTAGTGCCAAGGTGTGAAGCTCTAGTGCCAAAGTGTGATGCTCAAGTGCCAAAATATGATGCTCTTGTGCCAAAGTGTGACGCTCGAGTGCCAAAGTGTGAAGCTCTAGTGCAAACGTGTGACGCACTAGTGCCAACGTGTGACGCTCTATTGCATAAGTGTGATGCTTTAGTGCCAAAGTGTGACGCTCTAGTGCCCAAGTGTGACGCTCTAGTGCCAAAGTGTGAAGGTCTAGTACCACAGTGTGACGGTCTAGTGCCAAAGTGTGAAGCGCTAGTGCCAAAGTGTGACGCTCTAGTGCCAAAGTGTGACGCTCTAGTGCCAAAGTGTGACGCTCTAGTGCCAAAGTGTGACGCTCTAGTGCCANGTGCAAACGTGTGACGCACTAGTGCCAACGTGTGACGCTCTATTGCATAAGTGTGATGCTTTAGTGCCAAAGTGTGACGCTCTAGTGCCCAAGTGTGACGCTCTAGTGCCAAAGTGTGAAGGTCTAGTACCACAGTGTGACGGTCTAGTGCCAAAGTGTGAAGCGCTAGTGCCAAAGTGTGACGCTCTAGTGCCAAGGTGTGACGCTCTAGTGCCAAAGTGCGACGCTCTACTGCCAAAGTGTGACGCTATAGTGCCTAAGTGTGACGCTCTAGTGCCAATGTGTGACGCTCTATTGCCAAAGTGCGAGGCTCTAGTGCCAAATTTTGAAACTCTAGTGCCAACATGTGGTACTCTAGTGCCAAAGTGTGACGCTCTAGTGCCAAAGTGTGATGCTCTAGTGCCAAAGTCTGACGTTATAGTGCCAAAGATTGAAGCTCTAGTGCCAAAGTGTGACGCTCTAGTGCCAAAGTGTTACACTCTAGTGCTAAAGTGTGACGCTCTTGCGCCAAAGTGTGAATCTCAAGTGCCAATGTGTGACGCTCCAGTGCCAAAGTGTGACGCTCTAGTAGCAAAGTGTGACGCTCTAGTGCCAAAGTGTGACACTATAGTTCCAAATTGCAACACTCTATTGCAAAAGTGTGACACTCTAGTGCCAAAGTGTGACATTCTAGTGCCAAAGCTTGGAACTCTAGTGCCAAAGTGTGAGGCTTTAGTGCCAAAGTGTGACGCTCTAGTGCCAAAGTGTGACGCTCTAGTGCCAAAGTTTGAAACTCTAGTGCCCAAGTGTGACACTCTAGTGCCAAAGTGTGAGGCTCTAGTGCCAAAGTGTGACTATCCTGTGCCAAAGTGTGATGCTCTAGTGCCAAAGTGTGAAGCTATTGTGCCAAAGTGTGACGCTCCAGAACCAAAGTGTGAAGGTCTAGTGCCACAGTGTGACGCTCTAGTGCCAAAGTGTGAAGCGCCAGTGCCAGATTGTGACGCTCTAGTGCCAAAGTGTGACACTGTAATGCCAAAGTGTGATGCTATAGTGCCAAAGTGTGATGCTCTAGTGCCGAAGTGTGACGCTGTAGTCCCAATGTGTGACGCTCTTATGCCAAAGGGTGACGCTCTAGTACCAAAGTGTGGCACTTTAGTGCCAAAGTGCGATGCTCTAGTCCCAAAGTGTGACGCTCTAGTGCCAAAGTGTGAAGCTCTAGGGCCAAAGTGTGAAGCTCTTGTGTCCAAGTGTGACGCTCTAGTGCCAAAGTGTGATGCTCTAGTGCCAAAGTTGGAAACTCTAGTGCCAACATGTGATGCTCTATTGCCAATGTGTGACGCTCTAGTGCCAAAGTGTGACGCTCTAGTTCTCAAGTGTGACGCTCTAGTGCAAACGTGTGAGGCTCTAGAGCCAAAGTGTAACGCTCTGGTGCCAAAGTGTGAAGCTCTAGTGCCAGAGTATGACGCTCTAGTGCCAAAGTGTGAAGCTCTAGTGCCAAAGTGTGATGCTCAAGTGCCAAAGTGTGACGCTCTAGTGCCAAAGTGTGACGATCTAGTGCCAAACGGGGACGCTCTAGTGCCAAGGTGTGACGCTCTAGTACCAAAGTATGAAGCTCTAGTGCCAATGTGTGACGCTCTAGTGCCAAAGTGTGACGATCTAGTGCCAAAGTGTGACGGTCTAGTGCCAAAGTTTGAAGGTCTAGTGCCAATGTGTGATGCTCTAGTGCCAAACGTGTGACGCTCTAGTGCCAAAGAAAGACGCTCTAGTGCCAAATTGTGATGCTCTAATGCCAATACTTGGAGCTCTAGTGCCAATGTGTGATGCTCTAGTGCCAACGTGTGACGCTCTAGTGCCAAAGTGTGACGCTGTAGTGCCAAAGTCTGACGCTCTAGTGCCAAAGGTTGAAGCTCTAGTGCTAGAGTGTGCACTCTAGTGCCAATTTGTGACACTCTAGTGCCAACGTATGACGCTCTAGTGCCAAAGTGTGAATCTCTAGTGCCAAAGTGGGATGCTGTAGTGCCAAAGTATGGCGCTATAGTACCAAAGTGTGACGCTCTAGTGCCAATGTGTGACGCTCTAGTTCCAAAGTGTGACACTCTATTGCCAAGGTTTGACGCTCTAGTGCCAAAATGTGACACTCTAGTGCCAAAATTCGAGACTCTAGTGCCAAAGTGTGACGCTCTAGTGCCAAATTGTGACACTGGAGTGCCAAAGTGTGATGCTCTAGTTCCAAGGAGTGACGCTCTAGTGCCAAAGTGTGAAGTTCTATTGCCAAAGTGTGATGCTCTAGTGCGAATGTGTGACGCTCTAGTGTCAAAGTGTGACGCTCTAGTGCCAAAGTGTGGAACTCTAGTACCAACGTGTGACGCTCTAGTTCTAAAGTGTGAAGCTCTAGTGCCAAAGTGTGACGCTCTAGTGCAAACGTGTGACGCTCCAGTGCCAAAGTGTGACGCTCTAGTACCCAAGTGTGACGCTCTAGTGCCAAAGTGTGAAGGTCTAGTGCCACAGTGTGAGGCTCTAGTGCCACAGTGTGAAGCGCTAGTGCCAAAGTGTAACTCTCTAGTGCGAAAGTGTGACGCTTTAGTGCTAAAGTGTGACGCTCTAGTGCCAAAGTGTGACCCTCTAGTGCCAAAGTGTGACGCTCTAGTCTCAAAGTATGACGCTCTTGTGCCAAAGGGTGACGCTCTAGTGCCAATGTTTGACGCTCTAGTGCCAAAGTGTGAGGCTCTAGTGCCAAATGGTGACGCTCTAGTGGCAAAGTGTGACATTCTAGTGCCAAATTTTGATGCTCTCATGTCAATGTTGGAGCTCTAGTGCCAAAGTGTGACGCTCTAGTGCCAAAGTGTGACGCTGTAGTGCCAAAGTATGACGCTCTAGTGCCAGAGTTTGAAGCTCTAGTGCCAAAGTGTGACGCTCTAGTGCCAAAGTGTGACACTCTATTGCCAAAGTGTGACGCCCTAGTGCCAAAGTGTGAATCTCTAGTGCCAACGTGTGATGCTTTAGTGCCAAAATGTGACGCTCTATTACCAAAGTGTGACGCTCTAGTGCCAAAGTGTGACGCTCTAGTTCCAAGGGTCGACACTCTATTGCCAAAGTGTGATGCTCTAGTGGCACACTGACGCCCTAGTGCCAAAGTTTGAACCTCTAGTGCCAAAGTGTGACGCTCTAGTGCCAACGTGTGAAACGCTAGTGCCAAAGTGTGACGCTCTACTTCCAAGGAGTGACGCTCTAGTGCCAAAGTGCGAAGCTCGAGTGCCAAATTGTGACGCTCTAGTGCCAAAGTGTGACGCTCTAGTGTCAAAGTGTGGCGCTCTAGTGCCGAAGTGTGGAACTATAGTGCCAAAGTGTGACGCTCTAGTGCCAAGGTGTGAAGCTCTAGTGCCAAATTGTGATGCTCTAGTGCCAAAGTGTGATGGTCTAATGCGAACATGTGACGCTCGAGTGCTGAAGTTTTAAGCTCTAGTGGCAAAGTGTGACGCTCTAGTGCCAACGTCTGGAGCTCTAGTTCCAAAGTGTGACAATTAAGTGCCAAAGTGTGACGCTGTAGTGTCAAAGTGTGACGCTATAGTGCAAACGTATGGAGCTCTACTACCAAATTGTGATGCTCTAGTTCCAAAGTGTGACGCTCTAGTGCCAAAGTATGACGCTCTAGTGCCAAAGTGTGACTCTCTAGTGCCAAAGTGTGACGGTCTAGTGCCAAAGTTCGAAATATAGTGCCCAGGTGTTACGCTCCAGTACAAAAGTGTGACGCTCTATTGCCAAAGTGTGACTCTCCTGTGCCAATGTGTGACGCTCTAGTGCCAAAGGGTGAAGCTCTAGTACCCAAGTGTGACGCTCCAGTGCCAAAGTGTGAAGGTCTAGTGCCACAGTGTGATGCTCTAGTGCCAAAGTGTGAAGTGGTAGTGCCAAAGAATGACGCTATAGTGCCATTTTGTGACGCTCTAATACCAAAATGTGACACTGTAGTGCCAAAGTGTGACGCTCTAGTGCCAAAGTGTGACGCTCTAGTGCCAAAGTGTGACGCTCTCGTGCCGAAGTGTGAGGCTCTGGTGCCAAAGTTTTAAAGACTAGTGCCAAAGTGTGATGCTATAGTGCCAAACTGTGACGTTCTAGTTCCAAAGTGTGACGCTCTAGTGCCAAAGTCTGACACTCTAGTGCCAAAGTTTGAAGTTCTAGTGCCAACGTGTGACGCTCTAGTGCCAAATTGTTACACTCTAGTGCCAAAGTGTGACGCTCGTGTGCCAAAGTGTGAATCTCTAGTGCCAACGTGTGACGCTCTAGTGCCAAAGTGTGACGCTCCAGTACCAAAGTGTGACACTCTAGTGCCAAAGTGTGATGCTCTAGTTCCAAAGTGCGACACTCTATTGCAAGAGTGTGACGCTCTAGTGCCAAAGTGTGAAGCTCTAGTGCCAAAGTTTGAAACTCTAGTGCTAACATGTGAGGCTCTAGTGCCAAAGTGTGATGCTCAAGTGCCAATGTGTGACGCTCTAGTACCAATTTATGAAGGTCTAGTGCCACAGTGTGATGCTCTAGTGCCAAAGTGTGAAGCGCCAGTGCCAAAGTGTGACCCTCTATTGCCAAAGTGTGACTCTCTAGTGCCAAAAAGTGACGCTCTTGTGTCAAAGTGTGACACTCTAGTGCCAAAGTGTGACTCTCTAGTCTCAAAGTGTGACGCTCTTGTGCAAACAGGTGACGCTCTAGTGCCCAAGTGTGACGCTCTAGTGCCAAAGTCTGATGCTCTGTTGCCAAAGTGTGACGCTCTAGTGCCAAAGTGTGAAGCTCTAGTGCCAAAGTGTGAACCTCTTGTGTCAAAGTGTGACGCTCTAGTGCGAAAGTGTGACGCTCTAGTGCCAAAGTTCAGAAGTCTAGTGCCAACGTGTGATGCTCTAGTGCCAATGTGTGATGCTGTAGAGCCAAAGTGTGATCCTCTAGTTCCAAACTGTGATGCTCTAGTGCCAAAGTGTGAAGCTCTAGTGCCAAAGTGTAACGCTCTGGTGCCAAAGTGTGAAGCTCTAGTGCCTAAGTATGACGCTCTAGTGCCAAAGTTTATAGCTCTATTGCCAAAGTGTGACGCTAAAGTGCCAAAATGTGACACCCTAGTGCCAAAGTGTGACGCTGTTGTGCCAAAGTGGGACACTATAATGCTAAAGTGTGATGCTCTAGTACCAAAAGATGAAGCTCTAGTGCCAAAGTGTGACGGTCTAGTGCCAAAGTGTGACAATCTAGTGCCAAAGTGTGACGTTCTAGTGCCAAAGTCTGAAGGTCTAGTGCCAAAGTGTGATGCTCTAGTGCCAAACGTGTGACGCTCTAGTGCCAAAGTGTGATGCTCTTGTGCCAAAGTGTGACGCTCCAATGCCAATGTCTGGAGCTCTAGTGTCAAAGTTTGACGCTCTAGTGCCAAAGTGTGACGCTGTAGTGCCAAAGTGTGACGCTCTAGCGCCAAAGTGTGGAGCTCTAGTGCCAAAGTGTGATGCTATAGTGCCAAAGTGTGACGCTCTAGTGCGAAAGTGTGACAATGTAGTACCAAAAGTCTAATGCTCTAGTGCCAATGTTTGAAGCTCTAGTGCCAAAGTGTGACGCTCCAGTGCCAACGTGTGACACTCTAGTGCCAAAGTGTGCCGCTCTAGTGTCAAAGTGTGAATCTCTTGTGCCAAAGTATGATGCTCTAGTACCAAAGTGTGACGCTCTAGTACCAAAGTGTGACGCTCTAGGGCCAAAATGTGACGCTCTAGTTCCAAAGTGCGACACTCTATTGCCAAAGTGTGAAGCTCTAGTGCCAAAGTGTAATGCTCTGGTGCCAAAGTGTGAAGCTCTAGTGCGAAAGTATGACGCTCTAGTGCCAAAGTGTGAAGCTCTAGTGCCATAGTGTGACGCTCAAGTGCCAAAGTGTGACGCTCTAGTGCCAAAGTATGACGGTCTAGTGCCAAAGTGTGAAGGTATAGTGCAAAATTTTGATGCTCTAGTGCCAAACGTGTGACGCTCTAGTGCGAAAGTGTGACGTTTGGCACTAGAGATTCACACTTTGGCACAAGAGCGTCACACTTTGGCACTAGAGTGTAACAATTTGGCACTATAGCGTCACACTTTCGCACTAGAGCTTTACACTTTGCCATTAGAGCGTCACAAATTGGCACTAGAGCGTCACACTTTGGTACTAGCGCTTCACACGTTGGCACTAGAGCGTCACACTGTGGCACTAGACCTTCACACTTTCGCACTGGAGCGTCACACTTGGGTACTAGAGCTTCACACTTTGGCACTAGAGCGTCACACTTTGGCACAGGAGAGTCACACTTTTGGCAATGGAGCGTCACACTTTCGTACTAGAGCGTCACACTTGGGCACTAGATTTCGAACTTTGGCACTAGAGCGTCACACTTTGGCACTAGAACGTCACACATTGGCACTAGAGCGTCACACTTTGGCACTAGAGCATCACACTTTAACACTAGAGCTCCACACTTTGGCACTAGAGCTTCATACCTTGGCACTAGAGCGTCACACTTTGCCACTTGAGTTCCACACTTTGGCACTAGAGCGTCACACTTTGACACTAAAGCGTCACACTTTGGCACTAGAGCGTCACAATTTGGCACTATAGCTTCACACTTTGGCACTGGAGCATCACTCCTTGGAAGTAGAGCGTCACATTTTGGCACTTGAGTGTCACACTTTGGCACTAGAGCGTCACACTTTGACACAAGAGTTTCAACCTTTGGCACTAGAGCGTCAGTGTGCCACTAGAGCGTCACACTTTGGCAATGGAGTGTCGCACTTTGGAACTAGAGCGTCACACTTTGGCACTAGAGCGTGACACTTTGGTACTAGAGCGTCACACTTTGGCACTAGAGCATCACACGTTGGCACAAGAGATTCACACTTTGGCATTAGAGCGTCACACTTTGGCACTAGAGTGTCACACTTTGGCACTAGAGCGTCGCACTTTGGCACTAGAGCGTCAAACTCTGGGACTAGAGCGTCAGGCTTTGGCACTACAGCATCAAACTTTGGCACTAGAGCGTCACACTTTGGCACTAGAGCTCCAAACATTGGCATTAGAGAATCACAATTTGGCACTAGAGTGTCACACTTTGGCACTAGAGCGTCACAATTTGGCACTAGAGCCTCACACTTTGGCACTAGAGTGTCACACATTGGAACTAGAGCGTCACACTTTGGCACTAGAGTGTCACACATTGGAACTAGAGTGTCACACTTTGGCACTAGAGCTTCACACATTGGCACTAGAGCGTCACACTTTGGCATTGGAGAGTCACACTTTGGCACTAGAGCATCACACTTGGACACTAGAGTTTTGAACTTTGGCACTAGAGCGTCACACTTTGGCACTGGAGCGTCACACTTTGGCACTAGAGAGTCACACTTTGGCACTAGAGCATCACACTTGGACACTAGAGTTTTGAACTTTGGCACTAGAGCGTCACACTTTGGCACTGGAGCGTCACACTTTGGCACTAGAGCGTCACACTTTGGCACTAGAGCATCACACTTTGGCACTAGGGCTCCACACTTTGGCATAAAGAGTGTCACACTTTGGCACTAGAGCGTCACATTTTGGCACTACAGCGTCACACTTTGGCACTAGAGCGTCATACTTTGGCACTACAGCTCCAAACGTTGGCATTAGAGCATCACACTTTAGCACTAGAGCATCACACTTTGGCACTAGACCGTCACACATTTGGCACTAGAGCATCACACTTTTGCACTGGACCTTCACACTTTGGCACTATAATTTCACACTTTGGCACTAGAGCGTCACACGTTGGCACTTGAGCGTCACACTTTGGCACTAGAGCTTCACACTTTGGCACTAGAGCGTCATATGTTGGCACTAGAGCTTCACACTTTGGCACCAAAGCGTTACACTTTGGCACTAGAGCTTCACACTTTGGCAATAGAGTGTCGCACTTTGGAACTAGACCGTCACATTTTGGCACTAGAGCGTCACACTTTGGTAGTAGAGCGTCACACTTTGGTACTAGAGCATCACACTTTGGCACTAGAGATTCACACTTTGGCACTAGAGCGTCACACTTTGGCACTAGGGTGTCACACTTTGGCACTAGAGCGTCATACTTTAGCACCAGAGCTTCAACCTTTGGCACTAGAGCGTCAGACTTTGGCACTACATCGTCACACTTTGGCACTAGAGCGTCACACTCTGGCAGTAGAGCATCACACATTGGCACTAGAGCTCCACACGTTGGCACTAGAGTGTCACACTTTGGCACTACATCGTCACACTTTGGCACTAGAGCGTCACACTTTGGCACTAGAGCTCCAAACGTTGGCATTAGAGCGTCACACTTTGGCACTAGAGCACCACACGTTTGCACTAGAGCGTCACACGTTTGTCAATAGAGTATCACACCTTGGCACTAGACCTTCACACATTGGCACTAGAACATCACACTTTGGCACTAGATTGTCACACTTTGGCACTAGAGCGGCACACTTTGGCACTAGAGCTTCATATTTTGGTACTAGACCATCACGCTTTAGCACTATATCGTCCCACTTTGGCACTAGAGCATCACACTTTGGCACTAGAGCGTCACATTTTGGTACTTGAGCGTCCCTCTTTGGCACCAGAGCTTTAAACTTTGGCACTAGAGCGTCATACTTTGGCACAAGAGCTTCACACTTTGGCACCAGAGCGTTACACTTTGGCACTAGAGCTTCACACTTCAGCACTAGAGCGTCACACTTTGGAACTAGAACGTCACACTTTGGCACTACAGCGTCACACATTGGCACTAGAGCATCACACTTTGTCACTATAGTTTTGAACTTTGGCACTAGAGCATCACAGTTTAGCACTATAGCGTCACACTTCGACACAAGAGCTTCGCACTTTGGCACTAGAGCTTTGCACTTTGGCACTAGAGCGTCACACTTTGGTAATAGAGCATCACACTTTGGCAGTACAGCATCACACTTGGGCACTAGAGCGTCACCCTTTGGCACAAGAGCATCACACTTTGGGACTACAGCATCACACTTTGGCACTAGAGCGTCACACTTTGGCACTAGAGCGTCACACTTTGGCACTAGAGCATCACATTTTGGCAATAGAGCGTCACACTTTGGCAATGGCGCTTCACACTTTGGCACTAGAGCATCACACTGTGGCAATAGACCTTCACACTTTCGTACTAGAGTGTCACACTTTGGCACTTAAGCGTCACACTTTGGCACTAGAGCCTCACACTTTGGCACAACAGTTCTGAACTTTGGCACTAGAGCGTCACACTTTGGTACTAGAGCGTCACACTCTTTCAATAGAGTGTCACAATTTGGAACTAGAGCGTCACACTTTGGCACTAGAGCGTCACACTTTGGTACTAGAGTGTCACACTTTGGCACTAGAGCGTCACACCTTGGCACTAGAGATTCACACATTGGCACAAGAGCGTCACACTTTGGCACTAGAACTTCAAACCTTGGCACTAGAGTGTCAGGCTTTGGCACTACAGCGTCACACTTTGGAACTAGAGCGTCACACTTTGGCACTAGAGCATCACACTTTGGCAATAGAGTTTCAAACTTTGGCACTAGAGCCTGACACTTCGGCACCACAGCGTCACACTTTGGCACTAGAGCGTCACACTTTGACACTAGAGCGTCACTCTTTGGCACTAGAGCATCATACTTTGGCATAAAAGCATCACAATTTGGCACTAGAGCGTCACACTTTGGCACTAGCGCTTCACACTTTGGCACTAGAGCATCACACTGTGGCACTAGACCTTCACAATTTGGCACTAGAACGTCACACTTGGGTACTAGAGTTTCACACTTTGGCACTAGAGCGTCACACTTTGGCACAGTAGAGTCACACTTTGGCAATAGAGCGTCACACTTTCGTACTAGAGCGTCACACTTGGGCACTAGATTTCGAACTTTGGCACTAGAGCGTCACACTTTGGCACTAGAGTGTCACACTTTGGCACTAGAGCGTCACACTTTAGCACTAGAGCGTCACACGTTTGCACTAGAGCATCACACATTGGCACTAGAGCTCCATAATTTGGCACTATAGCGTCACACTTTGGCACTACAGCGTCACACTTTGGCACAAGAGCGTCACACTTTGGAACTAGAGCTCCAAACGTTGGCACTAGAGTGTCACACTTTGGCACTAGAGCTTCACACTTCGGCACTCGAGCATCACACTTTTGCATTAGACCATCACACTTTGGCATTAGAGCATCACACTTCGGCACTAGAGCTTCACACCTTGGCACTAGAGCGTCACACTTTGGCACTAGAGTTCCACACTTTGGCACTAGAGCGTCACACTTTGACACTAGAGCGTCATACTTTGGCACTAGAGCGTCACAATTTGGCACTACAGCGTCACATTTTGGCACTAGAGCGTCACACTTTGGCACCAGAGATCCAAACATTGGCATTAGAGCATCACAATTTGGCACAAGAGTGTCACACTTTGGCACTAGAGTGTCACACTTTGGCACTAGAGCGTAACACTTTCGCACTGGAGCCTCACACTTTGGCGCTAGAGCGTCAAACTTTGGCACTAGAGCGTCACCCTTTGGCACAAGAGTGTCATACTTTTAGACTAGAGCGTCACACTTTGGCACTAGAGCGTCACACTTTGGCAGTAGAGCGTCACACTTTGGCACTAGATCATCACATGTTTGGACCAGAGCGTCACACTTTGGCACTAGCGCTTCACACTTTTGCACTAGAGCATCACACTATGGCACTAGACCTTCACACTTTGGCACTAGAGCGTCACACTTGGGTACTAGAGCTTCACACTTTGGAACTAGAGCGTCACACTTTTGCACTAGAGCGTCACACTTTGGCACTAGAGCGTCACACGTTGGCACTATAGCTTCACACTTTGGCACTTGAGCGTAATACTTTGGCACAAGAGCATCACATTTTGGCACTTGAGCATCACACTTTGGCACTAGAGTTCACACCTTGGAACTAGAGCGTCACACTTTGGCACTATAGTTCCACACTTTGGCACTAGAGCGTCACACGTTGACACTAGAGCGTCACACATTGGCACTAGAGCATCACACTTGGGCAATAGAGCTTCACACGTTGGCACTAGAGCGTCACTCCTTGGAACTAGAGCATCACACTTTGGCACTCTAGTGTCACAAGTTGGCACCAGAACGTCAGACATTGGCACTAGAGTCTCAAATTTTGGTACAAGAGCGTGACATTTTGGCACTATAGCGTCACACTTTGGCACTAGAGCGTCACATTTTGGTACTAGAGCGCCATTCTTTGGCGCTAGAGCATCACACTTTGGCACTAGAGATTCACACTTTGGGACTAGAGCGTCACACATTGGCATTAGAGTGTCACACTTTGGCACTAGAGTGCACACTTTGGCACTAGAGCTTCAGCCTTTGGCACTAGAGCGTCAGACTTGACACTACAGCATCACACCTTGGCACTAGAGTGTCACATGTTGGAACTAGAGCTCCAAATGTTGGCATTGGAGTGTCACAATTTGGCACTAAAGCGTCTTACTTTGGCACTAGAACGTCACACGTTTGGCACTAGAGCATCACACTTTGCCACTAGACCTTCATACTTTGGCACTAGACCGCCACGCTTTGGCACTAGATCGTCACACTTTGGCACTAGAGCGTCACACTTTGGCACTACAGCTTCATACGTTGGTACTAGAGCGTCACACTTTGGCACTAGAGCGTCCCAGTTTGGCACTGGATCGTCACTCTTTGGCACTAGAGCGTCACACTTTGGCACTTGAGCGTCACACTTTGGCACTAGAGCTTCACACTTTGGCACTAGAGCGTCATACCTTGGCACTAGAGCTTCACACTTTGGCACCAGAGCGTTACACTTTGGCTCTAGAGCTTCACACGTTAGCACTGGAGCGTCACACTTGAGAACTAGAGCATCACACTTTGGCACTATAACGTCACACATTGGCACTAGAACATCACATGTTGGCACTAGAGTTCCAAACTCTGGCACTAAAGCGTCACACTTTGGCACTAGAGCGTCACACTTTGGCACATGAGAGTCACACTTTGGCAATAAAGCGTCACACTTTCGTACTAGAGCGTCACACTTGGGCACTATATTTCGAACTTTGGCACTAGAGCGTCACACTTTGGCACTAGAGTGTCACACTTTAGCACTAGAGCGTCACACTTTAGCACTACAGCGTCACATGTTTGCACTAGAGCATCACACTTTGGCACTAGATCTCCACACTTTGGCACTATAGCGTCACACTTTGGCACTACAGCGTCACACTTTGGCATAAGAGCGTCACACTTTGGAAATAGAGCTCCAAACGTTGGCACTAGAGCGTCACACTTTGGCACTAGAGCTTCACACTTCGGCACTCGAGCGTCACAATTTTGCATTAGACCATCACACTTTGGCACTAGAGCATCACACTTTGGCACTAGAGCTTCACACCTTGGCACTAGAGCGTCACACTTTGGCACTAGAGTTCCACACTTTGGCACTAGAGCGTCACACTTTGGCACTAGAGCTTCACACTTCGGCACTCGAGCGTCACAATTTTGCATTAGACCATCACACTTTGGCACTAGAGCATCACACTTTGGCACTAGAGCTTCACACCTTGGCACTAGAGCGTCACACTTTGGCACTAGAGTTCCACACTTTGGCACTAGAGCGTCACACTTTGACACTAGAGCGTCACAATTTGGCACTTGAGCTTCACACTTTGGAACTAGAGCGTCACTCCTTGGAAGTAGAGCATCACACATTGGCAATAGAGTGTCAGAGTATGGCACTAGAGCGTCACAATTTGGCACTAGAGTTTCAAACTTTGGCACTAGAGCATCAGTGTGCCACTAGAGCGTCACACTTTTGCAATAGAGTGTCACACATTGGAACTAGAGCGTCACACTTTGGCAGTAGAGCGTAACACTTTGGCACTAGAGCATCACACGTTGGCACTAGAGATTTTCACTTTGGCACTAGAGCGTCACACTTTGGCACTAGAGTGTCACAATTTGGCACTAGAGCGTCACACTTTGGCATTAGAGCTTCAAACTCTGGCACTAGAGCATCAGACTTTGGCACTGCAGCGTCACACTTTGGCACTAGAGCGTCACACTTTGGCACTAGAGATCCAAACATTGGCATTAGAGCATCACAAATTGGCACTAGAGTGTCACACTTTGGCAATGGAGTGTCACACTTTGGCACTAGAGCGTAACACTTTGGCACTGGAGCCTCACACTTTGGCGCTAAAGCGTCAAACTTTGGCACTAGAGCGTCACCCTTTGGCACAAGAGCGTCATACTTTGAGACTAGAGCGTCACACTTTGGCACTAGAGCGTCACACTTTGGCAGTAGAGCGTCACACTTTGGCACTATAGTGTCACACGTTTGCACTAGAGCGTCACACTTTGGCACTAGCGCTTCACACTCTGGCACTAGAGCGTCACACTATGGCATTAGACCTTCACACTTTGGCACTAGAGCGTCACACTTGGGTACTAGAGCTTCACACTTTGGCACTAGAGCGTCACACGTTTGCGCTAGAGCGTCACACTTTGGCACTAGAGCGTCACACATTGGCACTGTAGCTTCACACTTTGGCACTTAAGCGTAACACTTTGGCACAAGAGCATCACATTTTGGCACTTGAGCACCACACTTTGGCACTAGAGCTTCACACCTTGGCACTAGAGCGTCACACTTTGGCACTAGAGTTCCACACTTTGGCACTAGAGCGTCACACTTTGACACTAGAGCGTCACACATTGGCACTAGAGCATCACACTTTGGCACTAGAGCGTCACACTTTGGCACTAGAGTTCCACACTTTGGCACTAGAGCGTCACACTTTGACACTAGAGCGTCACACATTGGCACTAGAGCATCACACTTTGGCAATAGAGCTTCACACTTTGGCACTAGAGCGTCACTCCTTGGAACTAGAGCATCACACTCTGGCACTCCTGTGTCACAATTTGGCACTAGAGCGTCACACATTGGCACTAGAGTCTCGAATTTTGGTACTAGAGCGTCACATTTTGGCACTAGAGCGTCACACTTTGGCACTAGAGCATCACACTTTGGTACTAGAGCGCCATACTTTGGCGCTTGAGCATCACACTTTGGCACTAGAGATTCACACATTGGCACTAGAGTGTCACACGTTGGCACTAGAGTGTCACACGTTGGCACTAGAGTGCACACTTTGGCATTAGAGCTTCAACCTTTGGCACTAGAGCATCAGACTTGGCACTACAGCGTCACACTTTGGCACTGGGGTGTCACACTTTGGCACTAGAGCTCCAAATGTTGGCATTAGAGCGTCACAATTTGGCACTAGAGCGTCTTACTTTGGCACTATAACGTCACACGTTTGTCACTAGAGAATCACACTTTGGCACTAGACCTTCACACATTGACACTAGACCGCCACACTTTGGCACTAGATCGTCACACTTTGGCACTAGAGCGTCATACTTTGGCAATAGAGCTTCATACTTTGGTACTAGAGCGTCACACTTTGGCATTAGAGCGTCCCAGTTTGGCATTGGATGGTCACTCTTTGGCACTAGAGCGTCACACTTTGGCACTTGAGCGTCACATTTTGGCACTAGAGCTTCACACTTTGGCACTAGAGCGTCATACTTTGGCACTAGAGCTTCACACGTTGGCACCTGAGCGTTACACTTGAGAACTAGAGCATCACACTTTGGCACTAGAGCGTCACACATTGGCACAAGAACATCACATGTTGGCACTAGAGTTCCGAACTTTGGCACTAGAGCGTCACACTTTGGCACTAGAGCGTCACACTTCGACACAAGAGCTTCACACTTTGGCACTAGCGCTTCACACTTTGGCACTAGAGCGTCACACTTTGGCACTAGAGCATCACACTTTGGCACTAGAGCGTCACACATTGGCACTAGAGCGTCACACTCTGGCACTAGAGCGTCACACTTCGGCACTAGAGCGTCACACTTTGGTACTAGAGCGTCACACATTGGCACTAGAGCGTCACACTCTGGCACTAGAGCGTCACACTTCGGCACTAGAGCGTCACACTTTGGTACTAGAGCGTCACACATTGGCACAAGAACATCTCATGTTGGCACTAGAGTTCCGAACTTTGGCATTAGAGCGTCACACTTTGGCACTAGCGCGTCACACTTTGGCACTAGAGCATCCCAGTTTGGAACTAGAGCGTCACACGTTGGCACTAGAGCGTCACACTTTGGTACTTGAGCGTCACACTTTGGCACTAGAGCTTCACACTTTGGCACTAGAGCGTCATACTTTGGCACTAGAGCTTCACATTTTGGCACCAGAGCGTTACACTTTGGCACCAGATCTTCACACTTTGGCACTAGAGCGTCACACTTGAGAACTAGAGCGTCACACTTTGGCACTAGAGCGTCACACATTGGCACTAGAGCATCACACGTTGGCACTATAGTTTTGAACTTTGGCACTAGAGCGTCACACTTTGGCACTAGAGCGTCACACTTCGACACAAGAGCTTCACACTTTGGTACTAGAGCTTCACACTTTGGTACTAGAGCATCACACTTTGGCACTAGAGCATCGCACTTTGGCAATACAACATCACACCTTGGTACTAGAGCGTCACTCTTTGGCACAAGAGCGTCACACGTTGGGACTAGAGGGTCACACTTTGGCACTAGAGAATCACACATTGGCACTAAAGCGTCACACTTTGGTACTAGAGCGTCACACATTGGCACTAGAGCGTCACACTCTGGCACTAGCGCTTCACACTTTGGCACTAGAGTGTCACACTGTGGCACTATACCTTCACACTTTGGTACTATATTGTCACACTTTGGCAGTAGAGCTTCACACTTTGGCACTAGAGCGTCAGACTTTGGCACAAGAGAGTCACACTTTGGCACTAGATCGTCACACTTTGGCACTAGAGTGTCACACTTGGGCACTAGAGTTACGAACGTTGGCACTAGAGCGTCACACTTTGGTAGTAGAGCGTCACTCTTTGGCACTAGAGCCTCACACTTTGGCACTTGAGTTTCGAGCTTTGGCACTATAGCGTCACACTTTGGCACTAGAGCGTCACACTTTGGCACTAGAGCGTCACACTTGTGCAATGGAGTGTTGCACTTTGGAACTAGAGCGTCACACTTTAGTAATAGAGCGTCACACTTTGGTACTAGAGCGTCACACTTTGGCACCAGAGCGTCACACTTTGGTACTTGAGATTCACACTTTGGCGCAAGAGCCTCAGACTTTGGCACTACAGCATCACACTTTGGCACTAGAGCGTCACAATCTGGCACTAGAGTATCACACTTTGGCACTAGAGTTTCAAACTTTGGCACTAGAGCCTCGCACTTTGGCACTAGAGCGTCACACTTTGGCACTAGAGCGTCACACTTTGGCACTAGAGCGTCACACTTTGGCGCTAGAGCGTCACACTTT